>SJYT01021483.1:70260-220010 GCA_006410635.1 Cephalophus harveyi
TAATAGTTCTCAATGATAATTTAATTTTCATCTTCATTTTAATATATATATTATATAATATTTATTATATATTATATTATATTATGTTACATATATAACATCATATATAATTTATTACATAATATATTAATTATTATATAATTTATTTTATAATATATTATTTGGTAATATATAATGTTCTATAGTATTCTATTTATAGAATATATATATTAGAATTATACATATAGTTATATTATAAAAATATAATAGGTTTAAAAAGTTAAAAATTAAAATTGTAAAAAAAAAGAAAAGAGAGAAAGAAGAAAGAAAAAAGGGGATAAAAGGAAAAATTCACAGACCTGCAATGGCCCAACATAGAGGCAGAGGTTTATAACAAAAAGAAAAATTGTGTATCACCCATAAGCAAAATCAAAACAGTCCAACAAAAATAAAGTACAGTAGATTGACCCGATGAAAAAGGAAACTGAAAATTGTATCTATCAGAACAAACTAACTAAAGCACAAACTGGAAAAAAAAAAAAAAAACTAGAGCAATGTCCCAACTGGGGAATAAAGCAATGAAAATAAAACTAACAAATATGTTGAGAGGAAATGAAAGAAAGTAAAGAAAGAATAGATATGTAAAGTTAAATAGAAGCAGATAAAGAAGATTTATTTGCAATAAAGATTAACTGCAAGGGGAAAAGAACAGTAGGAAAAGCAAACAAAGAAATGTGTGTGTATGTTAGTTGCTTAGTTGTGTCCGACTCTTTGCAACCCCATAGAACGCAGCCCACCAGACCCCTCTGTCCATGGGATTCTCCAGGCAAGAACACTGGAGTGGGTTGCCATTTCTTTCTCCAAAGGAATAAATGCAGAAAAAATAACAGTTTTAAAAATTTAAAATTAAAAGAGAGAGAAAAAAAGGAAAACTCCACAGAACTTCAAAAGCCCAACGTAGAGGCAAAGGTTTATAACATCAATAAAAAAATGTGACTGAGATAAAAAAAAAAAAAGCTCAAAAGCTTAATTAGATTTCATAGTGGCAATAACATTGACAACTACAACAGAGGAGAGGGGGAAGGGGAAAAAAATCCAAAAGAACCTTCAGAGCAAGTCAAAATATAAGAATAATAATTGCTTTTCCTGAGTCATTGCTGCCAGAGTCCTTTCCCTCACTGGGAGTCACAGTCTGCCTCACCTCCATAGGATGTCTTCCAACGCTGTGCTGATCTCTGGACCTGCTGTAGGGGCAGCTCAGATTCTAATCTAGTGCTACTCACATGTGTTCTTGACTTCAATGTCCACGGCTATCAGAATTAGTGCATTTTCTTTTGTGAGTGCTCTCAATGATCTTTTATATATTCCATAGACACCAAGTCTGCCCAGTTGATCATATGGACTTAATCTGCAGCTTGTACAGCTGGTGGGAAGGTTTTGGGTCTTCTTCCTTAGCCACACTGCCCTTGGGTTTCCATTGTAGTTTTATGTCAACCTCTGAATGTGGATCATCCACTGGGGTTTGCTCCTGAGGCTGTCCTGAAGGACTTGGGTTTGCTCCTATGAGAGCCAACTGTTGGGGTGGTGAAGTTGCTTGGGTCACAGAGGTTCTGGCAGCACCAGGATACTCAGGGGAGTTGACAGCTAGGGCAGCAGGAAATACAGTGCTCTAGAAGGGTATGGTGGAGAAGGCAATGGCACCCCACTCCAGTACTCTTGCCTGGAAGATCCCATGGATGGAGGAGCCTGGTACGCTGCAGTCCATGGGGTCGCCAAGAGTTGGACAGACTGAGTGACTTCACTTTCACTTTTCACTTTCATGCATTGGAGAAGGAAATGGCAACCCACTCCAGTGTTCTTGCCTGAAGAATCCCAGGGATGGGGAAGCCTGGTGGGCTGCCGTCTATGGAGTCGCACAGAGTCGGACATGACTGAAATGACTTAGCAGTAGCAGAAGGGTATGGCTTTGCAGCACTGGCATGGTAAGCAGCCGAGAGGAGATACCCCATGTCCAAGGTCAGGAGCAGTGGCCATGAGGAGACACCCCATGTGCAATATAAGGAGAAGTGGCTGTGCTTTGGTGGAGCAGCCGTGAAGACACCCCACATCCAAGGTAAGAGAAACCCTAGCAAGACAGTAGGTACTGAGAGAAGACATCAAAGGGAATTCAGACTGAAACCACAATCAGACAACTAGCCCATCTGATCATATGAACCACAGCCTTGTCTAACTCGGTGAAACTAAGACATGCTGTGTAAGGCCACCCAAGATGGATGGGTCATGGTGGAGAGTTCTGACAAAATGTGGTCCACTGGAGAAGGGAATCGCAAACCATTTGAGTACTCTTACCTTGAGAACCCCATAAACAGTATGAAAAGGCAAAAAGATAGGACACTGAAAGATGAAGTCCCAAGGTTGGTAGGTGCCTAATATGCTGCTGGAGATTAATGGAGAAATAAATCCAGAAAGAATGAAGAGATGGAGTCAAAGCAAAAACAACACCCAGTTGTGGATGTGACTGGTGATAGAAGCAAGGTCTGATACTGTAAAGAGAAATATTGCATAGAAACCTGGAATGCTAGGTCCATGAATCAAGGGAAATTGGAAGTGATCAAACAATAGATGCCAAGAGTGAACATTGACATTATAGGAATCAGTGAAATAAAATGGACTGGAATCAGTGAATTTAAATCAGATGATCATTATATCCAGTACTGTGGGCAAGAATTCTTTAGAAGAAATGGAGTAGCCATCATGGTCAACAAAAGAGTCCAAAATGCAGTACTTGGATGCAATCTCAAAAAAGACAGAATGATCTCTGTTCACTTCCAAGGCAAACCATTCAATATCATGATAATCCAAGTCTATGCCCCAACCAGTAACACTGAAGAAGCTGAAGTTAAACAGTTCTATGAAGACCTATATGACAGAAAGTGAAGAAAAATTAAAGAGGCTCTTGATGAGCATGATAGAGAGTGAAAAAGTTGGCTTAAACCTCAACATTCAGAAAATTAAGATCATGGCATCTGGTCCCATCAGTTCATGGCAAATAGATGGGGACCAGTGAAAGACTTTATTTAGGGGGGGCTCCAAAATCACTGCAGATGGTGACTGAAGCCATGAAATTAAAAGACAATTGCTCCTTTGAAGAAAAGCTATGACCAACCTATATAGCACATTAAAAAGCAGAGACATTACTTTGCCAACAGAGGTCTGTCTATTCAAAGCTTTGGTTTTTCCAGTAGTCACATATGGATGTGAGAGTTTGATTGCAAAGAAAGCTGAGCACCAAAGAATTGATGCTTTTGAACTGTGGTGTTGGAGAAGACTCTTGAGAGTCCCTTGAACTACAAGGCGATCCAACCAGTCCATCTAAAGGATATCAGTCCTGGGTGTTCATTGGAAGGACTGATGCTGAAGCTGAAACTCCAATACTTTGGCCACCTGATGTGAAGAGCTGCCTCATTTGAAAAGGCCCTGATGCTTGGAAAAATTGAGGGCAGGAGGAGAAGGGGATGACATAGGATGAAGTGGTTGGATGGCATCACCAACTCAGTGGACATGAGTTTGGATAAACTTCAGGAGTTGATGATGGACAGGGAGGCCTGGCATGCTGCGTTCCATGGAGTTTCAAAGATTTGGACACAACTGAGCAACTGAACTGAAGAAGGGTATGGCAACCATTATTGGTCAATACACTCCAGTATTCATGCCTTGAGAATCCCCCTCCCTGACAGAGAAGCCTGGCAGGCTACAGTTTATGGGGTTGCCAAGAATCAGACATGACCTAAGGGACCCTTCACTCATAGACACAAGACTTTTTTTCCTGTGGCAGCTCTTCCCAAGTGAGAGTTGAGCATGAAGGTGGTGCAGCTGCTTGGCTTGTGGGGACCCTGGTGGAGCCAAGTGTGGAGGGACATGAACTGCCTCTGCTGCAAGAGTTATGGCCCTATCAGAGTCTTTTTTGGAGCCTATTATAGCTGGTGATCAGAAGGCCTCTTTGGCCAGTCTTTTTCCATAGCTCCACCCGTTCAGGCACTTAGAGGGCTCCCTTGCCTGGGGTCTTTCTCTGTTTCTCCCTGTGTCAGGCACATAGAGAGACCCCCCTGGCTAGGGTCCTATGCTGTAGATCCATGCATCAATCACTTAAAAGAGCACCCTGGGTGGGGTCCTCCTCTGTAGTTCAGTGCCTCAAGCATTTGAGGGACAAGCCTCTCTATCATTCAGCTGCATCTATATTGTATATATAATATTACATAGAACATTATATATATGTGTGTGTGTGTATATATATATATATATATGTATATATATACATGGCTTCTCCAGTGGCTCAGTGGTAAAAACTCAGCCTTCAATGCAGGAGATGCAGGAAACACAGGAGATGTGAGTTTGGTTTCTGGGTTGGGAAGATTCCTTAGAGAAGAGCATGGTAACCCATTCCAGTATTCTTGACTGGAGAATTTCATGGACAGAGGAGCCTGGTGGGCTACAGTCCATAGGGTTGCAAAGAGTAAGACACAACTGAAGCAATGGAGCACATAAGCCCATATATATGTATGTGTGTATATACATATATATATATGTAAGCACATATCAAGTCATCTGGATGATCATTATAAACAACCATCATGGGATGCCAATTTCATGATTCAAACACTGAGTTAGTTTGTACAAAATAACACCATCATTAAATCCATTTAATGTTAACTAATTTTTAATACTTTAAATATGTCTTGGAATAAACTAATAAATAAAGTGTATACCTAGTTATACATATATTCAGATATAAAATAAAAGTAACTTAAGTCATTAATCACAGTCTAGGAGAATACTTTTCATCCTTCAAAGCAATTGTTTGAATTTCTTAAGCATAAGAAATGCTGCTATAGTCTATGTGTACTCTCTATGGCTGGGTATCACTTTATTACAGTTATAGGTCAGGACACCTGGGTCAAATAACTCAGTTCAGGAGTAAGCAACGTTTTCTGTAAAAGGTCAGATGGTAAATATTTTAGACTTGTACAGTCCATATAGTCTCTGTAGCAACTACTCAACTCTATACTGTTACAGAAAAAAGTCATAGATAATATGTAAATGAATGAGCCAATGTGTCCCAACAAAACTGTATTTACAAAGAGAGGCAGTGGGCCAGATTGAGTTCATGACTGTAGTTTGTTCACCTCTGAATTAGTTTAGTGGCTTCAAGATATGGTATTATGAAAATATTTTGAGAGTAAGTTGCCTGTTTTCTCAGCTTCTAATTGGGGAACCTATGTACCTCTAGCATAGTTCTCCAAAAGAAAAGAGAAACTACACAAAACTTTGTTTCTTACTTTAACTACAAATGATTTATTATTTAGAGAAGTTGAACAAAATCCACTTAAAGTCAAAAAAGATGTTTTGTACAGATTAAAAAAAATTGATAACAGCATAAGTTAGCTATTCATGCCTATTTAATCATCATAATAATCAATGATTAAATATACTTATACCTATTAAATATTTAAAAAGAAATGATCCCTATTACTAAAGCCAGCATTTCACTTTCCTCATGTAAACAAATTTTAAGAAATTCTTGCTGCTGCTGCTAAGCCGCTTCAGTCGTTTCCGACTCTGTGCAACCCCATAGACGGCAACCCACCAGGCTCCCCCATCCCTGGGATTCTCCAGGCAAGAACACTGGAGTGGTTTGCCATTTCTTTCTCAAATGCATGAAAGTGAAAAGTGAAAGTGAAGTCACTCAGTCGTGCCTGACTTCGCGACCCCATGGACTGCAGCCTACCAGGCTCCTCTCCATCCATTGAATTTTCAGGCAAGAGTACTGGAGTGGGATGCCATTGCCTTCTCTGGCCTTCTCCGTAGTTATATTATTATGAGTGCGCCTACTTCCTGGGGAGAAGGCAATGGCATACCACTCCAGTACTCTTGCCTGGGAAATCCCATGGACTGAGGAGCTTGGTAGGTTGCTGTCCATGGGGTCGCTGAGTTGGACACGACTGAGTGACTTCATTTTCACTTTTCACTTTCATGCATTGGAGAAGGAAATGGCAACCCACTCCAGTGTTCTTGCCTGAAGAATCCCAGGGATGGGGAAGCCTGGTGGGCTGCCGTCTATGGAGTCGCACAGAGTCGGACATGACTGAAATGACTTAGCAGTAGCAGAAGGGTATGGCTTTGCAGCACTGGCATGGTAAGCAGCCGAGAGGAGATACCCCATGTCCAAGGTCAGGAGCAGTGGCCATGAGGAGACACCCCATGTGCAATATAAGGAGAAGTGGCTGTGCTTTGGTGGAGCAGCCGTGAAGACACCCCACATCCAAGGTAAGAGAAACCCTAGCAAGACAGTAGGTACTGAGAGAAGACATCAAAGGGAATTCAGACTGAAACCACAATCAGACAACTAGCCCATCTGATCATATGAACCACAGCCTTGTCTAACTCGGTGAAACTAAGACATGCTGTGTAAGGCCACCCAAGATGGATGGGTCATGGTGGAGAGTTCTGACAAAATGTGGTCCACTGGAGAAGGGAATCGCAAACCATTTGAGTACTCTTACCTTGAGAACCCCATAAACAGTATGAAAAGGCAAAAAGATAGGACACTGAAAGATGAAGTCCCAAGGTTGGTAGGTGCCTAATATGCTGCTGGAGATTAATGGAGAAATAAATCCAGAAAGAATGAAGAGATGGAGTCAAAGCAAAAACAACACCCAGTTGTGGATGTGACTGGTGATAGAAGCAAGGTCTGATACTGTAAAGAGAAATATTGCATAGAAACCTGGAATGCTAGGTCCATGAATCAAGGGAAATTGGAAGTGATCAAACAATAGATGCCAAGAGTGAACATTGACATTATAGGAATCAGTGAAATAAAATGGACTGGAATCAGTGAATTTAAATCAGATGATCATTATATCCAGTACTGTGGGCAAGAATTCTTTAGAAGAAATGGAGTAGCCATCATGGTCAACAAAAGAGTCCAAAATGCAGTACTTGGATGCAATCTCAAAAAAGACAGAATGATCTCTGTTCACTTCCAAGGCAAACCATTCAATATCATGATAATCCAAGTCTATGCCCCAACCAGTAACACTGAAGAAGCTGAAGTTAAACAGTTCTATGAAGACCTATATGACAGAAAGTGAAGAAAAATTAAAGAGGCTCTTGATGAGCATGATAGAGAGTGAAAAAGTTGGCTTAAACCTCAACATTCAGAAAATTAAGATCATGGCATCTGGTCCCATCAGTTCATGGCAAATAGATGGGGACCAGTGAAAGACTTTATTTAGGGGGGGCTCCAAAATCACTGCAGATGGTGACTGAAGCCATGAAATTAAAAGACAATTGCTCCTTTGAAGAAAAGCTATGACCAACCTATATAGCACATTAAAAAGCAGAGACATTACTTTGCCAACAGAGGTCTGTCTATTCAAAGCTTTGGTTTTTCCAGTAGTCACATATGGATGTGAGAGTTTGATTGCAAAGAAAGCTGAGCACCAAAGAATTGATGCTTTTGAACTGTGGTGTTGGAGAAGACTCTTGAGAGTCCCTTGAACTACAAGGCGATCCAACCAGTCCATCTAAAGGATATCAGTCCTGGGTGTTCATTGGAAGGACTGATGCTGAAGCTGAAACTCCAATACTTTGGCCACCTGATGTGAAGAGCTGCCTCATTTGAAAAGGCCCTGATGCTTGGAAAAATTGAGGGCAGGAGGAGAAGGGGATGACATAGGATGAAGTGGTTGGATGGCATCACCAACTCAGTGGACATGAGTTTGGATAAACTTCAGGAGTTGATGATGGACAGGGAGGCCTGGCATGCTGCGTTCCATGGAGTTTCAAAGATTTGGACACAACTGAGCAACTGAACTGAAGAAGGGTATGGCAACCATTATTGGTCAATACACTCCAGTATTCATGCCTTGAGAATCCCCCTCCCTGACAGAGAAGCCTGGCAGGCTACAGTTTATGGGGTTGCCAAGAATCAGACATGACCTAAGGGACCCTTCACTCATAGACACAAGACTTTTTTTCCTGTGGCAGCTCTTCCCAAGTGAGAGTTGAGCATGAAGGTGGTGCAGCTGCTTGGCTTGTGGGGACCCTGGTGGAGCCAAGTGTGGAGGGACATGAACTGCCTCTGCTGCAAGAGTTATGGCCCTATCAGAGTCTTTTTTGGAGCCTATTATAGCTGGTGATCAGAAGGCCTCTTTGGCCAGTCTTTTTCCATAGCTCCACCCGTTCAGGCACTTAGAGGGCTCCCTTGCCTGGGGTCTTTCTCTGTTTCTCCCTGTGTCAGGCACATAGAGAGACCCCCCTGGCTAGGGTCCTATGCTGTAGATCCATGCATCAATCACTTAAAAGAGCACCCTGGGTGGGGTCCTCCTCTGTAGTTCAGTGCCTCAAGCATTTGAGGGACAAGCCTCTCTATCATTCAGCTGCATCTATATTGTATATATAATATTACATAGAACATTATATATATGTGTGTGTGTGTATATATATATATATATATGTATATATATACATGGCTTCTCCAGTGGCTCAGTGGTAAAAACTCAGCCTTCAATGCAGGAGATGCAGGAAACACAGGAGATGTGAGTTTGGTTTCTGGGTTGGGAAGATTCCTTAGAGAAGAGCATGGTAACCCATTCCAGTATTCTTGACTGGAGAATTTCATGGACAGAGGAGCCTGGTGGGCTACAGTCCATAGGGTTGCAAAGAGTAAGACACAACTGAAGCAATGGAGCACATAAGCCCATATATATGTATGTGTGTATATACATATATATATATGTAAGCACATATCAAGTCATCTGGATGATCATTATAAACAACCATCATGGGATGCCAATTTCATGATTCAAACACTGAGTTAGTTTGTACAAAATAACACCATCATTAAATCCATTTAATGTTAACTAATTTTTAATACTTTAAATATGTCTTGGAATAAACTAATAAATAAAGTGTATACCTAGTTATACATATATTCAGATATAAAATAAAAGTAACTTAAGTCATTAATCACAGTCTAGGAGAATACTTTTCATCCTTCAAAGCAATTGTTTGAATTTCTTAAGCATAAGAAATGCTGCTATAGTCTATGTGTACTCTCTATGGCTGGGTATCACTTTATTACAGTTATAGGTCAGGACACCTGGGTCAAATAACTCAGTTCAGGAGTAAGCAACGTTTTCTGTAAAAGGTCAGATGGTAAATATTTTAGACTTGTACAGTCCATATAGTCTCTGTAGCAACTACTCAACTCTATACTGTTACAGAAAAAAGTCATAGATAATATGTAAATGAATGAGCCAATGTGTCCCAACAAAACTGTATTTACAAAGAGAGGCAGTGGGCCAGATTGAGTTCATGACTGTAGTTTGTTCACCTCTGAATTAGTTTAGTGGCTTCAAGATATGGTATTATGAAAATATTTTGAGAGTAAGTTGCCTGTTTTCTCAGCTTCTAATTGGGGAACCTATGTACCTCTAGCATAGTTCTCCAAAAGAAAAGAGAAACTACACAAAACTTTGTTTCTTACTTTAACTACAAATGATTTATTATTTAGAGAAGTTGAACAAAATCCACTTAAAGTCAAAAAAGATGTTTTGTACAGATTAAAAAAAATTGATAACAGCATAAGTTAGCTATTCATGCCTATTTAATCATCATAATAATCAATGATTAAATATACTTATACCTATTAAATATTTAAAAAGAAATGATCCCTATTACTAAAGCCAGCATTTCACTTTCCTCATGTAAACAAATTTTAAGAAATTCTTGCTGCTGCTGCTAAGCCGCTTCAGTCGTTTCCGACTCTGTGCAACCCCATAGACGGCAACCCACCAGGCTCCCCCATCCCTGGGATTCTCCAGGCAAGAACACTGGAGTGGTTTGCCATTTCTTTCTCAAATGCATGAAAGTGAAAAGTGAAAGTGAAGTCACTCAGTCGTGCCTGACTTCGCGACCCCATGGACTGCAGCCTACCAGGCTCCTCTCCATCCATTGAATTTTCAGGCAAGAGTACTGGAGTGGGATGCCATTGCCTTCTCTGGCCTTCTCCGTAGTTATATTATTATGAGTGCGCCTACTTCCTGGGGAGAAGGCAATGGCATACCACTCCAGTACTCTTGCCTGGGAAATCCCATGGACTGAGGAGCTTGGTAGGTTGCTGTCCATGGGGTCGCTGAGTTGGACACGACTGAGTGACTTCATTTTCACTTTTCACTTTCATGCATTGGAGAAGGAAATGGCAACCCACTCCAGTGTTCTTGCCTGGAGAATACCAGGGACGGGGTAGCCTGGTGGGCTGCCATCTATGGGGTTGCACAGAGTCGGACATGATTGAAGCGACTTAGCAGCAGCAGCAACAGCAGCAGCTACTTCTTGGAGGAACAACATGGAAAGATAACACATTTAGTAATGGGAATAAACAAGCTTTCCAATGTGATCATGCTGCTGCTGGCTGCTAAGTCGCCTCAGTCGTGTCCGACTCTGTGCGACCCCACAGACGGCAGCCACCATCCCTGGGATTCTCCAGGCAAGAACACTGGAGTGGGTTGCCATTCCTTTCTCCAATGCATGAAAGTGAAAAGTGAAAATGAAGTCGCTCAGTCATGTCTGACTCAGCGACCCCATGGACTGCAGCCTACCAGGCTCCTCCGTCCATGGGAGTTTCCAGGCAAGAATACTGGAGTGGGATGCCATTGCCTTCTCCGAATGTGATCATAGATGTGTCTAACACATTCTAAGTACCCTGGGTTCTGGACTATGCATTTCACATCTTCTGGACAATGATTACCTTTAGAAAGAATAAATGTAACACATCAGGTATTTTCCTTCCTTGCCAGATGAAAGCTATTAATTGAAAAGCACTACACAAATAACCATGGAAAATGCATAATTAAAAAAATCAATTTTATATTAAATATAGTAAGTCAGGATGCATTATGAAAAGCTGATAATACAATTCTTTTAGGAAAACAGCAATGTTTCTACTCATGATAAATCTATATAATTTTAATAAAATTCTACTGCTTTGAAGAAAGCACATGAATGAAATGTGTTTTTATAATTTAAGCAGTTATATAGCAAAGTTAATTTGTTGTATTTAATAATGTACATGATCATATTCTGTTTATAAAACAGACAAAAGTAATAAATATTTTCTATCAAGGTCTAATCATTATTACTTCCAGCCAGTTAAATACTGATGTTTAGCTTTTAAAAAAAAAAAAAATGCAGAACACTATTAATACAACTTTTGAAAACGTTCTACTTTTTTCTTTATTTCTTCTACTGTTACTTTATTCTGTGTATTCTTTCATTCATCCTTTCTCCTCTTAAGTCATTTATTTACTCACTCTTTATGATTCATTTAATTGTCCCTAAACATGGAAGTGTTTGCTGTTTTTCTCATGGTTACACTGGGGTTCTGGGTTTGGGAAAAGAATACCACAGAGGTAAGTAGCATTTACATCACAGCATATCAGGGAGCAATGATGTCCACATGGCATCACTGGTGATGTTAACCTTCATCATTTGGTTAAGGTAATGTTTGCCAGGTTCCTCCACTGTGAATTTACCATTTTACCTTTCCCTATACAATTATTTGAAACATATCATCTAGCTCATTCTTAATGGGAGCGTGCAAGGAAGGGACAAGAATTAAGTTACACCACCTAGGAGGGTAAGTATCTCCATATGTTATCTGGATTCTGTGAAAAAATATTGGTCACTTATCCCTCACTTAAATAATTTTACATTTATTGACTTTAAAGTAAAATATATTTAACTTCTTAAAATTTAACTTTTTAAAATTCCTCCCGAAATATCATCAAGCAAAGTTGTTTATTAGAACTTATGCAGTAAAGAAGACTCAAAAGATGTAAAGTCAGAGGGACAAAGATGTTCATTAGGTTTCAGTGCCTGAACTGAATGATTTTAATATGAACCTTGCCAGGAGGGAAACTGGTTAGGATTTGCAGAGTTCAAAAAATAAAAGTTTTGGATTGATGGGCCCCATGATATGAGTGTCTTGAAATCAGTATTGTTGAATTAGTCTTGATTAAAGCTATTGTAGTCTTGAAAAAAGCTATTAGTCTTAATTAAAAAGTTATTTCAAAGTCTTGTCTTTGAAGAGCAAAAATTTCCTAGAGCAAGTAACTGACTTATTTTTGCTTGTTCTCTGTGTTGTTCCATAGGCAAAACAAGTTTACTTAGATCTGGTTTTATTTTACATAGTGACCACAAATTATGTTAGTTTTGATTCTTCATTTTTTATTTGATTCATTCTGTTGCTTTCTTAGATTCCTGAGGTGAATTCAAATTCCATTTATATCAGATATTTTTTAATTAAAAAAAAGAGCATATAGTGCTATAAAACTTCTCTAAGTATAATTTTAATATGTGACTTGATATGTAGTGAAATTTGTTTCTAATCTATAATTTCAGTTTGATTTTATCTTTAACACCAATAATTGAGAAAAGTATCTTTATTTTCAAGACATTTTTTTCATTTTGGTTATTTTTCCTTTTAATTTCAAATTTTAGTCTATTGTCTTCCATTTTTATAGCACATATAAATTTTCTTGCATTGTATTGATTTTTTTAGGGTAACATATTCTATGAGTATTTTGAAAAAAATTCTATGTTGTTTACTGAAATTTTAAAATTTATTATTATGTGCAATTATATTTCTAATAGTTTTGCTTCATACGACTTTTAGCTATGTTTCTCAGCACATAAATCTTATGATGGCTACATCTTCCTAGTGGATTGTAAGTCTTGCCTTTTGGTCCAGCTATTGTTCCTCCAGCTCCATCATCTTCACCACTGCTTTCTATCTCACAGGAAAATAGCTCCTTTTTCTTTTGGCATTTGGCTTCTGTTTTTCCATCTGCACGTACTCAGAATTCTCCACAGGACAAGCTGTTGTTTTCTAGAACAGTCAAATCTCAACTTATTAACAGAAAAAATAAGATATCAGGCTGCAGAGATATATATATATACCACAGTGACCACATTTTCCATTTCCAATGTTAAAAAGAATATATTTGCTGCTATAATGAAGAGTCTGGAATAGCTTTTCTGATATGGAGACTACTTTTTGCATTTAGTATATAATTTGCATATATTTTTTATTTACATGGTTATATGATCCATTCAAGTGATTGTCCCAGAATAGAAAGATCTTTCTTAAAGATATATCTGTTTATCTCTGCTTCCTATGAAACATCACAAGTTATTGCAGGTTCCACTTCCTCCTTCAAGATTTCAAAGAACCCAGGGGTCACATCAGAGTTCAACTTCAAATCAAACAGTCAGATACTCCCAAAAGTCTCTGCAAGAGAGAAGTGTTCTCCAAGTTAACCTAAGCCCAGGGAACAATTTAATATAATAAAAGTGAAATAAGTCATTAAAGTCAGGTGGCATCTGGTTGAGTCATTACTGTTCTGCCATTTCCTGTGAGATCTTGAGTAATTCAGTAGATTTCTTTACAATTAAATTTATTTCCATACAAAAAGAGAATAATACTAAAATTTACCTTATATCACTGTTGCCAGGATTAAATGAAATAAAATCTGGAGTGTGTTTTGCAAAAGCTTGGCACAGAGTAAGTACTCAATACAAGATAACTATTATTAGTAATGGAAACTCAATTCTCAGATGATAAATATATGCCTGGCTTGCATGCACTGTTCCAGAGATCATTACCTTTTCCCTAGGCAGAGATCACTGTTACACCCAGAAGCATGGGCCAAGGACCCATCAGGATCTGAGACAGCACATGGAGTAACAGAAGACAGGATACAGGAAGCAGGTGCTGAGTGATCCACTTAATTCTGATGGATGTCATGTGTCTGGCTTAGGGCTATTTTTAACAAGCCCAGCAAAACTGCAGCAGACCTTACTCTGTAGCCTCTTGAAAGCACTGCCAGTACCTGCCAGGCTCCAGGACCAATGGGAACTTTGTGTAAAGGTATTTGTTATCCTTTCTGGCCAAGGACTCTTCTTTAATCATGACTTAAATCCCTTGTCACATTATTTAATTGGCTCCATTCTCACTATGCATCTATCTGTTATAATGCAAGCAGTATAAAATATCTCTCCACAAGTATAATACTCGCTTTCTTTTTCATATGCTTTAAGTTTTTGAGAGCTGGTTGCTGCCTCACACCAGCAAGATGAGTCAGCAGATAAGTGACCACAAGTGTGCACTGCAAAAGTACCTTATCCCCTGCATCATCTTCATGAGAATAGAAATAAGAAGACTGTTGCTTCACTTTTGCCTTCCCAACCTCATTATTAGTGTCTTTGTTACTCACCTGGAACTATTCAGAGAAGAGAATTGAGGGAAACGTGAAATTCCAGATTAACTCAATTGACCCAAAACAAAACAACAACCTCTAATTGAAAGTTTTAAGGCACCACTTAGCGTGGGTGGCTGCGACCGGTGCATATAGCTCTGCGGAGAGGAGCTACCCCACGTCCAAGTTCAGGGGCAGAAGCCGGGAGGACCCCATGCCCGAGGGGTGGCAGCCAAGAGAAGTTACCCCACGTCCGAGGTCAGGGGCAGGGGCCGGGAGGAGCTACCCCACACCCGAGTCCAGGGGTGGTGGCCAGGAGGAGTTACCCCACGTTCAAGGATCGGTGGCTGCACAGCAGGCAGGCCTAGAGGAACTATTCCACGTTCAAGGTCGGGAGAGGCAGCGGTGAGGAGATATCCCTTCTCCAAGGTAAGGAGCAGTGGCTGTGCTTTGCTGGAGCAGCTGTGAAGATATACCCCATGCCCAAGGTAAGGGAAAATCAAGTAAGACCGTAGGTATTGCAAGAGGGCATCAAGAGGGCAGACACACTGAAACCAAAATCACAGAAAACTAGTCAATCTAATCACACTAGGACCACAGCATTCTCTAACTCAATGAAACTAAGCCATGCCAGTGGGGCCATCCAAGATGAGCAGGTCATGGTGGAGAGGTCTGACAGACTGTGGGTCCACTGCAGAAAGGAATGGCAAACCACTTCAGTATTCTTGCCTTGAGAACCCCATGAACAGTATGAAAGGCCAAATGATAGGATACCAAAAGAGGAACTCCCCAGGTCAGTAGGTGCCCAATATGCTACTGGAGATCAATGGAGAAATAACTCCAGAAAGAATGAAGGGATGGAGCCAAAGCAAAAACAATACCCAGGTGTGGATGTGACTGGTGATAGAAGCAAGGTCCGATGCTGTAAAGAGCAATATTACATAGGAACCTGTAAGTCAGGTCCATGAATCAAGGCAAATTGGAAGTGGTCAAACAAGAGATGGCAAGAGTGAATGTCGACATTCTAGGAATCAGTGAGCTAAAATGGACTGGAATGGGTGAATTTAACTCAGATGACCATTATATCTACTACTGTGGACAGGAATCCCTTAGAAGAAATGGAGTCGCCATCATGGTCAACAAAAGAGTCTGAAATGCAGTACTTGGATGCAGTCTCAAAAACTACAGAATGATCTCTGTTCGTTTCCAAGGAAACCATTTAATATCACAGTAGTCTGAGTGAACTCCGAGAGATGGTAATGAACAGGGAGGCCTGGTGTGCTGCGATACATGGGGTCGCAAAGAGTTGGACACGACTGAGTGACTGAACTGAACTGAATCCAAGTCTATGCCCCAACCAGTAACACTGAAGAAGCTGAAGTTGAATGGTTCTGTGAAAACCTCCAAGACCTTTTATAACTAACACCCAAAAAAGATGTCCTTTTCATTATAGGGGACTGGAATGCTAAAGTAGGAAGTCAAGAAACACCTGGAGTAACAGGCAAATTTGGCCTTGGAATGCGGAATGAAGCAGGGCAAAGACTAATAGAGTTTTGCCAAGAAAATGCGCTAGTCTTAGCAAACACCCTCTTCCAACAACACAAGAAAAGACTCTACACATGGACATCAAAAGATGGTCAACACCAAAATCAGATTGATTATATTCTATGCAGCCAAAGATGGAGAAGCTCTATACAGTCAACAAAAACAAGACCAGGAGCTGATTGTGGCTCAGATCATGAACTCCTTATTGCCAAATTCAGGCTTAAATTGAAGAAAGTAGGGAAAACCGCTAGACCATTCAGGTATGACCTAAATCAAATCCCTATGATTATACAGTGGAAGTGAGAAATAGATTTAAGGGCCTAGATCTGATAGATTGAGTGCCTGAAGAACTATGGAATGAGGTTCGTGACATTGTACGGGAGACAGGGATCAAGACCATCCCCATGGAAAAGAAATGCAAAAAAGCAAAATGGCTGTCTGGGGAGGCCTTACAAATAGCTGTGAAAAGAAGAGAGGCGAAAAGCAAAGGAGAAAAGGAAAGATATAAGCACCTGAATGCAGAGTTCCAAAGAATAGCAAGAAGAGATAAGAAAGCCTTCTTCAGCGATCAATGCAAAGAAATAGAGGAAAACAACAGAATGGGAAAGACTAGAGATCTCTTCAAGAAAATTAGAGATACCAAGGGAACATTTCATGCAAGGATGGGCTCGATAAAGGACAGAAATGGTATGGACCTAACAGAAGCAGAAGATATTAAGAAGAGGTGGCAAGAATACACAGAAGAACTGTACAAAAAAGATCTTCACGACCCAGATAATCATGATGATGTGATCACTAATCTAGAGCCAGACATCTTGGAATGTGAAGTCAAGTGGGCCTTAGAAAGCATCACTACGAACAAAGCTAGTGGAGGTGATGGAATTCCAGTTGAGCTGTTTCAAATCCTGAAAGATGATGCTGTGAAAGTGCTGCACTCAATCTGCCAGCAAATTTGGAAAACTCAGCAGTGGCCACAGGACTGGAAAAGGTCAGTTTTCATTCCAATTCCAAAGAAAGGCAATGCCAAAGAATGCTCAAACTACTGCACAATTGCATTCATCTCACACACTAGTAAAGTAATGCTCAAAATTCTCCAAGCCAGGCTTCAGCAATATGTGAACTGTGAACTTCCAGAGGTTCAATCTGGTTTTAGAAAAGTCAGAGGAACCAGAGATTAAATGGCCAACATCCACTGGATCATGGAAAAAGCAAGAGAGTTCCAGAAAAACATCTATTTCTGCTTTATTGACTATGCCAAAGCCTTTGACTGGGTGGATCACAATAAAATGGAAAATTCTGAAAGAGATAGGAATACCAGACCACCTGACCCACCTCTTGAGAAACCAATATGCAGGTCAGGAAGCAACAGTTAGAACTGGACATGGAACAACAGACTGGTTCCAAATAGGAAAAGGAGTACGTCAAAGCTGTATATTATTATCCTGCTTATTTAACTTATATGCAGAGTACATCATGAGAAATGCTGAGCTAGAAGAAGCACAAGTTGGAATCAAGATTGCTGGGAGAAATATCAATAACCTCAGATATGCAGATGACAGCACCCTTATGGCAGAAAGTGAAGAGTAACTAAAAAGCCTCTTGATGAAAGTGAAAGTAGAGAGTGAAAAAGTTGGCTTAAAGCTCAACATTCAGAAAATGAAGACCATGGCATCCAGTCCCATCACTTCATGGCAAATAGATAGGGAAACAGTGGCAGATTTTATTTTTTGGGGCTCCAAAATCACTCCAGATGGTGACTGCGGCCATGAAAGTAAAAGACACTTACTCCTTGGAAGAAAAGTTATTACCAACCTAGATAGCATATTGAAAAGCAGAGACATTACTTCGCTGACTAAGATCCATCTAGTCAAGGCTATGGTTTTTCCTGTGGTAATGTATGGATGTGAAAGTTGGACCATGAAGAAAGCTGAGCACCAAAGAATTGATGCTTTTGAACTGTGGTTTTGGAAAAGACTCTTGAGAGTCCCTTGGACTGCAAGGAGATCCAACCAGTCCATTCTGAAGGAGATCAGCCCTGGGATTTCTTTGGAAGGAATGATGCTAAAGCTGAAACTCCAGTACTTTGGGCACCTCTTGCGAAGAGTTGACTCATTGGAAAAGACTGATGCTGGGAGGGATTGGGGGCAGGAGGAGAAGGGGACGACAGAGGATGAAATGGCTGAATGGCATCACTGACTTGATGGCTGTGAGTTGAGTGAACTCCGAGAGCTGGTGATGGACAGGGAGGCCTGGTGTGCTGTGATTCATGGGGTCGCAAAGTGTCAGACACGACTGAGCGACTGAACTGAAGGCACCTCAGCTCAACATCTTTAAATATAATCTCTTGATTCCTATTATTTATGTCCTCAACTTTCTTGTCTTCCAGTGTTCCTTATGGAAGAAAATGGTACCACCACAAACCTAGTTGCTCAGGATTAAAATGTTGCAATCATATTTGAGCTTTCGATTTCTCTTTAACCTCATATCTAATCATTCAGTAAATAGTAGTCAGAGCAAAGGTAAGAGCTACCTTGGGTGTATATTTTTTTTTTTTTTTTGCACACCACGTGGCTTATGGATTTTATTTCCTCATTGAGGGGTCAAACCCCAGCCTTTGGCAGTGAGAGTGCAGAATTGTAATGTTAGGTAGTTCGAATAGTTTAGGAGTCCAGAATGGCAGTAGCTAAATGACAAGGAAGGGAAAAGCCTGCAAAAATAGAACAAAGAAATGTCTGAGGACAAGAGTGAGGACCTCAGGTAGAACAAACAGAACTCCTGGCTAGACCAATTTATATAGGGTAGGCCCAGGGGGAGGGAAAAAAAAAAAATATATATATATATATATAAAACTGAGCTGTAAAATATATATATATATATATAAAGAGGAGTCAAAAGCCCAGGGGCCACTCTCCCTCTCTGCCTGTCTGCCTCTCTAGCTCTCGCCTAATCTCGCTCGCTTTCTTTCTTGCTCTCCCTCGCTCTCTGCCTCTCTCCCTATCTCCCTCTCCAGCTCTCTCTCTCTCTCAGTCTCTCTCATTCAGTCTCTCTTGCTCTCTCTCTCTTGCTCTCCCTCTCTCCCTCTCTGCCTCTTGCTCTTGTTCTCTCTCGTTCTTGCTGTCTCTCTCTCTCCTCTTCATGTCTTTTTGGTCAGCATGCCCTCAGGCCTTGAGGATGCATTTTCCTTTATTTTCTAAATAAAACTGAGCTGTAACACGGAGCCATACCACTGATCCATCTGGGTCCATCACTTAAAATGTTTGTTGTGATGAGACAGGATCGAGGAAATTACACACTCCCCCAACACTAACAATTAGACCACCAGGGAATTAATGGAAAATGCACAAATCTTAACTGAAGAAATCAATTATATTTTTTTTCTTTTTTGGATGCCCAGAGTAGCTTAGCTCCTCAACCAAAGATCAAACTTGGGTCCTCTGCAGTGGAAGCATGGAATTCTAACCACTGGATCACCAGGAAATTCCCCATGTGTGCTTGTTTTCACTCTTCTCACCACCTCCACCATCAACCCAACTGATGTCATCATATCTAACATGGACAACTTCTATAGCCACCTAACTCACCTCCAAAACATGTGAAATATTGCTTTGCATTCCTTAGTCTATGCTCTACACAGCAGCAAGAATGACACTTCCAATTGGCAAACTAGATAATGTTAGTCCTCTGCTCAAAACATTTCAGTGATTTCCCATCACATTTAGAATAAATTCTTTGGCTTTTACTATGGCTATTAAGTTGTAATTTGACTTCCTCTCCAGCTTTCTTGGTGTCTTCATTTCCTAGTATTCTACTAGTTGACTACTTTACCCTAGCCATAGTGGTTTCATTGCTATTCCTTAAGTTCTTGGAGTTCATTCTTATCTCAGGACATTTGCACTTGTTTTTCCCCCACCCAGATATATTATGCCTCCACATACTTGCATGGCAGGCTAATTTATTCACTTCATTCAGATTTCTGTTCACATATCCTGTTACAAAGCAGCTTTCTTACTTTTATCTTGGCTCCTGAGAGAAAGGAGTTTGTTTTTTTTTTTTTGGGGGGGGGTGGGGGGAGGGTGGGAGGGGTGGAGAGCTGTGCCCCATAGCATGTGGAACTTTAGTTCCTCAACCAGGGGTTGAACCCATACCCACTGCAGTAGAAGTGCAGAATCTTAACCACTGGACCACCAGAAAGTCCTTTTTTTTTTTTTTTTTAAATCCTGAAATAAGTATCCATATCTGTCTATCCTATTATCCTACTTTATTTTTCTTATAAAGTACTTATAAGAATTCCCCAATATTTTATTCTATTTTTATTTTATTATTATCTGTTTCTTCCAATAGTAGAATGTAAGCTCCATGAAGTGGGGCTGGGTCTGTACTATTTTGTTTTGAGTTCTCAACATTTATAACACAACTTGCCCCATTGTAGAAATTCATAAATGAATCTTTTATTTATCAGTAGGTAGAGGCTTGTTTTCTTTGTATTAATTAGAGCCTATTCTGCTCTTGGTGGTGGTTTAGTTGCCAAGTCGTGTCTGACTCTTGTGACCCCATGGACTGTAGCCTGCCAGGCTCTTCTGTCCACTGGATTCTCCTGGCAAGAACACTGGAGTGGGTTGCCATTTTCTTCTCCAAGAGATCTTCTCGACCCAGGAATTGATCCAGAGTCTTCTACACTGCAGGCAGATTCCTTACCGACTGAGTTATGAGGGAAGCCCCAACATTCTGTTAAGGGCCCTAATAGAAACTCTGGTATATAAAACTGTTGCAAGGTCACTAGATATATTTTTGAGGTTTCTACACTTCAGAATGGCATAACATATTAAGTGCAGTTATTTACATTAGCCCTGGAAACAGGAAAGAAGAAATGATTGGACAGAGACCTAACCTTGAGGCTAACAGAGAGGACCAAGGAAAACTGATACATTTTGAGCAAGTAGAGTAATAGCATCCTTAGGTCCACTGTTGAAGACATTATCACACAGGTAACACTAGGAACCATGATCTTTTTTGAAATCACTCTTTTCCCAGAGAAGTAAAGTATAACAAAGGTGCAATTTTAGGTCACTAAAATGTCTGTAATTAATATTTAATAAATAGAATGTATCAGCTGAACAATATTGTGGTAGGTAGATAAGGTTAAATGATATATGAAATAGAAATTATAGATATATTTGGTGGGATAAAGAAAAATGGCAATAACTGATATAAGATTAAACATGTTCATGCCATTTTTTCTCTCAATATCTTAGGAATTTTGTGAAATGGGGAAGCTTCAGGAAGAGATTAATGCTCTGTGTGTGTTATTTCATCCGTCCTTATGCAATTTCTCTATTTTGGCACTTCAGCTCTATTTTCCTCCCATCAAGCCCACTACAAGGTCCACAAATCATTGCCTCTGGGGAGCCATTTATCTTCTATACTTCAGTTTCATCATCTGTAAAATAAAAATGCCACCAATATTTTATGTATTTTACAAATATAGTATGGCATAAAGCAAATAATATATGTGAAGAATGACCAAAGATGCTATGAGACAATCTGAAGGCAAGGAAAGTGGAGGAAGTCACATCACTAAAGGAGCTGTCACTAATAGGGAAACAATGCCAAGCAGGGGTAGAAAGGAAAAGATAAGGCACCAACAGAGAGAAGCAAATGATGAGGGAAGTGACTACAACTAATAGCCTAAGGGAACAATCATGAAATTAATGGGACATCTTGTGAAACTGCAAGATAAGCACAAGAAAACACAGTCATTTTGCTCAAGAGGGAGAGTTAGGCACTGTGATAACTTAAGTATATGCTATTATTTATGTGCATTGGAAATTTGTTAGTAAAATCATGATCTGTCTTATTTACAGTGAGATAGGAATTAAAATTAAGTAATGATTGCTGCTGCTGTTTGTGCATAAGTGGAATCACATTATGATTAGGCTAATAGAATAAGACATAAGCACAGAAGCTATTGAAGGCTCAGCCTTTCACTTTTATGAAAGGAATAAGAAAATGAGCAAGAAATAATAGGCAATTAGAGCCTACCAACTACTAATCCCAGGATATTCTTGTTCAAGAGCCAACAGTAGAGGTTGTTTAGAACAGGAATGTAGATGATCAGAGAAGACTGCCCTCTGGCCTAAGGCTATGGTTTGCTCTATATGTGTCTCAAACCAAAAGGACTTGGTATACCTCTCTCAGCAAGAAATATCTCAAGAAATTCCAGGGAAAACTGAGGAAAGTTGCAAACATCAGGTTATGATATAAACAGATCTTCTTATTTTTTTCAGAATTAGATGTTAATGAGACTTCAGATTATTGCTTTTCCTCAGGGAGAAAATCACTAATGCAAATTTTAACTTATTTTGGGACTCTAAAGAGGTAGCTAATAATCCTTGATTAGAAGGATTATTCTAACTACATTTCTGCACTCAGTTATCCAGGCTTTGAAGTGCAAAGAAGTAAATTCCAAGTAAGTAAATTAAAATCATTAAAATTTTTTTTTAATCTATGTGTAACAATGATTAGATGAAAAAGCTGTATCACTCTTATGCCAAGAATTCATGCCCCAAAGTTATCTCTTCTTTTATTGACTATTACCTATAAATTTTTTCTTCTCTCTGGAAAGGAAATTTAACACTAAACTGCAAACATAATATTAAAAAGGGAAATTTCAGAATTATGTTTTTGTCTGTCTTGCAGAAAGTAAAGATTCATATTAATAGAAAAATATCAATTAACTAAATATGTAGTCTTATCTAAAATTTTGAGTTTGTTATACACTATTGATTGATATGGAGGAACTTATGGAGGTGATTCATCTGAAGATGTGTATAAGAGACAGCAAGTGATTGTCCCAGAATAGAAAGATCTTTCTTAAAGATATATCTGTTTATCTCTGCTTCCTATGAAACATCACAAGTTATTGCAGGTTCCACTTCCTCCTTCAAGATTTCAAAGAACCCAGGGGTCACATCAGAGTTCAACTTCAAATCAAACAGTCAGATACTCCCAAAAGTCTCTGCAAGAGAGAAGTGTTCTCCAAGTTAACCTAAGCCCAGGGAACAATTTAATATAATAAAAGTGAAATAAGTCATTAAAGTCAGGTGGCATCTGGTTGAGTCATTACTGTTCTGCCATTTCCTGTGAGATCTTGAGTAATTCAGTAGATTTCTTTACAATTAAATTTATTTCCATACAAAAAGAGAATAATACTAAAATTTACCTTATATCACTGTTGCCAGGATTAAATGAAATAAAATCTGGAGTGTGTTTTGCAAAAGCTTGGCACAGAGTAAGTACTCAATACAAGATAACTATTATTAGTAATGGAAACTCAATTCTCAGATGATAAATATATGCCTGGCTTGCATGCACTGTTCCAGAGATCATTACCTTTTCCCTAGGCAGAGATCACTGTTACACCCAGAAGCATGGGCCAAGGACCCATCAGGATCTGAGACAGCACATGGAGTAACAGAAGACAGGATACAGGAAGCAGGTGCTGAGTGATCCACTTAATTCTGATGGATGTCATGTGTCTGGCTTAGGGCTATTTTTAACAAGCCCAGCAAAACTGCAGCAGACAAAGTACTGTTCTAGGTAATGGAGATTGAGAAAAAGATAAGAATAACAAAGACCCTTCTTTCATAGGGCTTATTCTAGTATTGGAAAGATAAAATAGATAGGATAGATAGATTGACAAATAGATAATGATAGATAGATACTCCTTAAAAAAAAATATGGAGATGGGCTGGAATTCTTGGTGGGTACTTCAGACTGAATTGTCAGAAAGTCTATTTCTGAGCATACCATCCTTAAACTTCAACCTGAATTACAAGATTTGGAGAAAAAATATTATGATCAAAGAAATGACAATGACAAAGTCTGAAGACAGGAACTAGTTATATTTTAGAGAATAGGAGAAAAATCAGTGTGATCATAAAAAAGCAAGTACAATGGAGAATAATATAGCATGAGAGTAGGGAATAGGTAAATACTAGATTATACATGGCCTCATGAGACAGGGTAGGAGTTTGATTTTATTCTGTTTTCAATGTTGCATCATTTGTGTGATAAATCATTCTGAAATGTAATGACATATTAATTTATATTGTTTACATATCTGCAATATTCCATGCAGCATCAGCTGAAAGTTGTTCAACTAAGGGCTAAAATATTCAAAATGGCTTACTAGCATGACTGCCACATTGGCATATCAGACGAGAACTCAGAACTGTGGACCAGAGGTCAAGCTTCTTCTTCACATGACCCTCTCCACACAGGCCTCTTGGGATTATACAAATAACAGTAGCTAGATTTTTTAAGAGCAAGCAGTCTAAATGGACTAGAAAGATATAACACACTTTACAACCTTCTCTCTCAAAGCCATATAGTTTTGTCACAGTTCTGCCCAGATTTAAGGGAAGGGAATAACTCTTCATTGGAGAGGTCTCAAAGACATATTGTAAAAAGGAAAAGGGAGCTAGGAGGTAGTATTATTGTCATATTTGAAAAATACTATCTGCCACAGTTTGTTTCAGGCTACCATAATTTATATCTCTCCCACATGCAAAAAATGTCCTTTCCCTTCCCTAAGACAGAAAAATCTCATTCCATAATTACATCAGCTCAAAGTTAAGAACCTTATTGTCTAAATCAGACCTAGGTATAGGTGATACGTTTTATGGGCAGTTCCTCAAATACAGCTCTTTGAGCACTCTTTTGAATGATGTGATATCAAGTGAAACATTTGACTCAAAGAGCTAATTGTCCTAGGTCTCCAAAGGCTCACAATTTGGGGACAAACATTGGATAACTGCTATGGACAGTCCCATTAAAAATGACTGGTAAGAGGAAGGAGCACAGTGATTACTGGTCCATATCAGTTCTGAAATTTAGCTAGTTACATGTTGCCAGTTCTTTGATTAGAGTTCACTCCTACTCCTTGTTCTCCATAGATACTGTTCAACTTAGTCCTTTCCTCTGAGCCCACTTTTCTTTTCCCCAAGTCTTCTTAAGAATTGACTTAAGCAGATTCTCTACTTGTAAATGCTTGAAGGTTCAGAACCCTTCCTCATGTTGTTTTGTTTCTCTTCCTTCTATTACAAGCTGATATAACTCCTTTAACTATTTTGGTAGGCTTTCAATATATAAAGCCTACCTATATAAAATTATATAATTTATATTTCACTCCAAAAGATATTATATAAGCCCAAATCATTTCCAAGTAAGTCATTCTCTTCCTCAACTTCATCATGACACTATGGAATAACATCCTTAAGATTCTTAAATTCTTATTGTATAATAAAGAGTTTAGCTAATTACAATATTATGATCCTTAAAACAGCTTTGTCTGTTTGAAAAGTTCTGAGGAACCATTTCAAATATCTCTGAAAGTCTTAGTAATAGCGTTAATAGATTTTACAGTAAAATAGATCTTTTCCCTTAAGTCAATGCTTAATTTAAGTACCATTTGTCACCTAGAGAGATTTGGGAAGAGAAAAATTTAGCTTGAAACTTAGATAGTTTCAAATTGGATCCTAAAATATTTTCATACTGGATCCTTTATAGAATAGTTCATTTTTAGCTTATTCATCTCTTCTCCCATTATGCCATATTATATGCATTCATGCATTTTACACATTATACAATAGTATGCAAGATCATACAATTATTGCTAAATTTTAATCATGTCTTTCCCTCTAATGATCTGAAACAAAACTCCACTCTTCTCCAGTTTCACTCATTTCACTCTACTGTCTTTAGTTACTGCATTTCTTCAAATTTTATCTGAAAGAATATTAATTGGGAGCTAGCCAAATTAGATTTTGGTCTTTGGTCTGCTACTGATTTAGTGTTGGCAATTCAGTTTTGTGGTCTTCAGGTTCTTCTTCTTTTGGAATGTAATATTTAGACTACATGATAATGGTGATAAAAATAATACTTTGCATTTGTATAACAATGGAAAATTTTAATACTTTTTGGATGCACTTTTTGCTTTAAATTGTTATGCTTTAAGAAAAGGTGCAAGTTTAAGAAAAAACTACATTTATATCTTTCAATGTTGTTGCTCAGTTGCTAAATCATGTCTGACTCTTTGTGGCCTTATGGACTGCAGCATGCCAGGCTTTACTGTCCTTCACCATCTCCCTGAGTTTGCTCAAATTCATGTCCATTGAATTGGTGATAGATACTTTACCTTTTAACTGTATATGCAATATATTTTTACAGTATGATTTGTAATTAATCTTATGGTTTACGTGTGAATGATTAACTTTCACCACTAGATTGTAAGTCTCATAAAAGTTCAACTTCTCAGCTTCCATAATTATGTAAGTCAATCTTTTATAATACATTTCTTTATATGTTTTATATTATATTCTGATATTTCTGTATTGATATTTATATTGTGATACACATTATATTTTTTATTATCAATTCAGCTTAACTTTGGGTGGTTCTTGAAATAGGATTAAGTGTGAGAAGCTGAGAAGTTGAACTACACTCAGCAAACTGGAGACCCAGGAGAATTGATGTGTAGTTCCAGGGTGAATCCAAAAGCCTGAGCACCAGAATTGATGATCAATGTTCCAATTCAAAAGCCAGCAGTCTTGAGACCCAAGGAGAGCCAAGGTTCAGTCTGAAGCCAAAGGATAGAAAAGAACAACATCCCAGCTCCGAGAGTCAGACAAGAGGAGTTTCCTGTTACTCAGTCTGTTTGTTCTATGTAGATCTTCAACTGATGGAATGAGGCTCATGCACATTAGGGAGGGCAATCTTTTGTAATCAGTCTGTTGAGTCAAATGTTACTCCCATCCAGAAACACCCCCTATGACAAGCTCAGAACAATACTTTCCCAAATATCTGGGAATAATAATATAATGATTTTATTTAAAATTATAGATGGAAATATTTTTACTATCTTATAAATATAAGAGAAAAATGTATGTATTTACTAATTTGTTGCTGTTTAGTAGCTCAGTCATGTCTAATATTGTGATCCATGGACTATAGCCTGTCAGGCTCCTCTGTCCATGGGATTTCCCAGGCAGGAACATTGGAGTGAGTTGCCATTTCCTCCTCCAGGAGATCTTCCTGACCCAGGGATTGAATCCACATTGTCACATCTCCTTCATTTCAAGAAGATTCTTTACTGGTAATGAAGAAATTTTTATATGCACTTAGATCCACATATCTGAGGAATACAATCCATTGAGCTTTGATAAATGTACACTTGTGAAAGCATTATCCCAACAAAGAAAAAGAACATTTCACTCATTCCAGAAAATCCACTTGGGCCCTCTAATCTACCTCCTGACTATTGGGTAATGATTTTTCTAGTTCCTTTTATTATAGAGGTATTTTGCTTGTTCTTGAACTTCATGTAATGGAAATATACAATATGTACCTCTTTGTGAATGGCTTCTTTATTTAATAAAATGTCCTTGAGATTCATCCAGGTTGTAGTATATATTAGTGGCCCATTCTTTTTTTTTTTTTTTTTTTACTTGACAATAAAAAAATGTATTGGTTTTGCCATACATTGACATGAATCCAATGTATTGGATTCATAAAAAACCAATGTATTGGTTTTGCCATACATTGACATGAATCCACCACAGGTGTACATGTGTTCCCAACCCTGAACCCCCATCCTACCTCCCTCACCATATCATCTCTCTGGGTCATCCCAGTGCACCAGCCCCAAGCATCCTGTATCAAACCTAGACTAGCGATTCGTTCTTACAAGATAGTATACATTCTTTAAAAAAAAAATTTCTATACAACATTTGCTCAGATGGTAAAGCGTCTGCCTACAATGTGGGAGACCCAGGTTCGATCCCTGGGTTGGGAAGATCCTCTGGAGAAGGAAATGGCAACCCACTCTAGTACTCTTGATTGGAAAATCCCATGGGTGGAGGAGCATTGTAGGCTACAGTCCATGGGGTCACAAAGAGTTGGACATGACTGAGCAACTTCACTTTCACTTCACTTTCATTCCCCTATAAGCATATGTAGCTTTTTATTTATACACTTAACTAGTGGATGGACATTTGGGTTGTTACCAGTTTGGTGCCATTATGAAAAATCTGCTTTGACCCTTTTTGTATAAGGCTTCTTGTAGACATATGTTTAAATATCTCTTTGGTAAATAATCAGAATTGCTAGTTCATAAACTAGACACGTGTATGTGTGTGAAGTCACTCAGTTGTGTCTGACTCTTTGCGACTCCATGGACTGTAACCTACTAGGCTCCTTCGTCCATGGGATTTTCCAGGCAAGAGTATAGAGTGGGTTGCCATTTCCTTCTCCAGAAGATATTCCCCACCCAGGGATCAAACCTGGGTCTCCTTCATTGTAGGCAAATATACTTTACAGTCTGAGCCACCAGGGAAATCAGACACATGTATATAAAGATATAAATATATTAATTATATTTTTGAAGGAAATACAAAATAGAAAATATGTTAGTCCATTCTAAACATTCACCAGAAAAATATGAGATCCTTTCCACATCTTTACCAAATTTGATGCTGTCAGTTTTTCTAATGTTAGCCATGCCACTAGGGGTGAAATAATATCTCATTATAGTTAGACAATTATTTTCTCAATAGACTAAATCTGTTGAAAAATTATGTTAAAAGAAAAAAACATATAGACCTTGAATATTTAAATTGCAAATATGAAACTAAACAGTGACTACATATCTGGGGGCCTTCAACATAAGCAGTAACTTCTTTTTCCTTTCTCTTTATTTTTTTATACAGTTTGCCACAAATCTAATTTTTTGCTTACCTCCATGATTAGGGAAATAAAAGGTGTGTTTTTTTTTTTTTGTTGTTGTTGTTTTTAATTAAGTTGTCTTAATTAGTTAAAAGTAAATACTATTGTGAGATTTTGCTTAAAGTTTAATTGACACATATTTTCTGACTCAGAATCACTTTGATGGTTTTTTTTTGTTGAAGGTATTTTCTAAATAAAAAAATTAAAAAGTGAAGTAACTTATAAATAAGGGTGCACATTAGAATCTGAATTTTGTCAGATGGAAGTAAAAGAATTATGTACAGTTTTTATATAATCTTTAGTTTAATTTTTAGCCTCTCAGTATTAGCTAGCTTACACAAAAATTATATACAAGTCAGAATTAAACAAGTCAGTTTTTAACTATCTAGTTTAAAATCACCTGCAAGTATCGTGTCAGAGGTACTCTTTGCTCCTTCAGCAGCTTCAAGTCTGGGCTGGTGGGAGGGAGTTGAGGGACCACAGCTGTGTGGGTAGCCTGGTCTGCTGGACTTTCCACAGGAGTTGCTGGCTGTTACCTGCTAAGGAAAAGGATGTTTCACCTGCACCTGCTGTTGGAAATTCTCCCCAGGCAGAGGAGATAACCAAGGTCCCACATAGATTAGCACTGACAGCAGCCATATAGGTGAGGGTGAGGAGAAAATGGTGACCATGAAGGCACCTGGAAAAGATCAAGGCCTAGGTCCATAAGAAAGAACTAAGTCACACACCCAGGTGGAGGATGGTAACTTCAAGCTGAACAGAAGACTCCTAGAACACTGCCCTGTTACCTCGCCATGAGTCAATCACAGAAATGTCATATACCCTTCAGCTCTCACCTCAAATTTTAACTTCAAAAACTTCTCCCTGAAAATCAGGGAGTTCAGGGTTTTTGAGCCCAAACCGTTCATTCTCATTCTTAGGCCCTGAAATAAACCTTTCTTTGTTTCTCTGACCCTCTCCCTTCCAAATCAAATGAATGACAGCATCCTTTCCTTCAGTCTTTTATGTAAAGTTAGGACTTTGAGACTGGTTGACTACAGACATGTGCATTTGAGTTGTAAAGTGTTCAACATTTTTTAAAATTCCAGATTTGAAAATGTGGATTTTAACAAACATTCTTATCTGACTTCCTTGAGAGATAGGAATATCTGAAGAAATGGCAGCCATGTTCAGGCCAGGAATCAACTGAAGGTGGGAATACATCCACTTGATGTGTTCCTTTTCCTATTTGAAGCCAGTCTGTTGTTCTATGTCCAGTTCTAACAGTTGCTTCCAGACCTGGTCAGGTGGTCTGGTCTGGTATTCCCATCTCTTTCAGAATTTTCCACAGATTATTGTGATCTACACAGTCAAAGCCCTTGACATAGTCAATAAAGCAGAAATAGATGTTTTTTCTGGAGCTATCTTGCTTTTCTGGTGATTCAGCAGATGTTGGCAATTTGATCTCTGGTTCTTCTGTCTTTTCCAAAACCAGCTTGAACATCTGGAAGTTCACAGTTCATGTATTTTTGAGATCTGTCTTGGAGAATTTTGAGCATTACTTTACTAGCGTGTGAGACGAGTGCAATTGAGCAGTAGTTTGAGCATTGTTTGGCATTGCCTTTCTTTGGGATTGGAATGAAAACACCTTTTCCAGTCCCGTGGCCACTGCTGAGTTTTCCAAATTTGCTGACATATTGAGTGCAGCCCTTTCACAGCGTCATCTTTTAGGATTTGAAACTGGAATTCCATCACCTCCACTAGCTTTGTTCATAGTGATGCTTCCTAAGGCCCATTTGACTTCACATTCCAGGATGTCTGGCTCTAGGTGAGTGATTACACCATCATGATTATCTGGGTCACGAAGATCTTTTTTGTACAGTTCTTCAGTGTATTCTTGCCACCTCTTCTATCTTCTGCTTTGGTTAGGTCCATACCATTTCTGTCCTTTATTGAGCTCATCTTTGCATGAAATGTTCCACTGATATCTCTAATTTTCTTGAAGAAAACTCTAGTCTTTCCCATTCTGTTCTTTTCCTCTATTTCTTTGCACTGATCGCTGAGGAAGGCTTTCTTATCTCTCCTTGCTATTCTTTGGAACTCTGCATTCAGATGAGTATATCTTTCCTTTTCTCCTTTGCCTTTAGCTTCTCTTCTTTTCTCAGCTCTTTGTAAGGCCTCCTCAGATAACTGTTTTACTTTTTTTCATTTTTTTTTTCTTGGAATGGCCTTTATCCCTGCCTCCTGTACAATATCATGAACCTTCATCTGTAGTTCTTCAGGCACTCTATCAGATCTAATCCCTTGAATCTATTTGTCATTTCTAGTGTAAATCGTAAATGATTTGATTTAGGTCATACCTGAACGTTCTACTGTTTTTCCTTACTTTCTTCAATTTAAGTATGCATTTGGCAATAAGGAGTTTATTATCTGAGCCACAGTCAGTTCCCAATCTTGTTTTTGCTGACTGTATAGAGCTTCTCCATCTTTGACTGCAAAGAATATAATCAGTCTCTTTTCAGTGTTGACCATCTGGTGATGTCCATGTGTAGAGTCTTCTCTTGTGTTGTTGGAAGAGGGCATTTGCTATGACCAGTGCATTTTCTTGGCAAAACTCTGTTAGCCTTTGACCTGCTTCATTTTGTACTCCAAGGCCAAATTTACCTGTTATCACAGGTATCTCTTGACTTCCTACTTTTTCATTCTAGTCCCCTATAATGAAAAGGACATCTTTTTGGGGTGTTAGTTCTAGAAGGTCTTGTAGGTCTTCCTAGAACCATTCAACTTCAGCTTCTTCAGCATTACTGGTCAGGGCATAGACTTGGATTATGTGACATTGAATGGTTTGCCTTGGAAACGAAATCATTCTATCATTTTTGAGATTGCATCCAAGTACTGCATTTTGGACTCTTGTTGACTATGATGGCCACTGCATTTCTTTTAAGGGATTCTTGCCCACAGTAGTAGATATAATGGCCATCTGAGTTAAACTCACCCATTCCAGTCCATTTTAATTCACTTGTTCCTAAAATGTGGATGCTCACTCTTGGTAATATTGTTTGACCACTTCCAATTTCCTTTGATTCATGGACCTAACATTCTAGGTTCCTATGCAATATAGCTCTTTACAGCATCAGATTTTACTTCCATCACCAGTCACATCCACAACTGGGTATTGTTCTTACTTTGTTTTTGTCTCTTCATTTTTTCAGGAGGTATTTCTCCACTGATCTCCAGTAGCATATTGGACACTTACCAACCTGGGGAGTTCATCTTTCAGTGTCCTATCTTTCTGCCTTTTTATACCATTCATGGGATTGTCAAGGCAGGAATCCTGAAATGGTTTGCCATTCCTTTCTCCAGTGGACCATATTTTGTCAGAATTCTCCACCATGACCTGTCTGTCTTGGGTGGCCCTACACAGCATGGCTAATAGCTTCACTGAGTTAGACAAGGCTTTGGTCCATGTGATCTGTTTGTTTAGTTTTCTGTGACTGTGGTTTTCATTCTGTCTGCCCTCTGATGGATAAGAATAAAAGCCTTTTGGAAGCTTCCTGGTGGGATAGACTGACTGAGGGGAAAACTGGATCTTGTTCTGATGAGCCTGACCATGCTCAGTAAATTTTTAATTCAATTTTCTGTTGATGGGTGGGGCTGTGTTGCCTCCCTGTTGTTTGACCTGAGGCCAAACTATGGTGGAGGTAATGAAGATAATGGCGATCTCCTTCAAAAGGTGCTGTGCATGCACTGCTGCACTCAGTGCCCCAGACCCTGCAGCAGGCCATCACTGACCCACACCTCCACTGGAGACTCTTGGACACTCAAAGGCAATTCTGGGTCAGTCTCTTGTGGGGTCATGGCTCCTTTCTCCTGGATCCTGGTGCACACAAGGTTTTGTTTGTTCCCTCCAAGAGTCTTTTCCCCCAGTCTTGTGTAAGTTCCGGTGGCTCAGTGGTAGGGTTAATGGCGACCTCCTGTAAGAGGGCTGATGCCATACCCAGGTCTGCTGCACCCAGAGCCCCTGCCCCCGTGGCAGGCCACTGCTGACCTGTACCTCCTCAGTAGACACTCAAACACAATTCTGCCCCAGTCTCTGTGAGGTCTCTGGTCCTGGTGTGCACAAGGTTTGTTTGAGCCCTCTGAGTGTCTCTCTGGAAGGTATGGGGTTTGATTCTAAACGTGATTTCTTCCTTATTGCCATCTTGCTGAGGCTTCTCCTTTGCCTTTGGACATGGGATATCCTTTTTGGTGGTATCCAACATTCTCCTTTCAATGGTTGTTCAGCAGCGAGTTGTAATTTTTTAGCAAGACATTTTACCTACCTACCAGGGGGTAAAATTGAAAGCTCACAGATTTTAAAAATCCAAGTGATAGGAGGGTGCTTTCTGATTTACCTAAAAACATCATACCAAATCCATCTTAAGAGAACATGGGAGGATCTGGTACTATTCTGATTTACTTATCTGTGAAGATGAGGTGATAGCACTGTCAGTTATCACCTGTATGTACTTTTGGGAAATAGCTGAAATAGGGTAACAGCCTATTATATATTAACATGTACTAATGATTGCATATCATTTACAAAATAAAAACCTAAGAGCCATCTTTGACTTTCAGCTTGATTAAAAAAAAAAAAAATTGTTGAATATTATGAAAGCCAGTTGAAGCTAAACCCCAAATGCCCTGAGCTTGTCTCATTATGCCATACCCATTTATTGTATTATATGTGGCATAAAAGGATTGTTGCCACTTGCCTCTGAGCTGGTGCTGTGTTTCCAAACTCACCCTTTTCTTTCTTTTCATCTATTTTTAATCCTAGTCACACATAAGTCTCCTAAATGCCTGATTTTGCCTCTTACCTCCCTTTTCTTGCTTTGGTACTATTGGATTTTGTAGTCAATGTTTACTTTTCATTTGAAGTTACCTTTCATGTGAATAGTAAATGTCAGCCCTCTACTGTGTTCTTTCTGTTGGGTCATCATCAGTCCTGAGTCCTTATTAATTCAAGAGTGGAAGAAGTTCGAGCATGTATGAATATAGACTTACAAAAAAATACAAGCACAATACAAAAACTGAAATTGAATACTAGCAAATAAGAAAACATTCCTTCTTTCAGATAACAACTAGGGAATCTGAGAAGGAGAAACAAACAGCACACAAATGAAACTGTGCAGTGAAGACAGCCACAGAGATAATTCATGCTGTCCTTCTATTCCAAAATAAGCAAAGTGAGTAGAAATTCCAGCTGAGCATTGTTCATTCAAATTTAGGATTCTTAAGAATTATTAGGAAACCATCAAGGCACTATTGCTGAGGCTAAAATGCTTCTATTGGAGTTTTGAGTTGTCTTCATTCTCAGTCCCTCTTGGAGGTCACTGAAAAAAAAAGTGTGTCTACAAGCTTTTAATAGAACAAAGAGTGTATTTATCAGCTCTATCCATGAATTTAAGGCATTGGTGCCTCTGATCATCAGTTTACTTTAGCTTTGCTCCTGACTCACAAGAATGTTAAGTACTCAAGGGATTAAAGGCTAGTCTCTTGAGGTTCTGTACACAAATAGGCTGATATGGTCTAGTAATCAAATGAGATTTGTTTTACAAGTAGATACCAGTGCAATTACTGAAACTAAATACAAAGAGGAGAGAGTTGCCGAGCCAAAAAGAGTGTCAGTGTTTTAGAACAGATAGATAAAAGACTATAATAAGGTATCCATTATGAATAGGACAAATATCTGACCAATTGAAGAAGAAAGAACATTGGTTAAAAACTTCCTCTTAACAGGCGGTGGCTGCAGGCCGGCAGCGCACTAAGCGCGGCCGAGAGGAGCTACCCCACGTCCGAGGTCAGGGGCAGCAGCCTAGGGTGCCAGGCTGCGATGGTGTAGGAATGCCCGAGAGGAGCTACCCTGCGTCCGAGATCAGTGGCGGCTGGGAGGAGCTACCCCGCATCCAAGGCCACTGGCAGAAGGGAGGAGACACCCCACATCCGAGGTCAGCAGTGGCCGGGAGAAGCCACCTCGTGCCTGAGGGCAGGGGCAGTGACCCTCAGGAGCCATCCCGAGCCCGAGGCCAGGGCCAGCGGCCTGGAGGAGCAACCCGAGGAGTGGTGGCTGTGCAGGCACAGGAGGGCCTAGAGGAGCTATCCCACTTTGAAGATCAGGAATGGCAGTGGTAAGGAGATACCCCTCATCCAAGGTAAGGAGCAGTGGCTGTGCTTTGCTGGAGCAACTGTGAAGAGATACCCCACGCCCAAGGTAAGAGAAACCCAAGAAAGATGGTAGGTGTTGCAAGAGGGCATCAGAGGGCAGACACACTGAAACCATACTCAAAGAACACTAGTCAATCTAATCACACTAGGACCACAGCCTTGTCTAACTCAATGAAACCAAGCCATGCCATGCCTGCAGGGCAAGCCAAGACGGGCGGGTCATGGTGGAGAGGGCTGACAGAATGTGGTCCACTGGAGAAGGGAATGGCAAGCCACTTCAGTATTCTTGCCTTGAGAACCCCATGAACAGTATGAAAAGGCAAAATGATACGATATCAAAAGAGGAACTCCCCAGGTCAGTAGGTGCCCAATATGTTACTGGAAATCAGTGGGAAAATAACTCCAGAAAGAATGAAGGCATGGAGCTAAAGCAAAAACAATACCCAGGTATGGCTGTGACTGGTGATAGAAGCAAGATCTGATGCTGTAAAGAGCAATATTGCATAGGAATCTGGAATGTCAGGTCCATGAATCAAGGCAAATTGGAAGTGGTCAAACAAGAGATGGCAAGAGTGAATGTCGACATTCTAGGAATCAGCAAACTAAAATGGACTGGAATGGGTGAATTTCACTCAGATGACCATTATATCTATTACTGTGGGCAGGAATCCCTCAGAAGAAATGGAGTCACCATCATGGTCAACAAAAGAGTCCAAAATGCAGTACTTGGATGCAATCTCAAAAATGACAGAATGATGTCTGTTCATCTCCACAGCAAACCACTCAATATCACAGTTATCCAAGTCTATGCCCCAACCAGTAATGCTGAAGAAGCTGAAGTTGAACAGTTTTATGAAGACTTACAAGACTTTTTAGAACTAACACCCAAAAAAGATGCCCTTTTCTTTATAGGAGACTAGAATGCAAAAGTAGGAAGTCAAGAAACACATGGAGTAACAGGCAAATTTGTCCTTGGAATGAAGAATGAAGCAGGGCAAAGACTAACAGAGTTTTGCCAAGAAAATGCACTGATCATAGCAAACACCCTCTTCCCACAACACAAGAGAAGACTCTACACGTGGACTTCACCAGATGGTCAACACCGAAATCAGATTGATTATGTTCCATGCAGCCAAAGATGGAGAAGCTCTATACAGTCAACAAAAACAAGACCAGGAGCTGACTGTGGCTCAAAATCATGAACTCCTTATTACCAAATTCAGACTCAAATTGAAGAAAGTAGGGAAAACCGCTAGACCATTCAGGTATGACCTAAATCAAATCCCTTATGATTATACAGTGGAAGTGAGAAATAGATTTAAGGGCCTAAGACCTGATAGATAGAGTGCCTGATGAACTATGGAATGAGGTTCATGACATTGTACAGGAGACAGGGATCAAGATCATCCCCATGGAAAAGAAATGCAGAAAAGCAAAATGGCTGTCTGAGAAGGCCTTACAAATAGCTGTGAAAGGAAGAGAGGTGAAAAACAAAGGAGAAAAGGAAAGATATAAGCATCTGAATGCAGAGTTCCAAGCTTACTCCTTGGAAGAGAAGTTATGACCAACCTAGATAGCATTTTCAAAAGCAGAGACATGACTTTGCTGACTAAGATCCATCTAGTCAAGGCTATGCTTTTTCCTGTGGTCATGTATGGATGTGAGAGTTGGACTGTGAAGAAGGCTGATCGCTGAAGAATTGATGCTTTTGAACTGTGGTGTTGGAGAAGACTCTTGAGAGTCCCTTGGTCTTCAAGGAGATCCAACCAGTCCATTCTGAAGGAGATCAACACTGGGATTTCTTTGGAAGGAATGATGCTAAAGCTGAAACTCCAGTACTTTGGCCACCTCATGAGATGAGTTGACTCATTGGAAAAGACTCTGATGCTGGGAGGGATTGGGGGCAGGAGGAGAAGGGGACGACTGAGGATGAGATGGCTGAATGGCATCACAGACTCGATGGAAGTGAGTCTGTGTGACCTCCGAGAGATGGTGATGAACAGGGAGGCCTGGCGTGCTGCGATTCATGGGGTCGCAAAGAAACATCTTCTTAAAACCCACTTATAGTTTCCTTTTGCATGAGTTTTAAACACACTAGAAAATCCTGAATGCCAAGGTTGGTTTGCTTCAAATTTAAATATTTGTCAGTTTTTTTTAAAGGTAACATGCTTACATTTTTCCAATAAATTTCATGGTGACAGAAAATTCTCCAAACTTTTATATTCAAAACTTTGTACAACACAACTTTTTTTCAAAAGTATTTACTTTTGCGCTTGTTAAAACTTTACTTTACATTGAAAGTATAGAGAGTCCCTATTTTATAACAATATTTTCTAGTTATAATACAACAAAAGTTACTTTCTGTGATAGACAAAATTTAATCAATGCATGTGTGAATTAGTAGCTCAAAACTCAATTAGTAGCTTTAAACTCAAAAAATCATTTGACACTTTTTTTCTAGAGCACATCTAAACATCTAAATTATCAGCAAATATCTATGTGTTCAGATGATTATTGTGGTCTTGATCCATCTCATTTGTAAGTAATGGAAATTTTTCACTATTTAAGATTATAAAAATGTATAAATCTATTTAGTGAACAAGAAGTACTGAAACCAAATCAATCCCTTTTTATTGTGGAAGTTTTCCTTTTCCCTTAGGCTGCCTTATTTACTCCTTAGGCTGTCATGCTTGCTCCTCAGATAATGGGACCAAGAAAAGCATGTGTCAGTCTTAGTAGTATTAAATATTAGTAAGTATAAATATATTTCTTAGAAAATATAAATAGACATAATAAGATATTGCTTTTAATCCAGTGGATTTTCTTATTTGGAGACCATTAAAGCAGAAAAACAAAGTTCTGAGCTAATGAAAAGAAAGGAAAGAAGGTTTAAAAAGCAAAGATGGAACAGAAAGAGAGACAAAAGAAAAATAACTGCTGAATATGGTTGGTACTTTCTTAATACTAGGCTTAAGACAGCATTCAACTCCAGAATGAAAGCTAGATGCATAAATGTTGGAAATGAGGTTTACAATCAAAGAAGCAGAGATAATCACGGTTGAGGAAAAAGGGAAAAATAAAAAATAAAACTTCCCCAAATTGTATATCTCTTACTCTGTCATTTTGATTAGATTTTAGGGTTGGGTTTATGCATATGCAAAACTCAGCATTCATTTTAATTTTCCCAGCTACAAGTTCTCTTTCAAATTATATGATGTTTTTGAGATTCATCCATATTTTTTTGTAACACTATACTATTGCTGCAGTAACAAATTATCACAAATTTTCTGGCTTAAAGCAACATAAGTTTCTTCCTTTACAGTTCTAGGAGTCATAAACAAGTCCAAGCATAAGTCCAAAACAATCTTCAGGGGCTAAAAAATATCAGTATAGGTGACTCATTCTAGAGTTTCCAGAGGAGTATTCATTCCTGGTGGTTCAGTGGTAAAGAATTCACCTGCAATGCAGGAGAGCCTGGTTCAATCCTTGGGTGAGCAAGATTCCTCCGTAGTAGGAAATGCCAACCCATTCCAGTACTCTTGCCTGGAGAACCTCATGGATAGAGGAGACTGGTGGGTTACAGTCTATGGGGTCGCAAAGAGTCAGACATGACTGAGTGACTAAACAGCAACAACAATTCATTTCGTCTCACCTGTCAGAGGTGATTTAGTTGTACTACTTTCCAGAAATGATAATAACCTGTAACAACTCTTATCCCTAGGATACTTCAGTTCATTTTTACTGACATATAAGGTTTATCTTTAGCAAACAGCTTTTTAGCAAGTTGACATTAAAAAACAACTTATCTATGTAATATTGAACCTCCCTTACCTTGTTAATACACAATTCAAAGTACATTTATATTGCATTACAATATGATTCCTCTGCTTCCGGTATACAGAGGCTGTCAGTATTCCTTGTCTCCTGGTTATATCACTCCAATCTCTGCTTCAGGGATTACAACTTTTTATTTTTTGTTTTTACTGGAGGATAGTTGATTTACAGTGTGTGTTAGTTCCAGGTGGGTGCACAGCAAAGAGAATCAGTGATACATAAACATATATCCATATATCTATATTCAATGTAATATTATTTAGTCTCAAAATCAGGAAGCAAAGCCTGTCACTGGCTGCAACATGGACGAACCTTAAGGACATTATACTAAGTAACATAAGCCAGACAAGCAATGCATTGTATCACTTATATGTGGAATGTAAAAACCAACAACAAAAAGCAAAACTCAAAGAAAAGAGAGCAGATGGTGGTTCTAGGGGTCAGAGAGTAGGGGAAATAGCATTTGGCAAAAGGTTACAAACTTTCAGTAGTAAGATGCATAGGGTCTGAAGAGCTAATGTATAACATGGTGATTCTCATAGATAATAGCTACATTGTATAATTTACATTTGCTAAAGAGTAGAACTTAAATGTTCTCATCAAAAAGGAAAAAAACTAAATATGTGAGGCAATGATGTGTTAATTAACTTGATGATAGGAATCTTTTCTCCATGTATATGTATATACAATCGTCATGTTTACATATATGACAATTTGGTCAAACATACCTTAATAAAGCTGAAAGAAATATTAATAAGGCACTCCATTCTCTAAATTTCATCCACAAAATATAATCCTATTTTACATTTTAATTTTAATAATGTGACAAAATATAGTCACTAAGAAAGTAAAGGGTTGAAAGTGAAAGAAAGTGAAGTCGCTCAGTCGTGTCCAACTCTTTGTGACCCTGTGGACAGTAGCCTACCATGTTCCTCTGTCCATGGGATTCTCCAGGCAAGAATACTGGAGTGGGTTGCCATTTCCTTCTCCAGGGGATCTTCCCGACCCAGGGATTGAACCCAGGTCTCCCACATTGCAGACAGACGCTTTAACCTCTGAGCCACCAGGGAAGCCCAAGTAACAGGTTAAATATTGTAAAAGACTTTGTTAATGATAATACCTAAAAAGATAATTTTTTTCATAATCTAATATACTAAATATATCCACAGTAGAAGCTGTGTGGAAATCTGAATACTGGAGTGGGTTGCCATTTCCTTCTCCAGGGGATCTTCCCGACCCAGGGATTGAACCCAGGTCTCCCACATTGCAGACAGACGCTTTAACCTCTGAGCCACCAGGGAAGCCCAAGTAACAGGTTAAATATTGTAAAAGACTTTGTTAATGATAATACCTAAAAAGATAATTTTTTTCATAATCTAATATACTAAATATATCCACAGTAGAAGCTGTGTGGAAATCTGGAGCATATATTGAGGCTTTCAAGCAAATACATTAAGATGAAATATATTGGAATAATGCTTTGTTGAATATAAATTTAAATTGAATCACATCGGTTTTAACTTTATCTTTTTCTGTGCCTTTTGTTTGCTATAAGCTTTGCTATAAACTTTGCAAATAAAAATAGGCATACACAAATCTATACCTATACAGACGCACACATACACACATATGCATTCACTAGCTGGGCTGTCATTGCCCTGAAAAATCACTAACCATTATTACATGAACAAATCACTAGGGCTGTTCACTTTACAATATGCCACTGAGAGCTGCTCTGACTATAAACAGAGCAGTTGAAAATCAGCTCCTGAAATTTTGAATATCTGACTCTGTGACTTTGATTTTGGAGGCTCAGATTTAAACCCTCTATTTCTTTTCTCTGTTCATGATTTCTTTTTCTGTTAAACTGAAGGATGGCATTTAACAAGATACATAAACCATAAGCAAACATTTAATAAGCTTTTGAATATTTATTCATATACCCTTATTAACCACAAGCCACATTTTAGAATATTTCCACCTTACCAGTAGGCTCCCTCACACTTTTTCTCTGTAAATAACATCACTTCATTCCTGAGATAATGGTCATGACATTTTAATACACATTGTCTCTCTCTGTATCAAACTTTTCTAAAATTGCCTCGTGTTTTGCTGCTCAGGTAAATGTCTTTTGAGATGGTTCTAGACTTCATCTTTTAGATAAGTTTTGTATAGTTCACATATGATGAATCTAGACTGCATATTAAAAAGCAGTCAGATTACTTTGTCAGCAAAGGTCCATCTAGTCAAAGCTATGGTTTTTCCAGTAGTCATGTATGAATGTGAGTTTAACCATAAAGAAATGTGAATGCTGAAGAATTGATGCTTTTGAACTGTTGTGTTGGGGAAGACTCGAGAGTCCACTGGACTGCAAGAAAATCAAACCAGTCAGTCTTAAAGGAAATCAGTCCTGAATATTCATTGGAAGGACTGATGCTGAAGCTGAAGCTCCAATATTTTGGCCACCTGATGCGAATAACTGACTCATTGGAAAAGACCCTGCTTCTGGGATATATTGAAAGCAGGAGGAGAAGGGNAAGGAAATCAGTCCTGAATATTCATTGGAAGGACTGATGCTGAAGCTGAAGCTCCAATATTTTGGCCACCTGATGCGAATAACTGACTCATTGGAAAAGACCCTGCTTCTGGGATATATTGAAAGCAGGAGGAGAAGGGGACAACAGAGGATGAGATCATTAGATGGCATCACTAACTCGATGGACATGAGTTTGAGCAAGCTCAGAGAGTTGGTGATGGACAGAGAAGCCTGGCATGCTGCAGTCCATGGGTTGCAAACAGTCATACAGGACTGAACAACTGAACTGAACTGATAGTTCACATAGCACATGATTTAATTCATACCATTCCAAATATATTCACTAAATTTTGTGAGAATTTAGGTTCATTTTTCAGTGCTGTTGGATGACTGCTCTCACTTTTAAGGGTATACTTGAGCTTCAAAAAACAAAACAGGAGTATGCTGACAGAAAATAGCCATCCCATACTGTCCAAACATAATAAAAATATATTTATCTGATTTCTAATGAGGTCATAAGAGATAAACAGACATGAAATTTAAAGACATGCTATATATTAATTCATATAATACTTACAGTATTTGTAAAATAGAAGTCAATCTGAAAAGGCTAACAATTTCTCATAGAGAAGTTGAAGATGGTAATGAGATAATAAAGGGATTTAAAATAGAACTGAAAAAGCTGTGGTATAAATTATTCATTATTTCATAAATATGAAGCACTATCAGTACAAGATGCAGAAAGTGTACCTCTAATGGAGCCAGGACCAAAATGATCATCATCATCATCATCACCATCATCTGACACTGAAATACAAGCATTCTAGGTTCAATTCAGTTCAGTTCAGTAGCTCAGTTGTGTCCGACTCTTTGCGACCCCATGAATCGCAGCACGCCAGGCCTCCCTGTCCATCACCAACTCCCGGAGTTCACTCAGACTCACGTCCATTGAGTCGGTGATGCCATCCAGCCATCTCATCCTCGGTCGTCCCCTTCTCCTCCTGCCCCCAATCCCTCCCAGCATCAGAGTCTTTTCCAATGAGTCAACTCTTCACATGAGGTGGCCAAAGTACTGAAGTTTCAGCTTTAGCATCATTCCTTCTAAAGAAATCCCAGGGTTGGTCTCCTTCAGAATGGACTGATTGGATCTCCTTGCAGTCCAGGGGACTCTCAAGAGTCTTCTCCAACACCACACTTCAAAAGCATCAATTATTCGGCACTCAGCCTTCTTCACAGTCCAACTCTCACATCCATACATAACCACAGGAAAAACCATAGCCTTGACCAGACAGACCTTAGTCGGCAAAGTAATGTCTCTGCTTTTGAATATACTGTCTAGGTTGGTCATAACTTTTCTTCCAAGGAGTAAGTGTCTTTTAATTTCATGGCTGCAATCACCATTAAACATTTTTCATTGTAAAAATTATTAAGCATACAGAACTTCTCTCTCTAGAGACCTATATAAGTAGGAAAGATACTGCTCTTTCAGAGACGATTTAGTTATAGTGCTTTCAAGAAACGGAATAATACCCTGTAAATTTTTTTTATACTATGGATATTTCAGTTCATTATTACTGACAAGTTTACATTATATATATACATCAGTTCAGTTCAGCCGCTCAGTCATCTCTGACTCTTTGTGACCCCATGAATTGCAGCACGCCAAGCCTCCCCGTCCATCACCAGCTCCTGGAGTTCACTCAAACTCATGTCCATCGAGTCAGTGATGCCATCCAGCCATCTCATCCTCTGTCATCCCCTTCTCCTCCTGCCCCCAATCCCTCCCAGCATCATGAATATGCTATCTAGGTTGGTCATAACTTTTCTTCTAAGGAGTAAGCATCTTTTAATTTCATGGCTGCAATCACCATTCTCAGTTCTACTCAATCAGGGGTTTACCCTACTCCAGTATGACCTCACCTCAACTAATTACATCTGCAATAACCCTGTTTCTAAGTCAGGTCACATTCTGAGGTCCTGGAGGTTAGGATTTCAACATGTGAATTTTTGATGAGGGAGGGCATCATTGAAATCTGCAGCAGAATATAGCAAGTGCCTAAAGAGCAGGCCAGGCAAGAGGCTACGGACAAGAGACAAGAGTGATGCCTTGACTCCCAGCATATCATGAAAGACAGAGCACATGGAATTGACCTTGTAGATTTGGGGATGGCAGAAAGCATATTCCAGGTGGAGAAACAACCACTGAATTCTTGTCTAAAGAGCAGGCCAGGCAAGAGGCTACGGACAAGAGACAAGAGTGATGCCTTGACTCCCAGCATATCATGAAAGACAGAGCACATGGAATTGACCTTGTAGATTTGGGGATGGCAGAAAGCATATTCCAGGTGGAGAAACAACCACTAAATTCTTGACATCGGAAATGGTGGAAGAAAGTGTATGAGTTAAGCAAATATAGACTGATATAGGAGAAATGAAAAAATTCAGTTCAAGAGAAAGACTCAGGAGAATCTTGAAGACATTGGTACTTGAGCAATTAGGAAATCGGACTCTTGGTATAAGAAGCTTTTGGCAGGAAAAGCCTTTTGCAGAAAAGAGCTCTCTGCAGGAGGCACCCCTTTTGTCTCGTCACTAACCTTAAACCAGGCACTCCCATGCTTTACTCATCTCTGCCCCCAGCACACCTTTCTATCCTCTGATTATATAAGGGATTTGATTTAGGTCATACCTGAATGGTCTAGTGGTTTTCTCTACTTTCTTCAATTTAAGCCTGAATTTGGCAATAAGGAGTTCATGATCTGAGCCACAGTCAGCTCCTGGTCTTGTTTTTGCTGACTGTATAGAGCTTCTCCATCTTTGGCTGCAAAGAATATAACCAATCTGATTTCAGTGTTGACCATCTGGTGATGTCCATGTGTAGAGTCTTCTCTTGTGTTGTTGAAAGAGGGTGTTTGCTATGACCTTTACGTTCTCTTGGCAAAGCTCTATTAGTCTTTGCCCTGCTTCATTCCGCATTCCAAGGCCAAATTTGCCTGTTACCCCACGTGTTTCTTGTATCTACCTACCTATATATAATGTTTATTTTTAGCAAGCAATTTTTTAGCAAGTTGATGTTAAAAATAACTTGTAAATGTAATATTGAACCTCCTTCACCTTGTTAATATGCAATTCATAGCACATTTATATAGAGCTACAATTGTGACTCACAAATGAAAAGATCAAAGATTCAGGCATTGCAAAACAAGAAAGAAGCTTTATTTGACATAAACTTAAAATCACGTTTTCCTTCAAGAGCCATATTTTGCATTAAATTTAAGTGAAGTTGAACCTTTGGGAAACCATATAACTCAGTACTATTGTTTTGCCCTTCTAAGAAGCTTTATTACATGACTGAGTGACTGAACTGAGCTGAACTGAAGAAGCTTTATGCAAAATGCTTTGGTTGTTACTCATGCTAATAGATGAGAATCACTGATTATATAAATTATTTCCCAAAACTTTTCCAGATGGAGAAACATATTCACTGAGTATTTTAAGAACTTTCTTTTTGCAATCAGAATTATAGTCATACAATGCAAATGTAAGAAACAATCTTTAGACACTATCTAGCTGTAAAAATGGCTATTAATATGAACTACATTTTAAATTTAGATTTCAGAATTCTTGTTTCTGTTTGTGTTTATGTGTGGATATTGATCTGAGTTATCTGTTAAGAGTGGGACTAATATAAATATTAATTTATCCAACAACTAATATTCTTAATATAATAGTATATATAATGTTATAAAATGAAGGAACAATAAAGCATTATGATACACACATCTTTATTTAATTGTTAAAACATAGACTTGTTTTTGTTTAGTTGCTCAGTGATGGCTGACTCTCTTAAAACCCCATGACTATAGCCTTGTCAGGCTCCTCTGTCCATGGGATTTTCCAGGCAAGAATATTGAAATGGGTTGCCATTTTAATATTAATTTATCCAACAACTAATATTCTTAATATAATAGTATATATAATGTTATAAAATGAAGGAACAATAAAGCATTATGATACACACATCTTTATTTAATTGTTAAAACATAGACTTGTTTTTGTTTAGTTGCTCAGTGATGGCTGACTCTCTTAAAACCCCATGACTATAGCCTTGTCAGGCTCCTCTGTCCATGGGATTTTCCAGGCAAGAATATTGAAATGGGTTGCCATTTTCTTCTTCAGGGGATCTGTGAGACTCAGGGATCAAATCTGCATCTCCTGGATTGCAGACAGTTTCTTTACCATTGAATCACCTCAGAAGACCACTAAAATTTAAAAAAAACAAACACACACACACACAAAATGGCAATGGAAGAATTTAATGGATTCTTGGTATGCTATAGGCTTCCCAGGTTGTGCAGTAGTAAAGAATCTGCCTGCTAATGCAGTAAACGCGGGAGACACAGGTTTGATCCTTGGATAGGAAAGATCCCCTGGAGTAGGAAATGGCAACCTCCTCCAATATTCTTGCCTGGAAAATTCCATGGACAGAGGGGCCTGGCAGGCTATCATGAAGTCACAAAGACTCAGATATGACTGAGAAACTGAGCATGCATGTTATGCTATAGATTCTCAATAATAAGTAAAATGTAATAATGAGTAAAAATGATCCACCTATTTCCATTTATAAATTCTCTCCTAGGAAAATATGTCATACATTTGATATGATAGCATTGCAAAGAAAAGTATATCCTTAGAAAGATGTATAGAAAAAGGGAAAGAATTTGAAAATGAGGGCAAGAAAACAAAAAGCAGAATGAAATGTATAGCTTGAAGTCAACACTGGTAAATAATTACTGACCTAGTAGTCAATAAAATATTGCAATGTTGATAGCAATTTGTGATTGACTAATCATGAGTTACATATTTTATACCTGCAGTATAAAACAATCATGATGATTAAAAATAGTACTAATTGCAATAATGACTTCAATGGTAACAAAAAATCAGTTTATGGAAACAGATTATGAATAAAGAAAATTAGTAAATGAAAAAGTTTGGAAGGCAGGTGCAAGCAGAAAAATTCCATCAAAAACTGTCAGCCAAACCAACTAATCACATGTATTCTAATGAAAAGAGACACTGTGTAGCTGCTGTCACCAGTGATGAGGACAACAGCATCCTGCATTCATGGGAAAAAAATCTAATGCATGAGCTTATTATTTTTTTTTTTTGAGGCATACATCTGTTTATTGTATTTTACTTTATTGTACTTCACAGATATTGCATTTCTTACAAATTGAGGATTTGTGATAACTGTCAACAAGAATAATCAATAAGCAATCTATAGTAGGAGTAGAAAAGAGTTTTTTTGTTTAATTTATTTTTTTATTGAAGAATAATTGCTTTACAGAATTTTGTTTTTTTCTGTCAAACTTAAGCCATAGGTATACATACATCCCCTCCTTTTTGAACCTCCCTCCCATCTCCCTCCCCATCCTACCCCTCTAGGTTGATACAGAGCCCTATTTGAGTTTCCTGAACCATACAACAAATTTCCATTTGCTATCTATTTTACATATGATAATCTAAGTTTCCATGTTACTCTCTCCATACATCTCATCCATTCCTCCCCTCTCCCCATGTCCATATGTTTATTCTCTATGTCTGTTTCTCCACTGCTACCCTGTAAATAAATTCTTCAGTTTCATTTTATAGATTCCATATATATGCATTAGAATACAATATTTATCTTTCCTTTTCTGACTTACTTCACTCTGTATCATAGTTTCTAGGCTCATCCACCTCATTCAAACTGACACGAATGTGCTCCTTTTTATGGCTGGGTAATATTCCACTCTGTATATGTACCACTACTTCTTTAACCATTCATCAGTTGATGGACATTTAGATTGCTTCCAAGTTCTAGCTATTTTAAATAGTGCTGCAATGAACAATGGGATAGAAGTGTGTCCTTCAGTTTTGGTTTCCTCAGAGTATATACTAGGAGTGGGATTGCTGGGTTATATGGTGGTTTTATTCCTAGCTTTTTAAGGAATCTCCATACTATCTTCCTTAATGGCTGTATCAATTTACATTCCCACCAACAGTGCAAGAGCGTTCCCTTTTTTCCCTACCCTCTCCAGCATTTATTGCTTGTAGACTTTTTGATGATGGCCATTCTGACCGGTGTGAGGTGATATCTCATTGTAGTTTTGATTTGCAATTATCTAATAATAAGTGATGTTGAGCATTTTCCCATTTCTTTGTTAGTCATCTGTATGTCTACTTTTGAGAAATGACTTTTTAGGTCTTTTCCCCACTTTTTGATTGGGTCGTTTTTCTAGTATTGAGTTGTATGAGCTGCTTGTATATTTTGGATATTAATAATTTGTCAGATGTTTCATTTGCTATTATTTTCTCCCATTCTGAATGTTGTTTTTTCACCTTGCTTATAGATTTCTTTGCTGTGCAAAAGCTTTTAAATTTAATCAGGCCCCACTTGTTTACTTTTGTTTTTATTTTCGTTACTCTAGGAGTTGGGTCATAAAGGGTCTTGCCTTGGTTTATGTCATTGAGTGTTCTGTCTATGTTTTCCTCTAAGAGTTTTATAGTTTATGGTCGTACATTTAGGTCTTTAATCCACTTTGAGTTTATCTTTGTGTATGGTATTTTTATTTTCGTTACTCTAGGAGTTGGGTCATAAAGGGTCTTGCCTTGGTTTATGTCATTGAGTGTTCTGTCTATGTTTTCCTCTAAGAGTTTTATAGTTTATGGTCGTACATTTAGGTCTTTAATCCACTTTGAGTTTATCTTTGTGTATGGTGTTAGGAAGTGTTCTAATTTCATTCTTTTACATGTATCTGTCCAGTTTCCCCAGCACCATTTATTGAAGAGGCTGTCATTGCCCCATTGTGTATTCTTGCCTCCTTTGTCAAAAATAAGGTACCCATAGGTGCATGGGTTTCTTTCTGGACTATTTATCTTGTTCCATTGGTCTATATTTCTGTATTTGTGCCAGTACCATACTGTCTTGATGACTGTAGCTTTGTAGTATAATCTGAAGTCAGGAAGGTTGATTCCTCCTGCTTTATTCTGCTTTCTCAAGACTGCTGTGCCTATTCAAGGTCTTTTGTCTATATGAATTGTGAATTTTTTTGTCCTAGTTCTGTGAAAAATGTCATTGGTAATTTAATAGGGATCTCATTGAATCTGTATATTATGTTTGGTAGTATAGTCATTTTCATAATATTGATTCTTCCTACCTAGGAACATGTAATATCTCTCCATCTGTTTATACCATCTTTGATTTCTTTCTTAGTGTCCTACAATTTTCTGTGTACAGTGCTTTTGTCTCCTTAGCTAAGTTTATTCCTAGATATTTAAATCTTTTTGTTGCAATGGTGAATGGGATTTATTTCTTAATATCTCTTTCTGATATTTCATTGTTAGTATATAGAAATGCAAGCGATTTCCATGCATTGATTTTGCATCCTGCAACTTTGCTAAATTCACTGATAAGCTGTAGTAATTTTCTGATACTATCTTTAGGGTTTTTTATCTATAGTGTCATGTCATCTGCAAATAGTGAGAGTTTTACTTCTTCTTTTTCATTCTGGACTACTTCTCTTTCTTTTTCTTGTCTGATTAGTGTAGTTAGGACTTCCAGAACTATGTGGAATAATAATGATGAAAGTGGACACCCTTATTTTGTTCTAATCTTAAGGGGAATGCTTTCAGTTTTTCACCATTGAGAATAATGTTTGTTGTAAACTTATCATATATGCACTTTATTATGTACAGGTAGGTTCCTTCGATGCCCATTTTTTGAAGAGTTTTAATCATAAGTGTGTGATGATTTTTGCCAAAGGCTTTTTTTGCATCTATCAAGATTCAGTTCACTTCAGTTCAGTCACTCAGTCATGTCCTACTCTTTGCAACCTCACGAACCACAGCACGCCAGGCCTCCCTGTCCATCACCAACTCCTGGAATTCACCCAAATACATGTCCATTGAGTCGGTGATGCCATCCAACTATCTCATCCTCTGTCGTCCCTTTATCCTCCTGCCGTCAATCTTTCCCAGCATCAGGGTCTTTACAAATGAGTCAGCTCTTCACATCAGGTGGCCAAAGTATTGGAGTTTCAGCTTCAACATCAGTCCCTCCAATGAAAACCCAGGACTGATCTCCTTTAGGATGGACTGGTTGGATCTCCTTGCAGTCCAAGCGACTCTCAAGGGTCTTTTCCAATACCACAGTTCAAAAGCATCAGTTCTTCATTACTCAGCTTTCTTCACAGTCCAACTCTCTCATCCATACATGACTACTAGAAAAACCATAGCCTTGACTAGATGGACCTTTGTTTATAAAGTAATGTCTGCTTTTCAATATGCTATCTAGGTTGGTCATAGCTTTTCTTCCAAGGAGTAAACATCTTTTAATTTCATGGCTACAGTCACCATTTGCAGTGATTTTGGAGACCCCAAGAATAAAATCAGCCACTGTTTCTACTGTTTCCCTGTCTATTTGCCATGAAATGATGGGATTGGATGCCATGATCTTCATTTTCTGAATGTTGAGCTTTAAGCCAACTTTTTCACTCTCCTCTTTTACTTTCATCAAGAGTTCTTCTTCAATTCCTCTTTAGTTCTTCTTCACTTCTGCTTTAAGGTTGGTGTCTTCTGCATATCTGAGGTTATTGATATTTCTCCCAGCAAACTTGATTCGTACTTTTATTTTTGCAGGCCAGCATGTCTCGTGATATACTATACATATAAGTAAAATAAGCAGGGTGACAATATACAACCTTGTTGTACTCCTTTTCCTATTTGGAACTAGTCTGTTGTTCCATGTCCATTTCCAACTGTTGCTTCCTTACCTGCATACAGATTTCTAAAGAGGTGGGTCAAGTGGTTTGATATTCCCATCTCTTTCAGAAATTTCCACAGTTTATTGTGATCCACGCAGTCAAAGGCTTTGGCATAGTCAATAAAGCAGAAATAGATGTTTTTCTGGAACTTTCTTGCTTTTTTGATGATCCAAGGATGTTGACAATTTGATCTCTGGTTTTTCTGCCTTTTCTAAAACCAGCTTGAACATCTGGAAGTTCATGATTCACATACTGCTGAAGCCTGGCTTGGAGAATTTTGAGCATTACTTTACTAGCGTGTGAGATGAGTGCAATTGTGGGGTAATTTGAGCATTTTTTGGCATTGCCTTTCTTTGGGATTATTGAGATTATCATGTGGGTTTTATTTCAATTTGTTAATATGGTATATCACATTGATTTTCATATAATGAAGAATCCTTGCACCCGTGGAATAAACCCAACTTGATCATGTTTTATGAGCTTTTTGATGTATTGCTGAATTCTGTTTGCTAAAATTTCACTGAGGAATTTTGAATTTATGTTCATCAGTGATATTGGCCTATTCAGTTCAGTTCAGTTCAGTCACTCAGTCATGTCCAATTCTTTGTGACCCCATGAATCGCAGCACGCCAGGACTCCCTGTCCAACACCAGCTCCTGGAGTTCACCCAAACTCATGTGCATCGAGTCGGTGATGCCATCCAGCCATCTCACCCTCTGTCGTCCCCTTCCCCTCCTGCCCCCAATCTCTCCCAGCATCATAGTCTTTTCCAATGAGTCAACTCTTTGCATGAGGTGGCCAAAGTACTGGAGTTTCAGCTTTAGCATCAGTCCTTCCAATGAACACCCAGGACTGATCTCCTTTAGGATGGACTGGTTGGATGTCCTTGCAGTCCAAGGCACTCTCAAGAGTCTCCTCCAACACCACAGTTCAAAAGCATCAGTTCTTTGGTGCTCAGCTTTCTTCACTGTCCAACTCTCACATCCATACATGACCACTGGAGAAGGGAATGGCAAACCACTTCAATATTCTTGCCTTGAGAACCCCATGAACAATATTGACCTGTTGTTTTCACTTTTTGTGTGTTGTCTTTGTCTGGTTTTGATATCAGGGTGATGGTGGCCTCATAAAATTAATTTGGAAGTATTCCTTCCTCTGTAATTTTGTGAAAGTGTTTTAGAAAGATACGCATTAGCTTTTCTCTAAATGTTTGATAGAATTCTCCTTTGAAGCCATCTGGTGCTGTGCTTTTGTTTTTGGGAGATTTCTTTTTTTTTTTTTTAATCACAGCTTCAATTTTAGTGCTTATATTTGGGTTGTTCATAATTTCTATTTCTTCCTGGTTCAGTCTTGGAAGATTGAACTTTTCTAATAATCTGTCCATTTCTTCCAGGTTATCCATTGGGAAGCCCTTATTGTCATACAGCTGTTCATAATAGTCTCATAATCCTTTGTATATCTGCATTGTCTGTTGTAACCTCTCCTTTATTATTTCTAATTTTGTTGGTTTGATTCTTGTCTCTTTTTTTCTCAATGAGTCTGGCTAAATGTTTGTCAATTTTGTTTATCTTCTCAAAGAACCAGGTTTTAGTTTCATTAATCTTTACTATTGCTTCTTTCATTTCTTTTTCATTTATTTCTGCTCAGATCTTTATGATTTCTTTACTTCTACTAATGTTGGGGATTTTTGTTATTCTTTTTCCAATTGTTTCAGGTGTAAATTTAGGTTGTCTATTTAATATTTTTCTTGTTTCTTGAGGGAGGACTGTATTACTATAAACTTCCCTGTTAGAAATGCTTTTGCTGCACCGCATAGCTTTTGAATGAAACAACAGACTGGTCCCAAATAGGAAAACGAGAACATCAAGGCTGTATATTGTCACCCTGCTTATTTAACTTATATGCAGAGTACATCATGAGAAACTCTGGGCTGGAAGAAGCACAAACTGGAATCAAGATTGCCAGGAGAAATATCAATAACCTCAGATGTGCAGATGACACCACCCTTACAGCAGAAAGTGAAGAGGAACTAAAAAGCCTCTTAATGAAAGTGAAAATGGAGAGTGAAAAAGTTGGCCTAAAGCTCAACTTTGAGAAAACGAAGATCATAGCATCCAGTCCCATCACTTCATGGGAAATAGATGGGGAAACAGTGGAAACAGTGTCAGACTTTATTTTGGGGGGCTCCAAAATCACTGCAGATGGTGACTGCAGCCATGAAATTAAAAGACGCTTACTCCTTGGAAGTAAAATTATGACCTACCTAGATAGCATATTCAAAAGCAGAGACATTACTTTGCCGACTAAGGTCCGTCTAATCAAAGCTATGGTTTTCCTGTGGTCATGTATGGATGTGAGAGTTGGACTGTGAAGAAGGCTGATCGCCAAAGAATTGATGCTTTTGAACTGTGGTGTTGGAGAAGACTCTTGAGAGTCCCTTGGACTGCAAGGAGATCCAACCAGTCCATTCTGAAGGAGATCAGCCCTGGGGTTTCTTTGGAAGGAATGATGCTAAAGCTGAAACTCCAGTACTTTGGCCACCTCACGTGAAGAGCTGACTCATTGGAAAAGACTCTGATGCTGGGAGGGATTAGGGGCAGGAGGAGAAGGGGACGACAGAGGATGAGATGGCTGGATGGCATCACTGACTCGATGGACGTGAGTCTGAGTGAACTCCGGAAGTTGGTGATGGACAGGGAGGCCTGGGGTGCTGCAGTTTATGGGGTTGCAAAGAGTCGGACACGACTGAGTGACTGAACTGAACTGATAGGTTTTGAGTTTTGTGCCATTGTCATTTGTTTCTAGAAATTTTTAATTTCCCTTTTAATTTCTTCAGTAACCTGTTGGTTTAGAAACATGCTGTTTAATCTCAGTGTGCTTATATTTCTTATAATTTTTTTCTTGTAATTGATATCTAGTCTCATAGCATTATGGTTGGAAAAGATGCTTGATACAATTTCATTTTTTTTTTTAATTTACTGAAGTATGATTTGTGACCCAAGATGTGGTCTATCCTGGAGAATGTTCCATGTGCACTTGAGAAGAACGTGTATTTTTTCTGCATTTGGATGGAATGTCCTAAAGATATCAGTGAGATCCATCTCATCCAATACATAATTTAAGACTTGTGTTTCCTTATTAATTTCTTGTTTTGTTGATCTGTCCATTGGTGTGAGTGGGGTGTTAAAGTCTCCTCCTTTTATTGTGGTACTGTCAATTTCTTCTTTTATATCTGTTAGTGTTTATCTCATGTATTGAGTTGCCCCTATGTTTGGTGCATAGATATTTACAACTGTTAAGTGTTCCTCTTGGATTGATCCCTTGATCATTATGTAGCGTCCTTCCTCATCTCTTATAATCTTTATTTTAAGGTCTATTTTGTCTGATATGAAGATTACTACTCCAGGTTTCTTTTGCTTCTCATTTGCATGGAATATATTTTTCCATCCTCTCACTTTCAGTCTATATATGTCTTTAGGTCTGAAGTGGGTTTCTTGTAGATAGCTCTATATGGGTCTTGTTTTTGTATCCATTCAATCAGCCTGTTTCTTTTGGTTTGAAATTATAATCAGTTTACATTTAAAGTAATTATTGATATGTATGTTCTTGTTGCCATTTTCTTAATTGTTTGGGGTTGATTTTGAAGATCTTTTTCCTTCTCTTGTATTTCTTGACTATATAAGTCTCTTTAACATGTGTTTTAAAGCTGGTTCGGTGGTACTGCATTCTCTTAACTTTTGCTTGTCAGAAAAGCTTTTGATTTTTCCATCAATTTTGAATGAGATGCTTGCTGAGTACAAAATAATCTCTAGATTTTTCCCTTTCAGTACTTTAAATATATCCTGCCATTCCCTTCTGGACTGCAGTTTCTGCTGAAAGATCAGCTGTTAAGCTTATGGGGTTTCCTTGTATGTTATTTGTTGTTTTTCCTTTGCTGGTTTTAATATTCTTTCTCTGTATTTTGTCTTTGTTAGTTTGATTAGTGTTTCTTGGCATGTTTCTCCTTGGAAGACTTTATCCTGAAGGGGACTTTTTGTGCCTCTTGAGCTGATTGACTATTTCCTTTTCCATGTTGGGGAAATTGTCAACTATGATCTCCAAAAAATTTCTCACACCCTTTCTTTTTCTCTTCTTATTCTGGGACCGCTATAATTCGAATGTTCATGTGTTTGATATTTTCCCAGAAGTATCTGACACGATCCTGTTTTTTTCATTCTTTTTACTTTATTCTGGTCTTCAGAAGTTATTTCCACCATTTTATCTTTCAGGTCACTGATTCATTCTTCTTTCTCAGATGTTCTGCTATTGATTTTTTCTAGAGTATTTTTAATTTCAGTATTTGTGTTGTCTCTGTATGTTTATATTTAAATTATTCTAGGTTTGTTTATGCAAAATCGAAAGCAAAGTCCAACCAAAATAAAATACAATAGATTGACCTGGTGAACAAAGGAAACAAAATAAAATACAATAGATTGACCTGGTGAACAAAGGAAACAAAAATTATATCTACCAGTTAAGAACAAAGCTAACTAAAGCTCAAACTGGAAAATAAAATCAACAAGTAAAAAAAAAAGCAAACAAAACCCAAAACAGGAAAAAAAAAAAAAAAAAAAAGTAACTCAATCAAGGTGACAATTGGGGAATAAAGCAATGAAAAGAAAATAGCAAATATTTTGACAGGAAATGAAAGAAAGAAAAAATAGATATGCAAAGTTAAATAGAGGTAGATAACGATTTATATACATTAGGGATTAACCACAAAGGGAAAAGAACAGTAGGAAAAATAAACAAAGGAATAAATGCAGAAAAAATAATAATAGGTTTAAAAGCTAAATATTAAAAATAGAAAAAGAGGAAAGAAAGAAAAAAAGAAAGGAAAACTTCACAGAGCTTCAAAAGCCTAATGTAAAGGTGGTGGTTTATAACAACAACACAACAACAAAAAGTGTGCCTGAGGAAGAAAAAAAACCTCAAAAGCTTAATTAGAATTCATGGTGCCAGTAAAACCAACTACAACATAGAGGAGAAAAGGAGGATAAAAAATCCAAAAGAATCTACAGAACAAGTCAAAACATAAGGAAAATAAATGTTTTTCTTGAGTCATTGCTATCAGAGTCCTTTCCCTCACTGGGAGTTACAGTTCACCTCACCTCCATAGGATTCCTTCAAACACTGTGCTGAACTCTTGACATGCTGTAGAGGCAGCTCAGATTCTCATCTGGTTCTACCCCTGCATGTACTTGCCTCCAACTTCCATAGCTATCAGAACTACATTTTCTTTTGCAGGAACTCTTAATGATCTTTTATATATTCCATAGACACAGAGTCTGACTAGTTGATTGTATGGATTTAATCTGTAGCTTGTACAGCTGGTGGAAAAGTTTTGGGTTTTCTTTCTTAACCACACTGCCCCTGGGTTTCAATTGTGGTTTTATTTCCACCTCTACATGTGGGTTGTCCACTGGGGTTTGCTTCTGAGGCTTCCCTGGAGGACTTGGGTTTGCTCCTGTGAGGGCCAGGTATGGAGGTAGTGAAGCCGCTTCGGTCGTAAGGGTTCTGGCAGCACCAGGTATTCAAGGAAGTTGACGGCTAGGGCAGCAGGAAATATATTGCTCTAGAAGGGTATGGTAAGCAATATTGACCAATACACTCCAGTATTCTTGCTTGGAGAATCCCCCTCCCTGACAGAGAAGCCTGGCAGGCCACAGTCTACAGAGTCGCAGAGTTGGACATGACTGAAGAGACCCTGCATGCATAGACACAAGGCTTTTTTTAAAAAAATTATTTATTTATTTTAATTTGAGGCTAATTACATTACAATATTGTAGTGGTTTTTGCCACACATTGACATGAATCAGCCATGGGTGTACATGTGTTCCCCATCCCTCATGGTCATCCCAGTAAACCCTCCCTGAGCCCCCTGTCTTATCCATTGAACCTGGGCTGTCAGTCTATTTCACATATGGTAATACACATGTTTCAAAGCTATTTTCACAAATCATCCCAACCTTGCCTTCTCCCACAGAGTCCAAAAGTCTGTTTCCTACCTCTGTGTCTCTTTTGCTGTCTCGCATATAGGGTCATCATTACCATTTTTCTAAATTCCATATATATACTTTAATATACTATGTTAGTGTTTTTCTTTCTGATTTATTTCATTCTGTATAGTAGTGTACAGTTTTATCCACCATATTATAACTGATTCAAATGCATTCTATTTTCAAAAGCAGAGACATTACTTTGCCGACTAAGGTCCGTTTAGTCAAGGCTATGGTTTTTCCTGTGGTCATGTATGGATGTGAGAGTTGGACTGTGAAGAAGGCTGATCGCCAAAGAATTGATGCTTTTGAACTGTGGTGTTGGAGAAGACTCTTGAGAGTCCCTTGGACTGCAAGGAGATCCAACCAGTCCATTCTGAAGGAGATCAACCCTGGGATTTCTTTGGAAGGAATGATGCTAAAGCTGAAACTCCAGTACTTTGGCCACCTCATGCGAAGAGTTGACTCATTGGAAAAGACTCTGATGCTGGGAGGGATTGGGGGCAGGAGAAGAAGGGGACGACCGAGGATGAGATGGCTGGATGGCATCACTGACTCGATGGGTGTGAGTCTGGGTGAACTCCGAGAGATGGTGATGAGCAGGGAGGCCTGGCGTGCTGCGATTCATGGGGTCGCAAAGAGTCGGACACGACTGAGTGACTGAACTGAACTGAATATTCCATTGTGTATATGTACCACAGCTTTCTTATCCATTCATCTGCTGATGGACATCTAGGTAGCTTCCATGTCCCAGCTATTGTAAACAGTGCTGCGATGAACACTGGGATACACGTGTCTCTTCCAATTCTGTTTTCCTCAGTGTGTATGCCCAGCAGTGGGATTACTGGGTCATATGGGAGTTCTATTTCCAGTTTTTTAAGGAATCACACTGTTCTCCATAGTGGCTATGCTAGTTTGCATTCCCACCAACAATAGAAGAGGGTTCCCTTTTCTCTGCACCCTCTCCAGCATTTATTGTTTCTAGAATTTTTGATAACAGCCATTATGACCGGCATGAGATGGTACTTCATTGTGGTTTTGATTTGCATTTCTCTGATAATGAGTGATGTTGAGCATCTTTTCATGTGTTTGTTAGCCATCTGTATGTCTTCTTTGGAGAAATGTCTGTTTAATTCTATGGCCCATTTTTTGATTGGGTTATTTATTTTTTCTGGAATTGAGCATAAGCTGCTTGTATATTTTTGAGATTAATTCTTTGTCAGTTGCTTCATTTGCTATTATTTTCTCCCATTCTGAAGGCTCTTTCATCTTGCTTATAGTTTCGTTCATTGTGCAAAGGCTTTTAAGTTTAATTAGGTCTCATTTGTTTATTTTTTCTTTTATTTTCATTACTCTGGGAGGTGGGTCATAGAGGATCCTTCTGTGATTTATGACGAAGAGTGTTTGCCTGTTTTCCTCCAGGAGCTTCATTGTTTCTGGTCTTACATTTAGATCTTTAATCTATTTTGAGTTTACTTTGGGGTATGGTGTTAGAATGGAGAAGGCAATGGCAACCCACTCCAGTACTCTTGCCTGGCAAATCCCATGGATGGAGGAGCCTGGTAAGCTGCAGTCCATGGGGTTGCTGGGAGTCGGACACGACTGAGCAACTTCATTTTCATTTTTCATTTTCACTTTTCACTTTCATGTGTTGGAGAAGGAAATGGCAACCCACTCCAGTGTTCTTGCCTGGAGAATCCCAGGCACAGTGGAGCCTGGTGGGCTGCCGTCTATAAGGTCACATAGAGTCAGATACGACTGAAGCGACTTAGCATGGTGTTAGGAAATGTTCTAGTTTCATTCTTTTACAAATGATTGAAGTTTTCCCAGCATCACTTGTTAAAGAGATTGTCTTTTCTCCATTGTATATTATTGCCTTCTTTTTCAAAGATAAGGAGACACAAGACTTTTTTTTTTTTTTTTTTTGCCTGTGTCACCTATGCCCAGTGAGAATTGAGCATGAAGGTGGTACAGCTTCTTGGCTTTTAGGGACCCTGGTGGTGCCAAATGTGCATGGACACAAACTGCCTCTGCTGTAAGACTTATGGCCATATTGGAGTCTTGTTTTGAGCCCCTTGTATCTGGCGATCAGAAGGCCTTTGGCCAGTCTTTCTCCACAGCTCTGCCCATTCAGACACATAGAAGTCTCCCTTGTATGGGGCCCTTCTCTGTTGTTCAGCATGTCAGGCACATAGAGGGACCTCCCTGGCTGGGTTCCTACTCTGTAGATGGACATGTCAAGCACTTAAAGGGGTACCCTGGGAAGGGTCCTACTCCGTAGTTCAGTTCATCAGGCATTTGATGGGACATGGGCCAGACTCTACTGTTCAGCTGCTGATGCTAGTGGATGGGAAGAGACAGGCTATGGTGATGACTCCACCCACGTGGATTCAGCAGTATCACCTTGCTTCCATGGCTGCCCGGATTTCTGCCACATGCATTTCCCACCACAATCTTCTCCTTCACATCTCCTTGATCTGTCTCTCCACAATCAACAGTGGCCCTCACCCTGGGATTGCTCCACAATCCCTAAACACCAACTCCCAGGTGCTGTGCCTTCCAGGGGACCTGCATCCCTCTCCTGGGTATGTATGGCTGAGGCAAGAATCATCTTATTCTCATCCCATTTAGGCTGCCACAGATCGGATGTTTCACTGTCAGCCTTAAATGTTTCTCCTGTGACTCAGACAGTAGTCCGACTTTGGGGATCGGACCCCTGCTTGAGTTCTTGCCCCACCCACTGAGGACAGGTCCAGTCCTCATAACACTCCTGTTTTTCCCCTAGTTCCTTCATCTATGGACTTTTGCATGGTTCTATATATTCTTTTCCACTGGTGAGGTACTCCTGTCCACTCTCAGCTGGTGTTGTCTGTGTCTGAAGGTGTATTCCTGATGTATCCATGGAGAGAGATGTACACCATGTTCACCTTCTCCTTCACCATCTTATTCTGTCCTCAATATTTTGTATCAAGAACTGATGTGGCAGGTTGGAATTTGCCTTCCAGATAAGCACAATTTTCAGACCTCACATAAATGAGAAATGATCACCTCCACAGGTATCCTTATACCCAGTAAAATGATCTATAACCATGACAGTTTCCTGAAAATATTCTATCAAAAAAAAAAGAATAAAGTTGTTTCTAAAAAACTATTAGATTATTAATTTACTAGAGTATTATTACTCTAGCAAATTTACCAACACAGGGTAATTCTAAACTGTATGTGTGTATTTGTAGGGATGAAGTTAAGGATGAAAGTTATATAATGGACTTTTGAAAACTGACACCCTGTATCTATTGCTTATTGTCCCTGAGATTTTGAAGAGTAACAACTCTTTAATTTAAAAAAATCTGAGCACAGGAATAACTATATAATTATTTTTTATTTGTGACATTTCAGGAAAGTAAAGGAGCTCTGCAGAACCTGATGGAGGTCTTCACTATTCTATGAGGCAAAATTGTAAGTAGGTAGCAAATTCTGACCACCATTGAGTATTGATGTATTATCAGTGAATGACTTGCTTGTACTGAGTTGCATTCCATAGTGCTTTTGTATGAAATATATTCAATACTTAGTGGTTGGATCCAAAGCCATAAAAATCCTAGAACAAAATATTTTCTATTAAACATTCTGGATTCAGTGAAAGTAGATTTATAGGAAGACTGAAAAAGGTCAGTTTTCATTCCAATCCTAAAGAAAAGCAATGCCAAAAAATGCTCAAACTACCACACAGTTGCACTCACCTCACATGCTAGTAAAGTAATGCTCAAAGTTCTCCAAGCCAGGCTTCAACAATATATGAACCATGAACTCCAGATGTTCAAGCTGGTTTTAGAAAAGGCAGAGGAACCAGAGATCAAATTGCCAACATCCACTGGATCATGGAAAAAGCAAGAGAATTCCAGAAAAGCATCTATTTCTGCTTTATTGACCATGCCAAAGCCTTTGACTGTGTGGACTACAATAAACCGTAGAAAATTCTGAAAGAGATAGGAACACCAGAACATCTGACCTGCCTCTTGAGAAATTTGTATGCAGGTCAGGAGTCAAGAAGCAACAGTTAGAACTGGGCATGGAACAACAGACTGGTTCCAAATAGGAAAAGGAGTGCATCAAGGTTGTATATTGTCACCGTGTTTATTGAAATTATATGTAGAGTACATCATGAGAAACACTAGGCTGGAAGAAGCACAAGTTGGAATCAAGATTGTTGGGAGAAATATCAATAACCTCAGATATTCAGATGACACCACCCTTATGGCAGAAAGCGAAGAACTAAAGAGCCTTTTGATGAAAGTGAAAGAGGAGAGTTAAGAAGTTGGCTTAAAGCTCAACAGTCAGAAAACTAAGATCACGGCATCTAGTCCCATCACTTCATGGCAAATAGATGGGGAAACATTGGAAACAGTGGCAGACTTTATTTTGGGTGGCTCCAAATTCACTGCAGATGGTGATTGCAGCCATGAAATTAAAAGACGCTTACTCTTTGGAAGGAAAGTTATAACTAACCTAGACAGTATATTAAAAAGCAGAGACATTACTTTGCCAACAAAAGTCTGTCTACTCAAGGCTATGGGTAGTCATGTATGGATGAGAGTTGGACTGTAAAGAAAGCTGAGCACTGAAGAATTGATGCTTTTGAACTGTGGTGTTGGAGAAGACTCTTGAGTCCTTTGGCCTGCGAGGAGATCCAACCAGTTCATCCTAAAGATCAGTCCTGGGTTTTCACTGGAAGGACTGATGTTGAAGCTGAAAGTCTAATACATTGGCCACCTGATGCAAAGAGCTGACTCATTTGAAAAGACCCTGATGCTGGGAAAGATTGAGGGCAGAAGGAGAAGGGGATGACAGAGGATGAGATGATGGAATGGCATCACTGACTCAATGAACATGAGTTTGGGTAGACTCTGGAGTTGGTGATGGACAAGGAAGCCTGGCGTGCTGCAGTCCATGAGGTTGCAAAGAGTCGGACATGATGACCACTGAAGTGAACTGAACTGAACTGAAATCTTAGAAAAGATTGACTCGCTTTCAAAATCAATGACATTCAAACAGGATGCAACTTTTCACACACAGATGATACATAAAAAAGAAATGCTGCTGTCTTAAAACTAATTTTTAAACACCAAGAAACCCTGAGAGTATCATTCAATACTTGATGAGACCCTCAGTGTAGAAAAGTGGGCCCAGCAAATACACTATGTCTCTTGCTATAAAGTATCATCACATTCTATCATGACATGGCCAATGATAGATGATTCCAATGAAAATGCAAAAGCCCCAAAACTCACACAATATAATAACACTTAACCACAGGGAAATTCCTTTTCAAATAAAGCTTATGCAGCAATTCCTGGAAGTACAATACTTCATCCTAACTGTCAGTTCAGTTCAGTTCAGTCACTCAGTTGTGAACAATTCTTTGTGACCCCATGGACTGCAGCATGCCAGGCCTCCCTGTCCATCACCACCTCCTGGAGTTTACTCAAACTCGTGTCCATTGAGTCGGAGATGCCATCCAACCATCCATCGTAGACACAGTTTTACTTTATGTAGACCTCTCATCTCTCAAAATATTTTGTCTTAGTAATATTACAGTATCTCTCAATGGCTCAAAGAGCTGCATTAATCTTTCTAAGCAACATTATATTCCCATGTGGTGAATATAACACAGATGTACACAAAATTCTTCTACAGTGATGACAGAAAGAACTGTACCCATAGAAATGTCAAAGATGCTTTAAATACAAATATTATTATAAGCAAAGTATCAGTTATGAAAAATAATATGTGTATTACATTAAGTTACAGTTTTAATCCTATAACAACTTAATGCTACTAATGCATTTCATGATAAATTATCATATTGTTAACTTTTAAATATGCCCTAAATGCTGAAAGTATATATAAAATTGTAATAACCATCATCAAAAAAAAATTTTAGTATTTTTAAGTACATGATGAGTGTTATTAAAATTGATTATTTCTTTTTCTATAACATTTTTTTTTTTTTTTACTTTATTTTAATTTCAAAAGTATGTTCAGATGTTTTCCTTATAAATCTTACTATAATTTTACTCTATATTTGGCCATAATCAATATGAAAATAGAGTTAAATATATTGAGACAGAAAACTAGAATTGTAGTGATAAATACAAGTTTAAGTTTTTCCTTCTAATTGAGTATGCTATAACAATCTTAAACTCTAAATATTTTATCATGAGAGAGTCTGTTAGAATTTAAATGATTAAAACACTGTGATTTGAGGTGAAATAAGTAACTTATTTCCACCTTGTTTGGTAGGAACAGTGATAGTAATCAGTGTCTGTGGATGGCATTAACTGATTCTTAGAAATTTTATTTTACAGACTCATCCAATATATATCAAAAGCAAGTTACATTTTTAGCTGATTTTCTCTTTTAGGAAATTAACCATTTTCTCTCAGTAAGCGCTTATGATGCACTTCCATTGACAAGGCTTGAAGGATTGAAGGATCTTCGAAGACAACTAGAGCAACATAAAGATCAGATGATGGATCTTATGAGAGCGTCTCAGGGTACTCATTTTAATGACTTGGGTTATTTGTATCCGTTTCTTTTTGAAAGAATCTCTTAAAATTCTTGCTCTTGGTTTAATTACCACAGATTTAGTTTAGACCCTAATCACTTCTCATCTAGTTATGAAAGACCTTCTAAGTTGTATCCTTTCCTTGAATTACTCCCATTTTATCCATCCTGTGGACCTGTGCTGGAATATCCAAGTTTATTCTGCCACTTAAAAAAATGTTAACAATTTGCTGCTGCCCAAAAGAATAATTTGAGTTCTTTAAAGGGAAGCATGCAAGGTAATCTCTCTGCCTACTACCCCAGTTTATTTAAATAAGAGAAACATTTCATTTTAACCATCTTAGCAATGTATGTGTTTTGTTTGTATGTATGTATGTGTCTGTTTTGTATCTACACACATATTTGTATATGAGTTTCTAGCTTTTTTTTTTAGCTTAAGAAAACTTCCATTTTTAAGTTGATTTGATTTTAGTTTTTTGGTTACTATAGTACTGCACTTTGGGGAAATTTTTTCTACTTATGTTTTGATTTTCATCATCCTGTGCTCGTTAACTTCTTATTTCTATTCTGTGATTTTTGTCTTCAGTACTTTTAAAAATTAATTTTGTTTTGACCATCTGAATTCTGAGTTTCTAGAATATTTGTTCTTGAGGTATATACATGTATATACATGTGTATATATATATATATATGAAACATGAACTTTCTCTTTGAAGATCTAATTTTTGTGTATTTTGGGTATTTTATTAATTCATACCAATATAGCCAATAGATGTTTGTAGGTATTTAAATTTAAACGACTTAAAATTCAGTAAAATTTAAAGTTCAACTTCTTTGTTGTACCAGCACATGTCAAATTCTCAGTAGTAACATGTGGCTTGTGGCTGTCATTGGACAGCATGGATTATAGACCATTATCATCATTGCAGAAAATTCTGTCAGACAGGGCTGGTCTATTCTAAATGCAAGAGAGTAAAAAGCCAGGCCTTCTCCCAAGGTTTCTTCTAATTTAATGCTGAATAATTTTTGTGTTTCTAAGTGTGATTTTGCTAAAGGTATTGATTTCTCTGTACGACTTGTTAAGACATTTTTCTCTTTCTGACTGCCAAATATTGCTGCCAAATGTTTCTACGTGATTCTGTTGAAGAAGGAAGTTCGGATACATTCATTTACTTTGTATTTTTGAAGTGCCCACAATTTAAAATCTTTATTAAAGTTTTCTAGTCACCCAATTTAATATATGAGCATATTATAAAGAAAAGTGTTGTCTCCACCATAACTTAAACTAATTTTTTCAAAACTGCTTCTAGATAACCCTCAGGATGGCATAATGGTGAAGCTAGTTGTCAGCTTGTTGCAGTTATCCAAGATGGCAGTAAACCACACTGGTGAAAGAGAAGTTTTAGGTAAACTATTTGGCTTAGTTAATATGAGTTTTTTTGTTTGAGTGCAAAACCAATACAGTATTGTAAAGCAAAATAAAGTAAAAATAAAAATCAGTAAAATTTGTTGTCTGAAATACTGGGGAAATGTGAGGTGCTAGTTAGATTTCTGTTTAGTTCAACTATTTTTAAGCAGCCCTCCTTTCATATTTTCCTTCCTTAGACATTCATATAAAGTAAAAAGTTAGTAATTAATACATGTGCCTAGCTATTAATTTTAAAATGGCTTGTACATATTTACTGGAGAGGGGAATGGCAAACACTTCATTATTCTTGACTTGAGAACCCAATGAACAGAATTAAAAAGCAAAAAGGTATGACACTGAGAGATGAACTTCCCAGGTCAGTAGGTGCCCAGTATGCTACTAGACAAGAATGGAGAAATAGCTCCAGAAAGAATGCAGAGGCTGAGCCAAAGTGAAAACAACACCCAGTTATGGATGTGACTGGTGATGGAAGTAAAGTCTAATGCTGTAAAGAATAATATTGCACTGGAACCTGGAATGTTAGGTCCATGAATCAAGGTAGATTGTAAGTGGTCAAACAAGAGATGGCAACAGTAAACTAAAATGCACTGGAATGGGCGAATTTAATTTAATTTGGAAGTGATCAAACGAGAGAGGGCAACAGTAAACTAAAATGCACTTGAATGGGCTAATTTAATTTGGATGACCATTATATCTGCTATGGGCAAGAATCCCTTAGAAGAAATGGAGTAGCCCTCATAGTCAACAGGGCTTCCCTTGTGGCTCAGCTGGTAAAGAATCCACCTGCAATGCAGGAGACCTGGGTTCAGTCTCTGCGTTGGAAAGATCCCCTGGAGAAGGGAGAAGCTACCCACTGTAGTATTCTGCCCTGGAGAATTCCATGGACTATACAGTCCATGGGGTTGCAAAGAATTGGACACGACTGAGTGACTTTGTCACACGCTAGTAAAGTAATGCTTAACATTCTCCAAGCCAGGCTTCACCAATATGTGAACCGTGAACTTCTAGATGTTTAAGCTAGTTTTAGAAAAGGCAGAGGAACCAGAGATCAAATTGCCAACATCCACTGGATCATTGAAAAAGCAAGAGAGTTCCAGAAAAACATCTACTTCTGCTTTATTGACTATGCCAAAGCCTTTGACTGTGTGGATCACAATCAACTGTGGAAAATTCTGAAAGAGATGGGAATACCAGACCACCTGACCTGCCTCTTGAGAAGCCTATATGTAGGTCAGGAAGCAATAGTTAGAACTGGACATGGAACAACAGACTGGTTCCAAATAGGAAAAGGAGTACGTCAAGGCTGTATATTGTCACTCTGCTTATTTAACTTCTATGCAGAGTACATCATGAGAAACGCTGGACTGGAAGAAACACAAGCTGGAATCAAGATTGCCAGGAGAAATATCAATAACCTCAGATATGCAGATGACACCACCCTTCTGGCAGAAAGTGAAGAGGAACTAAAAAGCCTCTTGATGAAAGTGAAAGTGGAGAGTGAAAAGTTTGAACTGTGGTGTTGGAGAACACTCTTGAGAGTCCCTTGGATGGCAAGGAGATCCAACCAGTCCATTCTGAAGGAGATGAGCCCTGGGATTTCTTTGGAAGGAATGATGCTAAAGCTGAAACTTTGGCCACCTCATGCGGAGAGTTGACTCATTGGAAAAGACTCTGATGCTGGGAGGGATTGGGGGTGGGAGGAGAAGGGGACGACAGAGGATGAGGTGGCTGATGGCATTACTGACTCAATGAACATGAGTCTGAGTGAACTCTGGGAGTTGGTGATGGACAGGGAGGCCTGGCGTGCTGCGATTCATGGGGTTGCAAAGAGTCGGACACAACTGAGCGACTGAACTGAACTGAACTGAGTGACTTTCACTTTCACTCATAGTCAACAAAGAGTCCGAAATGCTGTACTTGGGTGCATTCTCAAAAGTGACAGAATGATCTCTTTTCATTTCCAAGGCAAGCCATTCCATATCGCAGCAATCCAAGTCTATGCCCCAACCACCAGTGCCAAAGAAGCTGAGGTTGAATGGCTATGAAGACCTAGAAGACCTTCTAGAACTAACACCCAAAAAAGATGTTCTTTTCATCATAAGGGACTGGAATGCAAAAGTGGGAAGTCAAGAGATACCTGGAGTAACAGGCAAGTTTGGCCTTGGAGTACAAAATAAAGCAGGGCAAAGGCTAACAGAGTTTTGTGAAGAGAATGCACTTATCATAGCAAGTACCATCTTCCAACAACACAAGAGACGACTGTACACATGGACATCACCAGATGGTCAATACTGAAATCAGACTGATTATATTCTTTGCAGCAGAAGATGGAGAAGCTCTATACAGTCAGCAAAAAGAAGACCAGGAACTGACTGTGGCTCAGATCATGAACTCCTTATTGCAAAATTCAAACTTAAATTGAAAATGTATAGGAAAGCTACTATCAGAAAGATAATAAGCAGATTCAGCAAAATTGCAGTGTACAAGATCAACATGCAGACAGTTTTTTAACATATTTTATTAAATACCATAATGACAGGGGAAAGAACATGAGGCAGCCCTCTGGCATCCTGAAAATATCTATCTTCATCTGGGTGGTGATAATATAGATGGAAAAAAAATATATGTGCCTGCATGTGTATGTGAATTTTCAATGAACTGAGTGTGTAAGATTTATGGACTTTATGTAATATCTCAATTAAAAGTGGATACATACAGTGGCTATTGGAAAAGGAGATGGCAACCCACTCCAGTATTTTTGCCTGGAGAATCTCTTGAATGGAGGAGCCTGGTGGGCTGCTGTCCATGGGGTCGCACAGAGTCAGAGATGACTGAAGCAATTTAGCATGCATGCATGCACAGTGGCTGTTATTTAGACTTCCCTTAGTATCTACATTTTACTAGTTAATCTATCTCTTGGATATGATTTTATAGGGGAAAATATTACCCACATGGATAATATGTAAAGGAAATGATACAGTATTTTATAGCTTCTTTATTCAACATCTATGAGGAAACACTTAAATGTTAAAGGATAACAAAAACATATTTTTGAAATTAGAAAATTTCTGTTTTATATGTGATCTCTTTAGCTATAACTTTACTGAATTGAAATTTCGCTATGTAGAGGCTGTTGGAAGCTGCTTGGGAGAAGTGGGTCCTATAGATTTCTCTACAATAGCTATACAACATAGTAAAGATACATCTTATACCAAGGCTCTTGAGTTATTTGAAGATAAAGAACTTCAGTGGACCTTTGTAGTGCTGACTTACCTGAATAATACACTGGTAGAAGATTGGTGAGTATTTAATGATACCTTGTGTCTGATAGCACTTCCTCAATTTGACATTCAAGATTGACCTCATATAAATTAACATTTCCAATAACTAAATAACAATAATAACTTTCTTCTTTAAGTTGTCATACTTTTGGTCTTAAATATTTAATCAAAGTCATTGTATTTTTACTAATTTACGTAGTTACTAAAACCCTATGTGCCAGGTGCTTATTATCATGATGTATATACTAGACAAGGTGCATGTTAAATTTTAGTGAGAGTGAAATTTAAAGTCGCTCAGTCCTGTCTTATTCTTTGTAATCACATGGAATAGTCCATGGAATTCTCCAGGCCAGAATACTGGCGTGGGTAGCTGTTCCCTTCTCCAGGGGATCTTCCCAACTGAGGGATCAAACCCAGGTCTCCTGCATTGCAGGCAGATTCTTTACCAGCTGAGCCACCAGGGAAGGGTAGACTAGACAAATAAATAGTGCAAAACTACCAAGTGGTTCCACAGAAAGCATTAGGATAGGCGATTATAAATGGTGGTATTATGGGCACTTGTCAAAATCAAATCTCAGCTAGACATTTTGATCCTTTTTTTAAAAAAAGTTTTATTTTATAATGAAGTATGATGGATTATTCGAGGGCTTCCCTGGTGGCTCAGAGGTTAAAGTGTCTGCCTCCAATGTGGGAGACCCAGGTTCGATCCCTGGGTCGGGAAGATCCCCTGGAGAAGGAAATGGTAAACCACTCCAGTATTCTTGCCTGGAGAATCCCATGGACGGCAAAGCCTGGTAGGCTACAGTCCACGGGGTCGCAGAGAGTCGGATACGACTGAGCAACTTTACCTCCACTTTCACCTTCATGATGGATTAACAATGTTGTGATAGTTTCAGATGGACAGCAAAGGGACTCAGCTATATTATATCCATTCTCTCCCAAACTCACCTTCCATCCAGGCTGCCATATAACATTGAGCAGAGTTCCCTGTGCTTTATATACAGTAGATCCTTGTTGGTTATCCACTTTAAATATAGTAGTGTGTATGTGTCAATCCCAAACTCCCTATCTCTCTCCTTCATCCTTCCCCCTTGACAGCCTTAAATTCCTTCTCCAAGGCTGTGAGTCTGTTTCTGTTTTATAAATAAGTTAATTTGTATCCTTTTAAAATAAGTCATAGAGTGGGAGTTATAACTCCAAAAGTTTTAATCTAATCAGACAGGGCTTTCTTTTTCCCATTAATGCTCAATACAAAATAAAATGGCAACAGTTAGTATAATTTCAGCTTACTGATTATGAGATTACTTTTGCTTTCTCATCCCCTCCCCATTTATCTATTTGCAGTTATCTATTTATTATTTGACTTCCCTGGTGGCTCAAATGGTAAAGCGTCTATCTACAATGCGGGAGACCTGGGTTCGATCCCTTGGTTGGGAAGATCTGCTGGAGAAGGAAATGGCAATCCACTCCAGTATTACTGCCTGGAAAATCCCATGGACAGAGGAGCCTGGCAGGCTACAGTCCATGGGGTTGCAAAGAGTCGGACACAGCTGAGTGGTTATTTACAGACCCTTGAACAATGTGAGGGTAAGGATGCTTTGCTTAGTGGAAAATTCATGTATACTTACAGTTGGGGCTCTCTATCCATGGTTCTGTATCTGAGGAGTCAACCAGCTGCAGATGGTGTAGGATTTACTGTTGAAAAGACTCTGTGTATAAGTGAATCTATACAGTTCAAACCCTTGTTGTTCAAAGGTCAAATGGATTTATTTTTATATATTTGAGCATCTCATCACCACCATTTTTGGGGACTGGGTTCAAACGATTTTTGCCCACAATTGGGCATGTTGCTAAGGTGGATAGGGCTTCCCAGGTGGTCCAGTGGTAAAGAATCCACCTGCCAATGCAGGAGAAGCGGGTTTGATCCCTGGATCAGGAAGATCCCTGGAGAAGGAAATGACAACCCACTCCAGTCTTCCTGCCTGTGAAATGCTATGGACAGAGGAGCCTGGTGGGCTCTAGTCCTTGGAGTTGCAAAGAGTTGGACATGACTGAGCAGGCATGTACTCCCATACTATGGTAAAAAGGTATTTTGCATCTGTTTCCCTGTAACACTCTCTCCTTCTCTTGGGGAGTAAATGATTGGCAATACTGTCTACTTGCTATGTTTCCATTGTTGATTTTAAGGACATGTATCTTTCTCTCTTTTATTGTTGTTGTTACAGTGAAAGGGCTGGCATGGTTTCCTTTCCAACATTTTGTTAGAAAAATTTTCAAGCATACGGCAAAATTGCAATAATTTTGCAGTAAATACCCATATAATTACCACTTAGATTTTTACTATATTCTACCATTATTATCCTTATTTTATCACAAAATAGCCATTCTTCTATTCATTTTTTAATTCATCTCATTCCAAAAAATGTATTTCAAAGTGTATCTGATACAGATTTTGAAGAGATTTTCCACAGAAAATTTGCAAGCTTTGTGTTTCACTTGTTACACAGAAATTTGCAATTGATTTTTCAGAAAAAGGTGCACAAAAATACTAGTGTGACTTAAACTTGAGAACCGCAGGGAATAGGTACAGTTTGTTTTTCCTGTCTTTTTTGTAAGAGGAAAAAAATCATTACATGTTTGAGGGACCTCAGGTATACAAAGGGATGTTGACTAAGGAATTCACAGAATCATGGAAGGCTTCTGTGAGAAAATGTCATTTAGTGGAACTGAGTGTTCAGGAATTAACTGGAAGGTGTTTAGGAATAAAACATTCCAGGCAGGGAATAGCTAGAGTAAAAGGAAGCTTCATGTGTTTGAGGATCAGAAAAGGCCTGGTGTGGAAGAAGATGACGTTAAATGAAATTAGAAAGGTCTGATTAATAAGTTTGGATTTTATTTGAAATACATAAGGAAGCTCTGGAGTTTTAAGCAGAGTAGTAATGATGCAACTAATCCTTTTACTGTGACTTTTTTATGGCAAATGGCTTGTGATAGGGCAAAAATGGAAATAGGAAGCCTGATGATGAAACTGTTGCAGTAGTCCAGAGGAAGGGTGGCAGAAGGCAGGCATCCCTGCTGGCTCAAACAGTAAAGAATTTGCTTGCAATGCAAGAGACCCAGGTTCGATCCCTGGGTCAGGAAGATCCTCTGGAGAAGGAAATGGCAACCCACTCCAGTATCTTTGCCAGGAGAATTCCATGGACAGAGGAGCCTGGTGGGCTACGCTCCATGGTGTCACAAAGAGTTGGATGAGACTTTCACTTCACTTTCAGTGAAGATGAAATGGAACCTGGGGATATTTTTAACACAGAGCAGCAGGACCTGCTGATGAATTTGGAGGAGATAGAGAAAGATAGCAGAATGAAGGATGAATTCAAGTTTAGGGTCTATGTTTCTATGTCTTAAATTGAGACTCCTAAAAGGACTTAAGCCTTTACTTGATAGCTCATTATCATATATAGTATCAGACTTTAAGACATTTTACGTCAGCTATCATATTTTCAGTACTGTTGTAGTACAGTCTCCTTTTTCTTAATTTTTTGAAAAAGGGAAGGACCTTTTCACACTGTTTAAAATTGTTCTAGTCATAATGTTATCATTTGTAGGGAAATTCCTTTCTCTGTTACCCCAAATTATTTGTTCCTCATAGAGAAAATGTTATCAAAATATTTTTTTGTGGGTGATTAGTATTCTGTCATTCTCATTCCTCATTAGTTAATGTTATTTTCAAGTATTTCTTTTTATGAGACTTTTTAGTTTATAATAAGTCATAAACTTTCTTATAGTGAATGAAAGGAATTGCTGTTACAGTGATTAGTAATTCAGGTTTACTAAAGGAATATTAAAAATTGCTTTGGTAATTGTTTGATGTTACCCAATTTTATAGGTATAAAATTTCCTAATAAATGCAAAGGTTTCCTAATATAATTTAAGGTTTAATTTTTTCATAAGGAGTTGCTTGACATTCATTAAGATTAATATTGATATACTTTGTGACATTTGAATTATATGTGTTTTTCAGTGTCAAAGTGCGAGCAGCAGCTGTTACCTGTTTGAAAAGCATTTTAACCACAAAAACTGGACATAGTTTCTGGGATATTTATAAGGCAACAACTGATCCCATGCTGATCTATCTACAACCTTTTAGAACATCAAGAAAAAAGGTCTCTCAAATAATGTTTATTGAAGATCCACTATATCTAGAACAGTTCTATTTGCTGTGGGCTATGCATGTCATATTGCTTAATTATGCTTACACAATGTTTTTTGGAAATAATTTCAGCTATAATTTGAATCCAAGGGATTTGTATTTTTAGTTATGGCAGTGTGGAAAAGCTGAGAGAGGTAGCCTAGAGAAATTATCGTTGATTTGGGGGCGCATAGGAGGAGTTCTTAATGACAGACTTTTTTTTCAAGGAGTGGAAAACCTCTTTCTTTGACCAGATACAAGCCATTGCTCCTGGTGTGGTTTATAGGTATTGTGTTAATAAGTTAATGTGAAATTTAAGGTGACCTAGATTTCTCCCTTTTTCATGTTGATGTCAGACATAACAAGGTTCCACTGAAAGGACTCTATGAAAGAGACTTAAGAACTCTTCAGTTCAGTTCAGTTCAGTCACTCACTCGTGTCTGACTCTTTGCGACCCCATGAATCGCAGCACACCAGGCCTCCCTGTCCATCACCAACTCCCGGAGTTCACTCAGACTCACGTCCATCGAGTCAGTGATGCCATCCAGCCATCTCATCCTCTGTCGTCCCCTTCTCCTCCCACCCTCAGTATCAGAGTCTTTTCCAATGAGTCAATTCTTCGTATGACGTGACCAAAGTACTGGAGTTTCAGCTTCAGCATAATTCCTTCCAAAGAAATCCCAGGGCTGATCTCCTTCAGAATGGACTGGTTGGATCTCCTTGCAGTCCAAGGGACTCTCAAGAGTCTTCTCCAAAGCATCAATTCTTCGACACTCAACCTTCTTCACAGTCCAACTCTCACATCCATACATGACTACTGGAAAAACCATAGCCTTGACTAGATGGACCTTAGTCAGCAAAGTAATATCTCTGTTTTTGAATATGCTGTCTAGGTTGGTCATAACTTCTCTTCCAAGGAGTAAGCATCTTTTAATTTTCTTTTTTAATCTAAGCATTTTTCTTTAATATATTCTTTTCATAAAGCCATTGAGTTTTCACCAATTTAACTTCAGTAACATAATGTATCATAATTTTGTTCTTAATGAAATTATTGGCAGTATAAACTTATTAATCAGTCCTGAATATTATAAACTATAAAAGTATAGGGAACATTGTAAATTATAAACTGTTATAAAGGAAATCAGTCCTGAATAGTCATCGAAAAGACTGATGCTGAAGCTGAAGCTCCAGTACTTTGATGTGAAGAACTGACTCATTGGAAAAGACCCTGATGCTGGGAAAGATTGTAGGCAGGAGGAGAAGGGGATGACAGATTGAGATGGTTTGATGGCATCACCAACTCGATGGACATGAGTTGGGGCAAGTTTCAGGAGCTGGTTATGGACAGGGAGGTCTGATGTGCTACAGTTCATGGGGTTGCAAAGAGTCAGACACGACTGAGAAACTGAACTGAACTGAATATTATAACCTGTAAAACTTTGCAGTTTTAAGATTTTAAAATTTCATTTCATCCTGAAATCAGTTCTGTATGGTAGATTTGGACTGGTTACATATATAAGGCAGAGAGTCTGTCATTCAACATACCACTAATAAACTGAGAGTAGAAGTTTCCTCCTGTTTAGATCAGTAAATTTTCACCGGATTCTACCTTTCATAAGCATGATTGTATTTTAATTTTTAAAAGTAACTGATGCCTCTAGATTTAGTTTTAACTATATTTAGTTTTATTTGGAAACATGTTTGTTTATGCCTAGATATTTGTTTGGCATAGGAAAGATAAAATGTGTTTCTGGTTACTGTATTTATGTTTTCTGATCACTTTTTTCTAGTTTTTAGAAGTACCAAGACTTGACAAAGAAAGTCCTTTAGAAGGCTTGGATGATACAAGCCTGTGGATTCCTCAAAGTGAAAATCATGACATTTGGTTAAAGACACTGACTTGTGCTTTTTTGAATAGTGGTGGCACAAAAAGTGAAGTCCTTCAGTTATTAAAGCCAATGTGTGAGGTAAGAAGATTAGTCTGACTCATACCCTTTCTACTTCTGTTTTTTTAATTTGAGCTTTCTCATCATAATTTTCTTTGCTTGTCCCATTCCATTTTGCTTTTTTGTTCATGGCCTATATATAAAAAAAGAGTTCTGTGTACTGCACATCCCCTTCATGCAAAATAACTTATACTCAGCTGTTGTGAACCCATTCAACAGAGCATCTTTTTATATAGGACTTTTCAGCTCTGAGGTAGCTACATTTGAGATGAGTTCTAAGGGGGTGTCATAAATAACATGTTACTAATGATAGTTAAAATACAGATGATTAGAAATTATTTGTGTTAACCAAAGGTCTAACTTTTTAAATATACTTCTATTGAGGTCATTATCTTTAACTTTCTGTGATTTTTTTTAATTGAAATATAATTGGTTTATAATGTTGTGTTGATTTCTGCTGTACAGCAAAGTGAACCAGTTATACATGTACCCACTCTTTTTTAGATTCTTTTCCCATATGAATCTTTAAAGAGTATTAAGAAGAGTTCCCTGTTTTATACAATAGATCCTTATTAGTTACCTGTTTTATATACAGTAGTGTGTGTGTGTGAGTCACAGTTTCCCAGTTTATACCCACCTCCTGTCCTGGAACCATAAATTATATTCTACATCTGACTCTGTGACCCTGTTTCTATTTTGTAAATAAGTCCATGTGTGCCATTTTTTTAGATTCTAAATAAAAGCTATGATATTTACCTTTCTCTCACTTAAGTCACTCAGTCTGACAATCTTTGGGTCCATCCAGATTGCTGCAAATATTATTTTGTTCTATTTATGACCAATTAAACTTCTATTGTATATATATGTACCACATCTTCTTTATCCATTCCTCTGTTGATAGACATTTAGGTTGCTTCCATGTCCTGGCTGTTGGAAATACTGCTGCAGTGAACGTTGGGGTACATGTGTTGTTTTGAATTATGGTTTTCTCTGGATAGATATGTCCAGGAGTGGGCTTGCAGGATCATATGGTAGCTCTATTTTTAGTTTTTTAAGGAACCTCCATATATTCTCCATATTGACTATACCAACTTATATTCCCCCGATAGTGTAGGAGGCTGCACTTATTGTTTGTACAGTTTTTGATGGCCATCTGACTGATTGAGGTGATACCTATTGTAGTCTTGATTTGCATTTCTCTATTAATTAGTGATGTTGAGCATCTTTTCTTCTGCTTTTTGGTATGTCTTTGGTGTGTCTTTGGAGACATATCTATTTAGATCTTCCACCCAGTTTTTTTTTTTTTTCTGATACTGAGTTGCATGAGCTGTTTGTTGGAGAATAGTCCCTTGTCTCTTGCTTGATTTGCAAAGATTTTCTCCCATTATGTGGGTTTGTCTTTTCATTTCGTTTATGGTTTCCTTTGCTGTGCAAAAGCTTCTAAGTTTAATTAGGTCCCCTTTGTTTATTTTTATTTTCATTGCTTTAGGAGGTGAATCAAAAAAGATTTTTCTGTGATTTATGTCAGAGAGTGTTCTGCCTATGTTTTCCTCTACAGTTTTATAATATCTGGCCTTACATTTAAGTCTTTAATCCATTTTGAGTTTATTTTTGTGGATGGTGTTAATAGGTGTTCCAATTTCATTCTTTTACATGTAGTTGTCCAGTTTTCCCAGTACCACTTATTGAAGAGACTGTCTTTTCTCCATTGTATATTCTTACTTCCTTTGTCATAGATTAGGGGACCATATGTGCATGGCATTGTCTCTGGGCTTTCCATCCTGTACTAATGATGTATATTTCTATTTTTCTGCCAGTATCATATTGTCTTGATTACTGTAGCTTTGTAGTATATTCTGAAATCAGAAAGCCCATTTCCTCCAGCTCCATTTTTCTTTCTCAAGATTGCTTTGGTTATTCAGGGTCTTTTGTCTCTCCATAGAAATTGTAAAATTCTTTCTTCTATATCTGGTTAAATGACATTGGTAGTTTAATAGGGTTGCATTGAATCTACAGATTGCATTGGGTAGATATAGTGATTTTTACAACATTGATTCTTCCAATCCAGGAATGTGATATATCTTTCCATCTATTTGTTTCATCTTTGATTTCTTTCAATAGTGTTTTATAGTTTACCAAGTACAGGTCTTTTGCCTCCTAGGTAGGTATATTCCTAGGTATTTTATTTTATTTTTTCCCTTGGCCACTCTGTGAGCCTTGTGAGTTCCCCGACTAGGGATTGAACCCATGCCCCCTGTGTTGGGAGGCATTGGACCACAAGGGAAATCCTATGGTCTTTCATTGTTAGTGTATATAAATGCAAGAGATTTCTGTGTATTAACTTTGTATCTTGAAACTTTACCAAAGAATAACTCTAGAAGTTTCTGGTAGCACATTTAGGGTTTTCTATGTGTAGTATCATGCCATCTGCAAACAGTGACTGTTTCACCTCCTCTTTTCCAATTTGGATTTCTTTTCTTTTTTTTTTTTTCTCTGATTGCCATGGCTAGGACTTCCAAAACTATGCTGAATAAAAATGGCGAGAGTAGATGTCTTTTTTCTGATCTTAGAGAAAATGTTTTCAGTTTTTCACTGTTGAGTGTGGTGTTAGTTTTGGTTTTGTCATACATGGCCTTTATTAGGTTGAGGTAGGTTCCCTCTATTCCTGCTTTCTTGAGAGTTTTTTTGTTTTGTTTTTTAAATCATAAATGGGTGTCAGAAGCTTTTTCTGCATCAAATCTGGGACATGCTTTCTTTGTTATTGTTGTTCAGTCACTGAGTCAGCTCTTTGCAACCCCATGAACTGCAACATGCCAGTCTTCCCTGTTCTTCACTGTCTCCTGCAGTTTGCTCAGACTCATGTCCATTGAGCTGATGATTCCATCCAACCATCTCATCCTCTGTCCTTCCTTCTCCTCCTGCCCTCAGTCTTTCCTGGTAACAAGGAATTTCTAATGAGTTGGCTCTTCACATCAGAGGCCAAAGTATTGGTGCTTCAGCTTTAGCATCAGTATTTCAAATGGATATTCGGGGTTGATTTCCTTTAGGGTTGACTGTTTTAATCTCTTTGTTGTCTAAGCATCTCTCCAGAGACTACTCCAGCATCACAATTCCAAAGCATCAATTTTTTGGTGTTCAGACTTCCTTATGGTCCAGCTCTCATTTTGATTATAGGGACCTTTGTCAGCAAAGTGATGTCTCTGCTTTTTAATATGCTGTCTAGGTTTTTCATAGCTTTTCTTCCAAGGGGCAGGCGTCTTTCATGACTGTAGTCACTGTCCGCAGTGTTTTGGGAGCCAAAGAAAATAAAGTCTGTCACAGTTTCCATTTTTTCCCCATCTGTTTGCCATGAAGTGATGGAATTGGATGCCATGATTTTTTCCCATTCTATTGTTTTCCTCTGTTTCTCTGCATTTATCACTGAGGAAGGCTTTCTTATCTCTTCTTGCTATTCTTGAAATTCTTTCATTCAGATGTGTATATCTTTCCTTTTCTCCTTTGCCTTTTGCTTGTCTTCTTTTCTCACCTATTTGTAAGACGTCCTCAGATAACCATTTTGCCTATTTGCATTTCTTTTTCTTGGAGGTGGTTTTGATCACTGCCTCCTGTACAGTGTCACAAACCTCTGTCCATAGTTCTTGAGGCACAGTGTCTATCAGATCTAATCTCTTGAATCTATTTGTCACTTCCACTGTATAGTCATAATGCATTTGATTTAGGTCATACTTGAATAGCCTAGTGTTTTCCCCTACCTTTTTCAATTTAATTCTGAGTTTTGCAATAAGGAGTTCGTGATCTGAGCCACAGTCAGCTCCGAAATTAGGGTTTATTAAAAATGTAAACTTTTAAACATGACTGTTAGAGTTCTTCATTCTATGTAGAAAAAGTGCTAAAATCCTATTTTCAGCTTTTTTTCTTAAATGTTGATCCTCATTTTCCCCTTTGTCAAATCTGTTATTAGTAGCACTTTTCGTATATCAAATATTTTTTACAATAGTCACATAGTAATTATATTTGTAAGCAGTAACCTATTTCATTATATGCAAATAGCTTTGACTGGAAATGAACTATTTCAGTGTAATATATATGTTCTATATAGATGTTCTAGGTTAGTTTGATTAAAAAAAAAACAACACTACCTCATACATATGTTTTTTTGTATGTTTTTTAGTAGTATATAGAGTTCGTGGCTTATGTCATTAACAGGGAATGAATATTTTAAGTAAAATGTTTTTACTCAAAACTATTGGCTGGATGTGTTTGTATATTTTAGGTGAAAACTGACTTTTGTCAGACTGTGCTTCCATACTTGATTCATGATATTCTACTACAAGATACAGGTGAATCATGGAGAAATCTCCTTTCTACACACATTCAGGGATTTTTCACTAGCTGTTTCAAACACTCTTCACAAACAAGCCGATCCACAACCCCTGCAAATTTGGATTCAGGTATTCTGTTAAATTTCTCAACTTTATACTGTTAAAGTCTCAGTTCTAGAGAAAGATATTGTTTGAGTCCCATCAAGGCACTTTGTAGGCTTAATCTCATAACCTCTAAACATCTATTCTGCCATCTGTAAAATGGAGATAAAAGTTGTAACAAGTTTTCGATGAAATATTGTGTGTAAAACACCTAGGATAATACTTAATGCATACTACCCTCTCATTAAATATAGACTAATATTAATGGAGCAACTGATTGAGTATTTAGTGCATATTAAACACTATGCTTATTGCTGGCAGAATTACTCATAGTTCTGTGATCTGGGATTACTACAATTAACATTTGGCATATATATTAGTTTTTTTAAAGAAAAATTGGACTATGTTTTACTTAAACTTTTGTAACTTACCCTCCTTCCATGCTGTTGTGTAAGAAGTATTTCCCATGCTGAGAGCTTATTGCAGGAGAAGTTAAACCAAGAGTTGAATACACATGGGCTTCCTTGGTGGCTCAGTGGTAAAGAATCTGCCTGCCAATGCAAGAGATGTGAATTCGATCCCTGGGTTGGGAAGATTCCCTGGAAAAGCAAATGGCAACACACTCCAGTATTCTTGTCTGGTAAATTTTATGGAGAGAGGAGCCTGGTGGGCTATAGTTCACAGTGTCGCAAAAGAGTCAGACATGACTTAGCAACTAAGCAATAACATCAATACATTGTTGAGGGCTCATTGTTGGTCAGTTATTCAAACCTAAATTTGAAAAAAGGAAAAGATTTATAGATCTGTGATGTTAACGTACAGATTAATATATCCTGAATATATATTATTAATGTATTTTATGTACAAACATAAAACTAGGTACAAATTCACATACTGTACTTCAAGACCAGTACAGTTGACTAAGACTTTTTTTCATCTTTATCAGTTGTTTATGCATGTTTGTGCTATAGCCTTTCAAACATAAAACCAGCCAGATTTATTTTATGCCAATATTTTTATTGTTGTAAATGAAACTTTAAATTTCACATGTAAAACCTATGATTGAAAAGGAAAGTATATAGATGTCTATCAGATGGTTTCTTTTCTGATGTCTATAAGTCTCACTGCCTTCATTTGAATGTCCTACGTACATCTCAAATTCAGCTGTCCAAAAGTAAATTTATCATCTTCACCTCTGTCCCCCAGCCTCCTCTTTTCAATAAAGAGCATGCAGTGGTTTAAGCCTGAAACCTTTCTCACATGTCTCATCTGATCACCAAATCCTGGGAGTTCTGTGTTATAAATAACATTAGTCCATCTATTTTTCTTTGTCCACAGCTGCTTTCCAGCTCTGTGGTTCAATACAGTGAAATCTTTCAGTAAATTCTCCATGTTCGTTCTTGTTTCAACCATCTCACTGTTGTCTGGAACACTATTCTTTCTTCCTCTCCAAATGAAACATTAGTTTTTCAGATACCATTCTTTTCTGTGAAACTCTTCTTGTTCAGAGATCTTTTTTTATATACCTCTCTGATATTCTAAACTTTATCATAGCACACATCACACTGTGTTAAGAGTCTCTTAGGCTAGTCATTGAGTTCCATTTGGTCAGAAATAGTCTTTCTTATACCATTGTATACTGAGCACCTACCTAATACATTAAAAAGTCCTATGTAAATAGTTACTAAATCAGTAAATTAGTCCTCTTCAGAAATAAATATAAATTATAGTTAAATTCTTAATCTTATTAAGCATATAGTTTCTTTTAAAAGAAAAAGAAATGTCATTAAAGTCCATTTGTTGATTCATATTTATTAAGAGCCCGTTTTGTGCTAGAACCTTATAGTGTAGAGGAAGACAATTCCAGACAAAAGGAAGAGGACGCCTAAGCACATCTGTCTGGGACTGATGGGACATCTCTTTCTTTGTCAGAGTCAGAGCACTTTTTTCGATGCCATGTAGATAAAAAGTCACAAAGAACGATGCTTGCTGTTGTGGACTACATGAGGAGACAAAAGAGGTAATGTGACTACTGGTTCTTAAGTTTGAGTATTTAGAAGTTGTTATTGCTGACTGAATTTTAACATGATTATTTGAGGTAATGCTGTTACAAGGTGCTGTATTTAATATGTGTGGTGCTTATATCTCCTTGAAATAAATCCGTATGAATAAATCCATATTCACGGTGGAACTTTGGTGAAATCGAAGTCAGGAACTCTCAATACTTTTTTAAGTGAAGTATAGTTGATTTATAATATTGTGTTTCTGGTGTTGAGCAAAGTGATTCAGTTATATATATATTTTTTCAGATTATTTTCCATTATAGGTTATTACAAGATAAATTACAAGACTTTGAATACTGTAGGAACTCTGAATTCTTGGAGAAGGAAATGGCAACCCACTCCAGCATTCTTGCCTGGAGAATCCCATAGACAGAGGAGCCTGGAAGGCTACTGTCCTTGGGGTCACAAAGAGTTGGACACAACTGAGCGACTGAGCACTGAATTCTAACCCCAACTATGATAGTAACAGTGTTATCTTTGCTAAATCATTCAGTCTCTGGGGGCCTTAGTTTATTTCATTTATAGTAATGGAAAAGGAATAGTGATTTTCCAGGTTATTTTTAGTTGCATTGCTCCTCTTTTAACTTTTTTCTTTACTTTTGTCTCAAAAGTAGTTAAAATTATGTAAAAAAGTTCCTTTATTTATCTTTATTATGAAGCACAAGTTTCTTTACTGTGTTACATGTTCCTCAAAATCCGTGATTCTATATAGCGATACTGTCTATAGCAGTGTTTATTATCTTGATTCTGATAAATTGCTTTATAATTCAGTATTTTTGTTCCTATTATTTTTTTTTTGAGCTGTTTAACAATGAGTACAGGAATTGATAGAGAGGATGGTCGACAGGTTTGTACTGCTCCAGAGTTGACCAGAACTTTAAAGAAATAATTGATGTCTCATTAGTTTGTATGGTGGTAGTGGCAGTGACTGATAAAGAATGGGAGGGAATAGTGGGTGAAAAATAAAAAATTGGTGGTGGAATTTGGAAACATTTTTTGACTTAAATGCATTTGCATCTTAAAAATTTACTCCTCTGTATCCTCCTCATCCTTGACATCTCATGCTTAGAAAAAGAAGTGTTTGGCCTTTCAGTGTCTGTTTCTGGTTAGAAAGTTACTGATTCACTGTACTGTTTTATATTGAATCCTCTTGTGAGAAACCCCATTCAAAACTTTAACTGGCAGCATCTCTTTCCTCAGTGTTAGGAGGCAGTTTCACCTCTGAATTCATTTTATATTTACCATTGAGTTAGAGAAGTATTTACTTTGATTAGCCTTCAAGAAGATAAAATTTCTCAATATTAAGTTTTTATTCTAAATAAGGCCTTAAAGAAGATTCTTGAGAGAATATGGCTGGGACATAGAATAAAGAGTAAGGACCTGAGTTCAGGTTCATGTTTCTCAGAATCAGTTCAGTTCAATTCAGTCGCTCAGTTGTGTGTAACTCTTTGTGACCCCATGGACCACAGCACGCCAGGCTTCCCTGTCCATCACCAACTCCCGGAGTTTACACCAACTCATGTCCATTGAATCGGTGATGCCATCCAACCATCTCATCCTCTGTTGTCCCCTTCTCCTCTCACCTTCAATCTTTCCCAGCATCAGGGTCTTTTCAAATGAGTCAGCTCTTCACATCAGGTGGCCAAAGTATTGGAGTTTCAGCTTCAACCTCAATCCTTCTAATGAACATTGATTTCCTTTAGGACTGGTTTCTCAGAATAGCTATAGTTAAAAGTCTTGGCTATGTGATAGGTACTTTATTCATCAGCTTTGTAAGCATTATTTGCTCATTATAGCTGTTCTCTGAGGTATATATTGTTTCCTGGTTTTGCAAATGAAGAAACTGAGGCTTAAGAAGTTATGTTCCAAAATTCATACAGCTTGTAGTAGGTAACCCAGCTGGATTTGAACTTAGCTAGAGTTTCCTGCTTTAATACCAATTTTCTTAACTACTGCCTTGTCACATCTCTATAAAATTGTTTTGAGAAAGATAATATCGTCCCTTCCAATTAGGGCCTACTGTTATCACCATGGAAGATTTTTGTTAAATAACCTCAACCTAGGCAATTAGCTGAGAAGAAAATTAACTGTAATAGGACAGACGTGTAAATGTGTCTTAGAAGAAATAATATTTTCATTAAATTGATCATTTAAAAACACTTGTGTATGTATTTTTACTATATACTGTATAGCCTAGTCTTAGCCTGTGGTCCATGGATCCCTTGGTGGGGGGCAAGTATGAACCTCAAAATTTTATGGGATGATGGTCCATAGCTTTTATCAGATTTTCTAGTAGGTATGTGATCCAAAAAGAGTGCTGGAACTCTATATTATCTTTAGGTGTTTATTGTTATATATTGGGGATATGTGGTTTTTGGTTATTTGAATGTAATTTTCTTTTTAACTAGCACTGGCTGCCATTGTATTCTGTATCAGCATACTTTTGGTATGTAAGTTAAAGAAATGGATGTGACTATGTTTAAATTTTTTCTTTAGACCTTCTTCAGGAACAGTTTTTGATGATGCCTTCTGGCTGGAGTTGAATTATCTAGAGGTTGCCAAAGTAGCTCAGTCTTGTGCTGCTCATTTTACAGCATTGCTCTATGTAGAAATCTATGCAGATAAGAAGAACTTGGATGATCAAGAGAAAAGGTAATGGGATTTGGAAGTTTTAGTTTGTAAAATTCATGTCGAATTTGTTTCATTAAAGGTATATATTAAAGATGTGTTTTACTTCCACTCTCCCATTTAAAAGATAATTTAAATAAGCACTTTCTACCTTTTAAAGAGAAATGATAATAAAAGTATGTTAAAGAAATAAGCAATTCTGCCCTGAACTAGAGATGTTTATTACTCAATAATTATAAAAATTACACAGATAACAAACTTCTGGAGGACAGAGATCATGCTTACTTTTCTCTGTATTCCCCATAGTAACTAGCATTGGGAACTTTATATGAGTGATCGATAATTATTTTTCAAATGGTTGAATGATTCCCTAATTTTAAATTAAGTTTACCACTATTCTCTCACTTTATTCAAGATCCATTTTACTTATTGACTAGAAGTAATGTAACCTGATTGCTTTCTGTGACTAAATCGATTTTATTGTTTTGGTGTCTACCTGGATTCCCACTTCTTTACTTTGCTTTTCCTCTGAGTTAGAACTCTCATAAGAGTTTAACAAGTATAATATTAGATAATAGAAAAAAGCAAAAAATAGCCAAGAAAGTTGAAGAGTAAAAAATACAGTTTACTGTCCTAATGGCCTTCCTCAAATCTTTGTTCATTTGAAATAGCTTAGTGTTTAATTAATTAATTAATTTTTAATTGGAGAATAATTGCTTTACAGTAAATATTTATTTTTATAGTTAGCCTCACTTTCCCACCATGAAATCACTCATACTACAAAATTGAAATAGCAAAGAAGTGTTATATTGATGCATTTCTCATGCTTACTACCTATAATTTCTACTTTGGATTATCATTAAGCTGAAAGCAGTATGGTTTTGGATTGTGGAAAACCAGGCACCAGAGTTCAGATCCTAGTTCAGATATGATTAATTTAGTAGACTCGGACTGGTTCGCTTAATGCTCTCATTTGTTTTAATTTCTCCTTTTCAATTAAAAACTGTTAAAAAACTACAGTGTGATCAGTACACCCTTATATATCCGTATACTTATCAACTATAGCTTAATATAATTGGAATGTAATTTCTAGATTTTATTAAAATACCCCCCAAAATTGACAGTGTGTAGATCATGTGTATAATGTGTGATTGTTATGTTTGTGAACGCTTAAGACTTTACTTTGTACAAAGATAAGTAAAATGACTAAGAAATTGATTTTGGATTACTTTAGATCTTAAAAATTTGGCAGAAACCCTGCATACTTTGTAGTAATTTTAATGTGAATGCACCTCAGTATCTTGGTGCCATAGAATAACATTTTTTACTAATCAGGGGTGAATAACAGTTCTTATCTGAGTATAAATAAAAGCTCTTTTAATTTGAGAATACGTGATTATATAGAATGTGGCAAATTTTTGCAAAATTGCTTGTTTAACAAGCAAAGGTGCCTGGATTTTATTTTGGTTAGCTTTAGGGGAGAAGTGCTTCATAAATGGGACTTGCTATTTGCTTTGACAATCTGATTTTTTTTTTTTTTCAAATGCCTAATGGACAGGGGAGGGCAAACAGAAATGAGGTGTATAGAAAGGGTGGTGGTGGTTTAGTCGCTAAGTCATGTCCAACTTTTGCAACCCCATGGACTGTAGCCTGGCAGGCTCCTCTGTCCATGAGATTCTCCAGGCAAGAATACTGGAGTGGGTTGCCATAGAAAGGGTAGGGAATGCTGATTTTCTTCAGTGACTCAGGTGAACTGAGACTTTGATAAATCTAAAGTGATCAGGAAAAGTATAAAAGCAAAATACAAATCAACAGTTTACAAACACTATCAGGTCAAAAAAGTGAATTGCTCTCTTAGGTTTCCTATTCAAGTTAGTTAATAGCAAAATGTAGACAATTCTGAGTTCTTATTCTGTCACTTATTACCTGTGTTTCTACTGGTCTACTTCCTTTTCAACACTATCAGATTTCTTAAGTTTTGCCAAATTATCAAGTGTTAAATGGTACCTCAGGTGTAGTCTTAATTTGCATGCCTGTATTTATTAATGAGGTTAAGTAAGTGTTAAGTCACTCATTCGTGTCTGACTCTTTTGAACCCCATGAACTATAGCCTGACAGGCTCCTCAGTCTGTGGAATTCTCCAGGCAAGAATACTTGTGTGGGTAGTCATTCCCTTCTCTGTGAGATCTTCCTGACCCAGGGATCAAAACCCAGGTCTCCCACATTGCAGGCAGATTCTACCCTCTGGGCCACTAGGGAAGCCCCAGTGAGGTTAAACTTCAGGTAAAATCACTGACAGACCATTTAGGAATTGAACTCAAGGGCTTCTGCTTTATTTTTAAGCTCTGTAAAAATAAGCATATTTTGGCATATAGCTTTTCCATAAATGAGACTGTGGTTAAAATGTAATTCTCATTCAAAGACCTAATACTCACAAATTCCTTTTCTATTCTAGGCTTGGTATTGTTTTCAAGTATAAATGGTTTATTATATTTTATTTGTAACCTTTGTTAGTTTTTTCTTTCAAAGTTTATGGTATACGTATTAGCAAGCCTCAAAATAGTATATTCCCATTAAAAGAGATGCTCTTGTGACAAACAGAAGTCTTACATTTGAAGAAGAAAGCCAAAGTACAACTATTTCCAGTTTGAGTGAAAAAAGTAAGGAAGAAACTGGGATAAGTTTACAGGTATATATTATAGACTTTATTATAAATGTTATATTTGTTTTATACTTTGGACTATTGTTTTGTTATAAAGACTATATAGATTTGTCATTTGATTTTCAAACTGAAGTTACTTTTTGAACTGTCAGATATTTAAATTCATGGTTTGAAGCTTAGGCCTTGGATTAGGCAAATGAGTTCTATCCTTATTCCTTAGCTGTATAATCTTCCAAAAATTACTTAATCTTTTCAACTTTGAGTTCCTTTATCAGAAAGATGAAAGTACAACCACCTATCTCATAGGGTGAATTATACCATATATTTTTCTGCTACAGTACTCTTGTTTATTTTCTTCATAGCACCTAACATTTATATTTTTATTTGTTTACTTGTTTATTGTATATCACATCTCAGGGCAGATTGCTTCTTCTGTAAATTTTTAAATTTAAAAATTGAAATTTGACTCTTAATTTGACCTATTCTTCCTTTAAAATGAGTTTCATCTTCTTCAGTTTGCTTACACCTCTGATGTTCTCTTCTCTGCTTTCACTGTGTCTCCTACTTCTTAGACAAAATAGGGGACATAGATAGGAAGTGCCACCATATGACACTGTCAAACATAGAAATCTTCCTGCATCTGTCCCATTGTAATCTTTCCTTTTGCTAAAGCAGAGGAACAGTTAGATAGGAAGTGCCACCATATGACACTGTCAAACATAGAAATCTTCCTGCATCTGTCCCATTGTAATCTTTCCTTTTGCTAAAGCAGAGGAACAGTTTCTCCTGCTGTCCTTTTTTCTGTGCTTTTTCAACTGTCAAGAACTTTATTTTTTTATTCTGCCATGCTTCTTCTCAATGTATTCAAACATTTCAGACTCTTCTTATTAAAAACATTCTCCTTCAAATGAACACAAAATCATTTCCCTTTTCCTTTTGTTCTCTTTAATGTGACACCCCTTTTTCTCCCTTCCCATCACAGCCAAACCTTGTGAAAGAATTTCCACTGAATAGCACCTGCTAATGTCACTCATAAACTTGATGTTACTAAGTCTAGCCCTCACCTTTCATTCAACCTCTTCCTTAATGTTTCATCAACACTTAACACCATTAACTGTGCCTTACTGAAATACGTTCTGTCTGCCTTTTTGATACTGTTTTCCTGATTTTTCTCCTTCCCTATTTTGCTAGCTTATAGTTTTATCCTCTTTTCTGAGTTTTTGGAATATCTCCTGTGCTCCGGGTACTGTGCTAGCTTCAGGACTAAATGTTCCAACACTTGAGGGCTTGATTTCATCCTTATGAATAGAAACAGTTTGATTAGAATGATAAACATGCAAATATCAGTTTATGTTTAGAAAATATTTCCTGGAGCAACTACCATTAAGATATTTAAAGTGCTTGATCAATTTTCTATGCAATGCCATTTCTCTTTGTTTTATTCCTTTGCTTCTTTCTGTTTTGTTTTCTGTTTTCATTTTTATTTTACTGAGATTATTTTAAACAGAATCAATTCTTTCCTGAGTAAATTTTATTGCAAAGTTTGAATCATCAAACCAACTCTTTATATCACATTTTACCAATTATTACATAGTGCAACTTTGAATTTTCTTTCAAAGAAAACCTTACAATTTTTTTTACCAAGTTCACTTTTGAAGAGTAAGACTTTGCAGAACTTCATTTTCCCATGTACAGTTTTAGCTGTTGACAGGATTGTTTGCTTTTGTTTTTATGGGCTTTTTTGCATATATTAGAAGCACCATAGGTTGGGATTTATATCTTATCTAATTCATTAAATTGTGAGCAATTCTTTTCAAGTAGTCCATAGTCATTCTGTTGTCTCAGATCAGTTTGTTGTGTTGGTAATCCATATCTTTAGTATATATTTCAATATCATTATGTTTTACCTTTATAACATGTTATGTAATTTAAATTTGCTAAATTCATAAACTGATATTTTTTTCCTTCAATTTTTTAAAAAAATTTTTTCTGTTTTTAGGATCTGCTTTTAGAAATCTACAGAAGTATAGGAGAGCCAGATAGTCTTTATGGCTGTGGTGGAGGGAAAATGTTACAACCCCTTACTAGGTATATTGCTTTTTCATAGATAATGCTATAATAATTCTGTTATGAAAGAAGTTACATGCATATAGAACTCAAAGGCATTTAAAAACTCTTTTCTTATAGACTACGAACATATGAACATGAAGCAATGTGGGGGAAAGCCTTAGTAACATATGACCTTGAGACAACAATCTCCTCATCAACTCGTCAAGCAGGAATAATTCAGGTACTTTTTTTTTTCTGCTTTAGTAAAGCACTACTTGTGTAGTGCTCAGATTATTTCAGTATATCAGTGGACTATTTATACAACCAGATAAACTCTAAGGCTAAGACTGAAGGTTATTTTTCTTTCACTGGGATTAAAACTCAGAAGGATACACAGGTAAATTGGACAAATGACTGACCTGAAAGATAGTATAGAGCTGCTGCTGCTGCTAAGTCACTTCAGTCGTGTCCAACTCTATGCGACCCCATAGACGGCAGCCCACCAGGCTTCCCCGTCCCTGGGATTCTCCAGGCAAGAACACTGGAGTGGATTGCCATTTCCTTCTCCAATGCATGAAAGTAAAAAGCGAAAGTGGGAGGGCAGTCCTAAGATGGCTGAGGAATAGGATGGGGAGACTACTTTCTCCCTTACAAATTCATCAAAAGAACATTTAAATGCTGAGTAAATTCCACAAAACAACTTCTGAATTCCGGCAGAGGACATCAGGCACCCAGAAAAGCAGCCCATTGTCTTCGAAAGGAGGTAGGAAAGAATATAAAAGACAGAAAAAGAGATAAAAAGGTAGGGATGGAGCTCCATCCTGGGATGGGAGTCTTAAAAAGAGAGAAGTTTCCAAATGCCAGGAAACACTCTCACTGCCAAATCTGTGGCGAGCCTTGGAAGCACAGAGGGCAACATAACAGGGAGGAAAAATAAATAAATAATTAAAACCCACAGATTATGAGCCCAACAGTAACTCCCCCAGCGGAGAAGCAACGCAGATGCTTGCACCCACCACTAGCGAGTGAAGACTGGTCAGGGAGGCGTGGGCTGCATTGCTTAGAGTAAGGACTGGACCTGAATGCCCCGAGGGCAATCCTAGCAAACTAACTTGGGCTAGCAAACCAGACTATGGGATAGCTGCCATGCAAGAAGCCCTAACCTAAGACACCGCCAAGCCCACTCACAGAACAAAGGACTGAACAGAACTAGCCGGCTGCAGACCATCCCCCTCTGGTGACTGGAAGCCAGAACCAGAAGGGGGCAATCGCAGCCCCAGAGAGACATTATCTACCAAACTGCAAGCAGGCTTCTTTGCTAACTAAGACTTCTTGGGATTCTGGATGGTCAACATCTGCCTGAGAAGCTGTGCCAGTTGTACTCCCAGAAAACGCAGTGGCAGGAACAGCGGAGGCAATAAGCTGCAGTGACCACGCTTGCCAAACACCTCATCACCTGAGCTGCTTGGACCTGGGAAGGGCACAAAACACAGGTCCAAGTCTGCTCCTCTGAGGACTACCCAAGTGCCTGAACCTTAGCAGCTTAGACCTGGGAGGTGCATGCAGCCCAGGGCTGGCCTCAGACGGTTCCCGGTGGAGCAACCTAGAGCCTGAGCTGTGTGGGCAGGGAGGGCACACGCACCATGAGTTGGGGCAGGCCCAGTGTGGCTGAGGCGCTGCGAGCACATGCCAGTGTTATGTGTTTGCAGCATCCCTCCCTCCCCACAGCGCGACTAAACAAATGAACCTAAACCTAAAAAAAGTGTCCACCACCGCCCACTTTGTGTCAGGGAGGAAATCAGACACTGAAGAGACCAGCAAACAAAAGAAGCTAAAACAGAGGGAACCGCCTTAGAAGTGACAGGTTGCAATAGATTAAAAGCCTGTCGTTAGTACCAACTACATAGGAAGGGGCCTATAGATCTTGAGAAATACAAGCCACACCAAGGAACTATCCGAAAATGAACTGACCCCACAATACCCACAACAACACCAGAGAAAGTCCTAGATATATTTTTACTAGTTTTACTATCATTCTTTTTTTTTTTATAATTAAAAAAAATTTTTAAGTCCTCTATTACTCCTTTAATTTTCACTTTTATAACCTACTATTACTTTGCAAAAAAAAAAAGACCCTATTTTTTAAAAGCAAGCTTCATATATATATATATATTTTATAATTTTTGTGACTTTTTTTTTCTTTTCTCATTCTTTTTTTTCTTTTTTTCTTTAGTATTGTATTTTTGAAATTCCAAACTCTAGATTTTTAATCTTTGCTTTTTGGTATTTGTTACCAATTTTGTACCTTTAAGAACCCAATCTTCAGTACCCAGTTTTACTTGGGAGCAAGATTACTGGCTTGACCACTCTCTCCCGCTTTGGACTCTCCTTTTTCTCCACCGGGTTGCCTGTCTCCTCCCTACCCCCTCTCTTCTCTACCCAACTCTGTGAATCTCTGTGTGTTCCAGATGGTGGAGAACACTTAGGGAACTGATTACTGGCTGGATCTGTCTCTCTCCTTTTGATTCCCCCCTTTTATCCTCCTGGCCACCTCTGTCTCCTTCCTCCCTCTTCTCTTCTCTGTATAACTCCATGAACATCTCTGAGTGGTCCAGTGGTGGAGTGCCCATAAGGAAGTGATTACTGGCTAGCTTGCTCTCTCCTCTATTGATTCCACCTCATCTCATTCGGGTCACCTCTAACTCCTTCCTCCCTCTTCTCTTCTCCATGTAACTCTGGGAACCTTTCTGGGTGTCCCTCACTGTGGAGAAACTTTTCATCTTTAACCTAGATGTTTTATCAACAGTGCTGTATAGAAGGAGAAGTCTTGAGACTACTGTAAAAATAAGACTGAAAATCAGAAGCACGAGGCTTAAGCCCAAACCCTGAGAACACTGGAGAACTCCTAACTCCAGGGGACATTAATTGACAGGAGCTCATCAAACGCCTCCATACCTACACTGAAACCAAGCACCACCCAAGGGCCAACAAGTTACAGAGCAAGACATACCATGCAAATTCTCCAGCAACACAGGAACACAGCCCTAAGCTCCAATATACAGGCTGCCCAAAGTTACTCCAAAACCATTGACATCTCATAACTCATTACTGGACACTTCATTGCACTCCAGAGAGAAGAAATCCAGCTCCACCCCCCAGAACACCGACACAAGCTTCCCTAACCAAGAAACCTTTAGAAGCCACCTGTACAACCCCACTGACAGTGAGGAAACTCCACAATAAAGAAAACTTCACAAACTGCCAGAATACAGAAAGGCCACCCCAAACACAGCAATATAAACAAGATAAAGAGACAGAGGAATACCCAGCAGGTAAAGGAACGGGATAAATGCCCACCAAACCAAACAAAAGAGGAAGAGATAGGGAATCTACCTGAGAAAGAATTCCAAATAATGATAGTGAAAATGATCCAAAATCTTGAAATCAAAATGGAGACAAGGATTGAGAAGATGCAAGAAAGGTTTAACAAGGACTAGAAGAAGTAAAAAAGAGTCAATATATAATGAATAATGCAATAAATGAGATCAGAAAGACTCTGGAGGCAACAAATAGTAGAATAACAGAGGCAGAAGATAGCATTAGTGAAGTAGAAGATAGAATGGTAGAAATAAATGAATCAGAGAGGAAAAAAGAAAAATAAAAGAAATGAGGACAATCTCAAGAGACCTCCAGGACAGTGTTAAATGCCCCAACATTCGAATCATAGGAGTCCCAGAAGAAGAAGACAAAAAGAAAGACCGTGAGAAAATACTTGAGGAGATAATAATTGAAAACTTACCTAAAATGGGAAAGGAAATAATTTCTCAAGTCCAAGAAACCCAGAGAGTCCCAAACAGGATAAACCCAAGACACATATTAATCAAATTAACAAAGATCAAACATAAGGAACAAATATTAAAAGCAGCAAGGGAAAAACAACAAACACACAAGGGAATTCCCATCAGGATAACACCTGATCTTTCAATAGAAACTCTTCAGGCCAGGAGGGAATGGCAAGACATACTTAAAGTGATGAAAGAAAATAACCTACAGCCCAGATTACTGTACCTAGCAAGGATCTCATTCAAATATGAAGGAGAAATCAAAAGCTTTACAGACAAAAGCTGAGAGAATTCAGCACCACCAAAGCAGCTCTCCAACAAGTGTTAAAGGATATTCTCTAGACAGGAAACACAAAAAGGGTGTATAAACTCAAACCCAAAACAATAAAGTAAATGGCAATGGGATCATACTTCTCAATAATTACCTTAAACGTAAATGGGTTATATGCCCCAACCAAAAGACAAAGACTGGCAGAATGGATACAAAAACACAACCCCTATATATGTTGTCTACAAGAGACCCACCTCAAAACAGGGGATACATACAGACTGAAAGTGAAGGGCTGGAAAAAAATATTCCATGTGAATAGAGACCAAAAGAAAGCAGGAGTAGCAATACTCATATCAGATAAAATAGACTTTAAAACAAAAGCTGTGAAAAGAGACAAAGAAGGACACTACATAATGATCAAAGGATCAATCCAAGAAGAAAATAAAACAACTATAAATAAATATGCACCCAACATAGGAGCACTGCAATATATAAGACAAATGCTAACAAGTATGAAAGGGGAAATTAACAATAGCACAATAATAGTGGGAGACTTTAATACCCCACTCACACCTATGGACAGATCAACTAAACAGAAAATTAACAAGGAAACACAAACTTTAAATGATACAATAGACCAGTTAGACCTAATTGATATCTATAGGACATTTCACCCCAAAACAATGAATTTCACCTTTTTCTAATTAACAATAACACAATAATAGTGGGAGACTTTAATACCCCACTTACATCTATGGACAGATCAACTAAACAGAAAATTAACAAAGAAACCCAAACTTTAAATAATACAATAGAACAATTAGACCTAATTGATATCTATAGGACATTTCACCCCAAAACAATGAATTTCACCTTTTTCTCAAGCGCACACAGAACCTTCTCCAGGATAAGTCACATCCTGGGCCATAAACCTAGCCTTGGTAAATTCAAAAAAATTGAAATTCCAAGCATCTTTTCTGACCACAATGCAGTAAGCTTAGATCTCAATTATAGGAGAAAAGCTATTAAAAATTCCAACATATGGAGGCTGAACTGCACGCTTCTGAATAACCAACAAATCACAGAAGAAATCAAAAAAGAAATCAAAATATGCATAGAAATGAATGAAAATGAAAACACAACAACCCAAAACCTGTGGGACACTATAAAAGCAGTCTTAAGAGGAAAGTTCATATCAATACAGGCATACCTCAAGAAACAAGAAAAAAGTCAAATAAATAACCTAACTCTACACCTAAAGCAACTAGAAAAGGAAGAAATGGAGAACCCCAGAGCTAGTAGAAGGAAAGAAATCTTAAAAATTAGGGCAGAAATAAATGCAAAAGAAACAAAAGAGACCATAGCAAAAATCAACAAAGCAAAAAGCTGGTTCTTTGAAAGGATAAATAAAATCGACAAACCATTAGCCAGACTCATCAAGAAACAAAGAGAGAAAAATCAAATCAATAAAATTAGAAATGAAAATGGAGAGATCACAACAGACAACTCAGAAATACAAAGGATCATAAGAGACTACTATCAGCAATTATATGCCAATAAAATGGACAACGTGGAAGAAATGGACAAATTCTTAGAAAAGTACAATTTTCCAAAACTGAACCAAGAAGAAATAGAAAACCTTAACAGACCCATCAAAAGCACGGAAATTGAAACTGTAATCAGAAATCTTCCAGCAAACAAAAGCCCAGGTCCAGACGGCTTCACAGCTGAATTCTACCAAAAATTTCGAGAAGAGCTAACACCTATCCTACTGAGACTCTTCCAGAAAATTTCAGAGGAAGGTAAACTTCCAAACTCATTCTATGAGGCCACCATCACCCTAATACCAAAACCTGACAAAGATGTCACCAAAAAAGAAAACTACAGGCCAATATCACTGATGATCACAGATGCAAAAATCCTTAACAAAATTCTAGCAATCAGAATCCAACAACACATTAAAAAGATCATACACCATGACCAAGTGGGCTTTATCCCAGGGATGCAAGGATTCTTCAGTATCTGCAAATCAATCAGTGTAATACACCACATTAACAAATTGAAAAATAAAAGCCATGTGATTATCTCAACAGATGCAGAGAAAGCCTTTGACAAAATTCAACATCCATTTATGATAAAAACTCTCCAGAAAGCAGGAATAGAAGGAACATACCTCAACATAATAAAAGCTATATATGACAAACCCACAGCAAATATTATCCTCAATGGTGAAAAATTGAAAGCATTTCCCCTAAAGTCAGGAACAAGACAAGGGTGCCCACTTTCACTGCTACTATTCAACATATTTTTGGAAGTTTTGGCCACAGCAATCAGAGCAGAAAAAGAAATAAAAGGAATCCAGATTGGAAAAGAAGTAAAACTCTCACTGTTTGCAGATGACCTGATCCTCTACATAGAAAACCCTGAAGACTCCACCAGAAAATTACTAGAGCTAATCAATGGATATAGTAAAGTGGCAGGATATAAAATCAACACACAGAAATCCCTTGCATTCCTATACACTAATAATGAGAAATTAGAAAGGGAAATTAAGGAAACAATTCTGTTCTCCATTGCAATGAGAAGAATAAAATACTTAGGAATATATATACCTAAAGAAACTGAAGACCTATATATAGAAAACTATAAAACACTGGTGAAAGAAATCAAAGAGGACATTAATAGATGGAGAAATATACCATGTTCATGGATCGGAAGAATCAATATACTGAAAATGAGTATACTACCCAAAGCAATCTACAGATTCAATGCAATCTCATCTATAGATTCAATGCAATCCCTATCAAGCTACCAACGGTATTTTTCACAGAGCTAGAACAAATAATTTCACAATTTGTGTGGAGATACAAAAAACCTCAAATAGCCAAAGTAATCTTGAGAAAGAAGAATGGAACTGGAGGAATCAACCTGCCTGACTTCAGGCTCTACTACAAAGCCACAGTCATCAAGACAGTATGGTACTGGCACAAAGACAGAAATATAGATCAACGGAACAAAACAGAAAGCCCAAAGATAAATTCACACACCTATGGACACCTTATCTTTGATAAAGGAGGGAAGAATATAGAATGGATTAAAGACAATCTCTTTAACAAGTGATTTTGGGAAAACTGGTCAACCACTTGTAAAAGAATGAAACTAGAACACTTTGTAACACCATACGTAAAAATAAACTGAAAATGGATTAAAGATCTAAATGTAAGACCAGAAACTATAAAACTCCTAGAGGAAAACATAGGCAAACACTCTCCAACATATGACCCACCTCCCAGAATATTGGAAATAAAAGCAAAAATAAACAAATGGGACCTAATTAAACTTAAAAGCTTCTGTACAACAAAGGAAACTATAAGCAAGGTGAAAAGAGCCTTCAGAATGGGAGAAAATAATAGTAAATGAAGCAACTGACAAACAACTAATCTCAAAAATATACAAGCAACTCCTGCAGCTCATTTCCAGAAAAATAAACGACCCAATCAAAAAATGGGCCAAAGAACTAAATAGACATTTCTCCAAAGAAGACATACTGATGGCTAACAAACACATGAAAAGATGCTCAACATCACTCATTATCAGAGAAATGCAAATCAGAACCACAATGAGGTATCATTTCACGTGAGTCAGAATGGCTGCTATCCAAAAGTCTACAAGCAATAAATGCTGGAGAGGGTATGGAGAAAAAGGGAACCCTCTTACACTGTTGGTGAGAATCCAAACTAGTACAGCCACTATGGAGAACAGTGTGGAGATTCCTTTAAAAACTAGAAATAGAACTGCCTTATGACCCAGCAATCCCACTGCTGGGCATACACACTGAGGAAACTAGAATTGAAAGAGATGCGTGTACCCCAATGTTCATTGCAGCACTGTTTAGAATAACCAGGACATGGAATCAACCTAGATGTCCATCAGCAGATGAATGGATAAGAAAGCTGTGGTACATATACACAATGGAGTATTACTCAGCCATTAAAAAGAATACATTTGAATCAGTTCTAATGAGGTGGGTGAAACTGGAGCCTATTACACAGAGTGAAGTAAGCCAGAAAGAAAAACACCAATACAGTCTACTAACGCATATATATGGAATTTAGAAAGATGATAACGATAACCCTATATGCAAGACAGCAAAAGAGACACAGGTGTATAGAACACTCTTTTGGACTCTGAGGGAGGGGGAGAGGGTGGGATGATTTGGGAGAATGGCATTGAAACATGTATAATATCATATATGAAACGAATTTCCAGTCCAGGTTCGATGCATGATACTAGATGCTTGGGACTGGTGCACTGGGACGACCCAGAGGGATGATATGGCGGGGGGTGGGGTCAGGATGGGGAACACGTGTATACCTGTGGCAGATTCATGTTGATAACTCGTGGAGATGTGTATAAGAGACAGGGGTGGGATGATTTGGGAGAATGGCATTGAAACATGTATAATATCATATATGAAACGAATTTCCAGTCCAGGTTCGATGCATGATACTAGATGCTTGGGACTGGTGCACTGGGACGACCCAGAGGGATGATATGGCGGGGGGTGGGGTCAGGATGGGGAACACGTGTATACCTGTGGCAGATTCATGTTGATGTATGGCAAAACCAATACAATATTGTAAAGTAAATTAACCTTCAATTAAATAAATTTATATTAAAAAATAAAAATTTTTAAAGATAGTATATATTTGTTGGTCATTATCTTATTAGCTGACAATAGAAGACATTTCTTGAACTGTATGCGATGTGCCTGGTCATGAATTAATTCCTTTGTATGGAAAATCTCATGTAAACTATTTCTCATAGAAGTTATCATTTCTGTTACTAATATTCCTGGCTAATATTCCTTATCCATTCTTTTATCAAATATCAGAGCCCTTTGGCCTCTGTCTTCATGTTTTAGGGGGAACACACAAACAATATTTTGGGATTTTAAGTGATATTGCGAACTACTAAAATTTTTGAAAGTTACTTTTTATGTTTGATTGCTGTTTTTTGTTTCTCTAGTATTGTTATTTTTTTATTATTTTTTTTTAACTCCTGCTCAGGCCTTGCAGAATTTGGGACTCTGCCATATTCTTTCCATCTATTTAAGAGGATTAGATCTTGAAAATAAAGAGTGGTGTGCTGAACTACAGGAACTTCATTACCAAGTAGCATGGAGGAATATGCAGTGGGACCACTGCATTTCTGTCAAGTAAGAAGAATTTAGAGATTTAAAATTGCCATTTCTCTAGTGATGAACAATGAACTGTTTTTATAGTGGGAGTTGTGTTTTTATGTTTTGTAGTTACTGTTAAGCTAAATGTTTGAATAACATAGCAATAAGCAATGTACACAGGCTTGAATTTCAATCTCTTTGCACCTCTACCCTCATGATATTTTTGAAAAGAGAAATATAAAAGTTATTTTCTCATGAGAATCTTCTCATGTATTGTTTACAAATCCAAAGAGAAAGTCAGGCATTTCCCTTCCCACTACCTGTTGCAAACATTTTATTTACTCAGCTGGCCCTTTTATTGACTGGATGGTGCACAAAAGACTGTTTATTTGTGAAATAATTTATATAAAAAACTGCTAAATCAATAGCATAAGAAGATAATGACTTTAGCCTACATGTAAGGTCCCCATGTGTTCTGAATGAAAAGCCAGGCACCTAATCTAATAAAAGATTGTGCATTCATGTAAAGGTCTTTTGATGATATAAACCAAAGAATAATTAAATCACATTAATTGTATGTTTAATCACTTTCATTAAAAAAATTTCATAAATTAGAATGCTTTTCAGATTTCAAACTGTTAGATTGCTCTAAAATCAGAGGTATGCGTTCATATTTTAGAAACAGTTTACTCTGTGAGCTGATTCCTACTTGCCTCTGAATCTTGCATACTATATTTCAGCCATATAGTCCTCCTTGTTATTATTTTTTTTTTTTCCATTAGGCCAAACTGCTTGTACCTAAAAGCCTTAAATATATATCTTTTTTTTCCTCTTACCATGAAGGTGGCTCCTTGTCAGATTGTAATTTAATAATGTGATGTATTTAGAGAGATCTTTTCTGACCTTCCATTCTAAAGTAACCACTCAGTCATTTGTTTTGTTACCTGTTTTACTTTTCTACATGTCCTTTGTCCTGGTATTTTTCTTATTTATTGTCCATCTCCAAACCGGAACATAAACTCCATGAGAATGGGGGCCTGATCTGACTTGTCTACTAATGGACTCACTGCATCTAGAACCTGGTGACTAGTACTAGGCACATAGTAGGTGTTCCTCTCATAAATAAATGGGAATGTAAAATGTTTAGAGGCCGGGAAAAAAAAAATATCTGAGAAATTTGCTTTTTTTTCTCCTTGAAGAATTTAAAGATCCACAGAATTCTTCATGATCCTTACCAAATTTTCTAGAAATGCATTTTTTAAATGGAGATAATTCTACTTGTAGTTTAAAATTTTGCCTCTTGGTGAAGCTGTTTATACACACATACCAGGATTCTCTGTTTTTAAATATATTTTTTTCTCTGATTTTTTAATTATCTCACAGCAAAGAAATGGAAAGAACCAGTTACCACGAGTTGTTGTACAATGCTCTGCAGTCTCTAAGAGACAGAGAATTCTCCACTTTTTATGAAAGTCTCAAACATGCCAGGTATTGTGAAAACAAAGAGTTATTGTTTTTTATCATTTGCTGCTTTTCTGAAAACCTGGAGAATACTTTCAGTACAAAGATTTGCACTGGTGAAAGGATAAGGACCTAATAGCTGTGGTCAGGTTGTTTTGTTGTCATTCCCTTTCCTCCCTTAAAAAAAATTCCTTGTGTAATTCATAATTCATACAAATCAGTGTTGAAACTCAGAATTTCCAAAGTGGGAGGAAATATTCAACACAGTTTATAATTTCATAGCTTTTCCACATCTGAGAAATGAGTGCTCAGATGAATTTTATCTTTTGCAAACATGTTTGCATACGAATTATGTGTTCCTGTCTTAACACTTTTTTTCTGTATCTTCATATTTTGAATGCTTTATATGAAAGAATTCTTTTACATACACTTGTCAAATATATATATACATATATATATACACACACATATGTGTACACACAAATGTTTATATATATATATAAAACCATTGTTACCTTTAAATTTTTTGTTTTAAATGTAAACGCATTCTCATATGTTAGGTACTTATATGAGCTTTTTTTTTTCTTATACATTTTTCTTTGCTTATGTGGTTCAAATATATGCTATCTTTAAAAATAAAATTTCCTTTTGGAACCGTGATCAATTATTTATGCTGAACCCTGAAAAGTCTTATTGTTTCCCATCTCTTGGTTCTCTTCCTGGACAAATGTATTGAGAATTTTAATCTTGTCTCTAGTGGTTGTGTCATTTACCTCTCTTAGGATTTAATGTTCTTTTTGTAAAATGAGTTAGTACTTAAAGGCTTGGTCTGAGGCACAAATGAGATAATACACAAAAAAGAGCTTAACTATAACAGGGTAAACAAATGTAACACATTTTTTGGTTAACAGTAGTTGTGACCTAATAAATCCTGTATCTTTTTACAGAAGTAATACTACCATTTAAGTGTTTATCATGTGGTGGCTACTTTGTTAGACTTTTCTGTACGTATTCTCTAACCTTCAAAATAATTCTGGAAGTGAAAAAACTTTGTTTCAGAGGAATTCAGTAATGTACGCAAAGTTATACAGTCATTACTGTTAAAGCTAGGATTTAGTTCTCAGTCCATACAATTCCAAGGCTTACTTTGTTTCCAATACCTTATGCTGGTGCTTCTGAATATTGCTATTATTAAATCAACACAAAGGTCTATAATGAGAACTCAACTTTTATCATCTGTAAAAAAATTTTATCTTAGTTTTCAAATGTCTTGTCTTTTCTGCTACTAGAGTTAAAGAAGTGGAAGAGTTGTGTAAGGGCAGTCTTGAGTCTGTGTATTCCCTCTACCCTACACTTAGCAGATTGCAGGCCATTGGAGAGCTTGAAAACATTGGAGAACTTTTCTCAAGGTATGTGATTCAAGTGACTATGTATCCCAAAGCACAACCTGTTACCAAAGTGACTTTAAAAAATAAAAGCTGTATAAAGACCGGCTATATGTTCCTTTCCTTTTATCACAGTATAAGTTGGTTGACCTAATGAACTGTGATCTTGTTAAAATAAACATTTTCAAAAATACTCATTGTAAAAAATTCAAGTTTTTTAATTTAACTTTGTGTTTTTCTCTTTACAGCTTTTCCCCTGTTCTGCCCCAGATGAAATTATTTCCTCATGTTTTTTATCATAGGATATTATATATACTCCACTGTTTTAGTACTGCATTGCATTACTGTTACTTTATGTATACTCTGCCATGCTATACTAGAAGATCCCTAAAAGTGGGACTTATTTCTTCTTGTATCCCTACTGCTATTTCATGGTGACTAATTCTTAGTAAACAGTCAATGTTAATGAATATGGAATGTTTAAGGGAGATTGCCCCTTATAATGGTGGAAAGGAAGTCATCTCACTTTGCAGTATTTCTGGATCTTCCTCTGCTAGGGAATTTTAAAGAAGGAAAGTTTGATGAATTGGTAACAAATACCTATGTTCTAGTATAGCAGTTCACAAAATGTAGTGTAGAGATCCTCCAGGCCCTAAGATCCATTCAGGGGTTCAGGAAATTAAAACTATTGTTAAAATTATAGAAAAATCTTATATATATATTTTTGCTTTCATTCTTTCATGACGTATAGTGATGTTTTGGTGAGGTATCAGAGAATAGCTACAATTATTTGAAAAGACTGTTAACCATATTCCTGCCTTTTCTGTATCTATATGAGGCTAGATTTTCTTCACATTCTCTAATCAAACATCATAGCACAGCAAACTAAATGCAGAATCTGAGATGAGAATTCAAGTGTCTCCATTAAGCCAGACATCAAAGAGATTCATAGAAATGTAAAATAATGCTCTTCTCACCAAATTTTGTGTAATATATAGTTGATTTATTATTCTTATTTTAAAATAAATTTTAATACATGTTAGATTTTCTCAGTTTTAGTTTCTAATAAGGTAAATATTAATAGTAAATATGTTTAGTCACTCAATTGTGTCTGACTCTTTGTGACCCCTTGGACTGTAGCCTGCCAGGCTCCTCTATCCATGGAATTTTCCAGGCACGAGTACTGGACGGGTATCCATTCCCTTCCCCAGGGGATCTTCCTAACACAGGGATCGAACCCAGGGCTCCTGCATTGCAGGCAGAATCTTTACCGTCTGTGCCCCTAGGGAAGCCCAAATATTAGTAAGTATAATCAGGGAGGCCTGGCGTGCTGCAATTCGTGGGGTAACAAAGAGTTGGACAGGACTGAGCGACTTAAACTGAACTGAACTGTAAATGAAAGCTGTTTAGGAATCTTCCATAATTTGTAAGAGTGTAAAGCAGGGGTCCCCAAACCCCGAGCTATGGCATGTTAGGAACCAGGCCGCACAGCAGGAGGTGAGCCAGCAGGCAAGCAAGTGAAGCTTCATCTGTATTTAGAACCTTTCCCCAAGGTTCGCATGCAGCAGCCTTAGATTCTCATAGGAGCACGAACCCTACTGAACTGCACATGCAAGATATTTAGGTTGTGAGCTCTTATGAGAATCAACCCAAAACCATCCACCCCACCAGCTGACCAGTTTGTAGAAAAATTGTCTTCTACAAAGCCCATCCCTGGTACCAAAAAGGTTGATGAGTGCTGGTATAAAGGATGTCCTGAGATTAGAAAATTTGAGACCGGCTGCTCTTAAGATCATTTTGGGAGGAATTAAAGTTTTGGTTCCTGTGAATTTGTGTTACTGTTTCCTTCTTTATCAAGCAACTAAAAGAACTTTCATTTCTTACATCACCTTAAGGTCATCTTCTTAGTTTCCCTGCTTCATTTATCTTGATTTCTCCCCATATAGTACTTCTGAAGGATTGGACAGTATTGTTTAATTTGAATATCTGGGAAGCACTCTGCTCATATGAACTAATTGTACAAGATGTATTTTCCCTTCCTTTAATAAATAATATTGGTATATGAAACCTTTGCCATATGCCAGCATTTCCTTCATTGGATTGTGCTTTCTTTAATAGCTACAGTTTTTCAGAGTCATGCCCTGTGCCTGATGGGTACGGTAGATAATGAGTTTATTTCATTTCCTTGCTGACGGTCCTCTTTGACGGATCATTGAAGTTGTACTAGAGGTGTAGATGTTCTGAATGAGAGGCCTGATAAATGTGTTCTCATTTCAGAAGAATGTTAATTTAGAAGTGCTGCTTTTTGTGAGGTTGAAGAGTATTTTTAAGAATATCTTGAAAGTAGCATCTATAAAAATATTGAATCACTCTCCTATATACCTGAAACTACTATAATATTGTAAATCAACTATGCTTCAATTTTAAAAAAGAAAGAAAAATTTAAAATGTTCATCATCTGTTGGGTTCTCTGCTGACTGACCCTCAGAGGTCTGATCATATTGTAGATTTCTAAACTTTGATTCTTCTTTTGGTTTATTTTAGAAGTTCCAGTCATGTTGCTGCAAAAATTCCTTTAGTGTTTATTAAATCTTAAGTTTTAGAACCTGCATAATAGCACCCTTTTTTCATTTCTGTTGCTAATGTGAACCTTGTGGTTTGGCTTTCAGATCAGTAACAGATAGGCAGCCCTCTGAAGTGTACATGAAATGGTGGAAACATTCCCAGCTTCTCAAAGACAGTGATTTTAGTTTTCAGGAGCCTATAATGGCCCTACGCACAGTCATTTTGGAGATCTTGATGGAAAAGGAAATGGCAAACTCCCAAAGAGAGTGTGTTAAGGACATTCTCACCAAGCATCTTGTAGAACTCTCTGTATTAGCCCGAACTTTCAAGAACACTCAGGTAATCAGATTTAAAACTATGTCATCTCACTTATTGACCTTCTCTTTTTATTACCTAGAAAATAGAAAGCATAAGTAAAAAAGAAATGTCATTGAGAGACAGATTACTATTATAACATTGTATAGCATGGTTGTTTAAGATTTCCCCTTTTGGAATTAAACCTGAATTTGAGTCTTGCACAAGTCTTTTCTCTAATCCTCAATTTCTTGGTTAAATAATGAGAAGCTACCTAACTTACTATATGTATAACATTTCAGTGATTGTATATACTGTGTATAAACACACACATAATTATATGTGTCTCTGTGTAAAGAGAAAAACAGATAGGCAGATATGGGGGCTGGGGAAGGCAGTCAGAGATACACTTAAGACAATCTTAAAAACTGTCAAGTCCTTAGTGAATGGTGGTGACTGCTTTTATCAGTAGTAGTAGAAGTAGTAGTAGTAATAGTAAAAATATTTATTTCCATTTGTTATTTTCATTTCAGCTTCCTGAAAGGGCAATATTTCAAATTAAACAGTATAATTCAGCTAGTAGTGGAGTCTCTGAGTGGCAACTGGAGGAAGCACAAGTATTCTGGGCAAAAAAGGAACAGAGTCTTGCCCTGAGTATTCTCAAGCAAATGATCAAGAAGCTGGATGCCAGTTGTACAGAGGTTCACTTTTTTTCTATTGGTTGAATTAGTTTTTACTGTAAGAAAGATTACTGTGCTTTATAATATTTTAAATAAATTTTAATAAAACTAATTTTATTAAAGATTTGAAATTACTGATCCATGAACAAGAAATTGTAAAAAGGAGTCTTGAAAATTAGTATTTGTAAAAGTTTAGACAGTATTCATTTTTCCTATTTACAACATTTCTATCAGTCCATCTCGTCATAGATTAATTCATCCCAATTATGAGCTTTATTTTTTTAAAAAACTTTCTACAGTAATCAAGGAGGGTGTGTGGGAAACAAAGATGAAATAGACACTATAGATTTGAAATGACAAAAAATGCAAGAGGAAATGCATAAGAGAATAAAACTTTTTTTAAAAGGCAAGTTGAAATAATTGGGTTTTCAATCCAAAGACCTTGAAAACATCACATCTGATATTTTATCTACCATTACCTATAATGTACATATATATTCTATATTAGTTGTTATAAACTTGATTGCTTCTTCAACTCTGTCTCCAGCGTATGATGGACAAATTTAGCAGCATTTGTAGGAATCATTAAGTATTTTAAAGGTTTGGACTCAGTGATATCCCTTTGACATACACCTACTAGGTGAATATCAACATTTTGTACTTTTGGATTATGGAAACTTGTAGAACATCCTCCTTTATTAGAGAATTTATCATTATACCAAGCCCTGGGAGCTCACATGGTATGATTGTTTAAATCTTGCTTAACAGTATGGACCCTGAAAACTAAGATCATGGCATCCAGTCCCATCACTTCATAGCAAATAGATGGGGAAACAGGGGAAACAATGTCTGACTTTGTGTTTTGGGGCTCCAAAATCACTGCAAATGGTGATGGCAGCTATGAAATTAAAAGACCCTCCTTGGAAGAAAAGCTATGACAAACTTAGCATACTAAAAAGCAGAGACATTACTTTGCTGACAAAGGTCCATCTAGTCAAAGCTATGGATTTTCCCGTAGTCATGTATGGATGTGAGAGTTGGACTGTAAAGAAAGCTGAGGGCCAAAGAATTGATGCTTTTGAACTGTGGTGTTGGAGAAGACTCTTGAGAGTCCCTTGGACTGCAAGGAGATCCAACCAGTCAATCCTAAAGGAGATCAGTCCTGAGTGTTCATTGGAGGGACTGATGTTGAAGCTGAAACTCCAATACTTTGGCCACCTGATGTGAAGAGCTGACTCATTGGAAAAGACCCTGATGCTGGGAAAGATTGAAGGCAGGAGGAGAAGGGAATGACAGAGGATGAGATGGTTGAATGGCATCACCGACTCAATGGACAGGATGTTGAGTAAACTTCAGGAGTTGGTGATGGACAGGGAGGCCTGGCATGCTGCAGTCCATGGGGTCGCAAAGAATCGGATACAACTAAGCAACTGAACTGAACTGATCGACCCTGAATTTACCTATCCTCTTTGTACTTCAGTTGTAGTTTTCTAATTAAGGATAATAATTGTTCTTATTTCATAGGATTCTTGTGAGGATTAAATGAATTATTATATATATAGTAATAATGCCAATCATATAAAAGTACTCAATAAATGTGAGTTGTTTCAATAATAGTAATAATAGTAATAGTAGATAAATATTTGGAATTATTAAAATAGTTGTAAGTTGAAAACAAATGAGGAAAGACATTTTTAACCTGTTTTTTTCCTACATGGAAGATATTTTTGTACAGTCATGATAATGAATTACATTTTAAAACTTTGCTTTCCTTTACAGAATGATCCCAGCTTAAAACTTATATACACAGAATGTCTAAGGGTTTGTGGCACTTGGTTAGCAGAAACTTGCTTAGAAAATCCTGCAGTCATCATGCAGACCTATCTAGAAAAGGTAAGGTTTTTGAGGAACCCTAATAGAGTTGCTTAGCATAAATACATTTGATCTTTTCATTGAAGTGAAGTGAAGTGAAAGTTGCTCAGTGGTGTCCAAGTCTTTACAACTCCATGGATTGTAACCTACCAGGCTCCTCTGTCCGTGGGATTCCCCAGGCAAGAATACTTGAGTGGGTTGCCATGCCCTCCTCCACAGGATCTTCCCAACCCAGTGCTTCTACCACCTTTGAGCTTCCTGTTTCTCCCACTTATTCATATCGTTTAATTTTAAAAATAGCTACTTCACTAATAAATGAACATGAAAAGCCTAATATGTTTTTTTAGTTTTATAGAGCTTTATGTTTTTGTACCATTCTACACATATTAGCTATTTCAGTTGTTTGTGCTCTGTCAAAATTGTTTTGAAAACTCAAAGAAGTACTGTATTTTGTATAATTTAGCTTATATACATATATATATATGTTAAACTTTACCGTGGATATTTCTTTGATCTAAGTAATTCTTTAGATGCGTTTAGTATCTGTAAATATAAATGGATTGTTTTTTTTCTTGAAGGCTGTGGAAGTTGCTGGAAATTATGATGGAGAAAGCAATGATGGGCTCAGAAATGGAAAAATGAAGGCATTTCTCTCATTAGCACGGTTCTCAGATACTCAGTACCAAAGAATTGAAAACTACATGAAATCCTCAGAATTTGAAAACAAGCAAGCTCTTCTGAAAAGAGCCAAAGAGGAAGTTGGCCTACTTAGGGAACATAAAATCCAGACCAACAGGTAACTGAGGGTCTACAAGTAACAAGATATACAGTATTTATACAGGTATACAGACCCAGATAGGAATTCATGCTGTGGCTCTATACTAATTGTGAAGTATACTGGTGTTAACTTTTTGTTTTGCTTTTTTAGTTTGTTTGTTGGTATCATAGTTGAAAAAGAGATACGTGTTGAAATTAGAGAGGAGTTACTTAGTTTGATGTAATTAAATACTTTATTCAAACCTGCTTTTGGTGTACATATTTTAGTGTAAGTAGAAAAAATAAAGTTAATGAAATACCTTGGATAGAGTCTACTTTGGTTGCCTAAAATAGCTTTTGAATTGCAGAAACTTGAAGACAAAAGTAAGTTTATTCTTTGTATAATTCTTAGAATGTTGCTTTTTCTCCTAAGATGGACACCTGATTTTTCATTTATATTGTATATCTTATTTGATTTTGTAGTTCTATAAAATTTAACGGCTTTTGTGTTTTATTTTAATTACCCAATGTAAGATACACAGTAAAGGTTCAGCGAGAGCTGGAGTTGGATGAATGTGCACTCCGTGCATTGAAAGAGGATCGTAAACGTTTCTTATGTAAAGCAGTTGAAAATTACATCAATTGCTTATTGAGTGGTGAAGGGCATGATATGTGGATATTTCGTCTTTGTTCTCTCTGGCTTGAAAATTCTGGAGTTTCTGAAGTCAATGGCATGATGAAGGCAAGTTTTCTTTTTCACCCCAGTATTCTAGCCTGTGCTTTAAAAGTTAAGCCATTAGCCCCTCAAATGTCATGCATTTTGTATACTTTGTATCCTTGATGGTTGGTTTAGGGCATTACACATAGGTACTTAACTAACTCTAATGATATAGGTTTATGTGGCTCCGAGAGAATTTAAATCAGTCTTTTCCTGTAGCATTTTAATTACCATCGGAAAGTACCCAGAATGCTAGACTGGGAGATTTGGAAAGCAATTAAAGATGATGTGATCACAGGTGGTGTTTTTCCCCCTGCTTTATTATTTTCTGTTGGTTTTTTTTTTACAATAAATTATTTTTTTAATGGAAAAAAAAACATTTTAAGAAAACATTAAAGCAGTAGAATTTTATAAATTTTTATTTAAAAATCTTGGGTTTTATTAATGACACCTAAATATTATGCCCTGTCGTCATTTATTAATGATACTTAAATGACACCTAAAGTTATGTTTCAATCAGTTTGAAGCTTAAAATAGTTCTTCTGGCTGAAGAGAATATTAATACTCATAATAGATACAACAAATTTCTGCTACTAGTATGCATTAAATCCTGTTACTTTTAGAATGTAGGGGAAAATAGTTATTCCATTTTATTCACACTGACTTCTCAGGAGTCAAGATTATAATAGTCCTTAGATCAACGTTTGTCCTCCTTGGATTCACTGGAATATAAGCAGTACGAAGTATTCCACTTCTGAATGCAATCTGATACAGGTTCAAGCATGATTTACCAGTGAGTCAATCTAGACTTTAAGATAAATGATAAGGAAAAAATATGTCTGCTTGATGATTGCACTGATAGAGGAACATTTTGTATTTGTTTAGATATGAGGTCTAGTTGAAATGCATTGCTTTTTAATTCTGTATTTTTTTAATGGCAGAGAGATGGAATGAAGATTCCATCATACAAATTTTTGCCTCTTATGTACCAATTGGCTGCTAGAATGGGGACCAAGATGATGGGAGGCCTAGGATTTCATGAAGTCCTCAATAATGTAAGTAAACATGAAAATCAAACCATAATTGCTTTTCTTTTATATTATTGTATATTACTGTTCCACTCTAGAAAGTGGCAACACAAAAAAGTATCGTCGGTCATATTTATTATGTTATATAAGGGCAAGAATATTCTCTTTGTCTCCTTTCATATGCCACATGTTACTCAATTTCTCTTTCTTTTTCCTCATATACTTCTCTCACCCATACATACCACATCACCACTCCCGCCCCCCACACACAGTCCACCCACTGCAGCATCTAGCACAGTAAAATGTATCTTAATGTTAAGCAAAATTTAAAAGGTTATGGATTTTTAATTTTTTTCTTTCCATAAAATTAACAGTTCTTAATTTTCTTACAGCTCATCTCTAGAATTTCAATGGATCATCCTCATCACACTTTGTTTATCATATTGGCCTTAGCAAATGCAAACAAAGATGAATTTTTGACCAAACCAGAGGCAGCCAGAAGGAGTAGAATTACTAAAAATGCACCTAAACAAAGCTCTCAGCTTGATGAGGTATTTGGATTGAACATGCATACCTTTTTGAATTGCGATATTCATTTTTTCCCAAAATATTCCTTTCTCAAGTCTCAGGAATTCAAAGAGTATGTATTGTTACAATATTCAATTTGTAAATCCTTTGTTATTATGATGCTACCTAAAATTGGTTCAAAATTCCTGAATATTTCTCAAAGCATAAGAGATACTAAAGGTATTTATTTTACTGTTTTTCCTCAGCTTAATGAGGAAAGAAAAAATAGATTTTACAAGGCACCCAAGTCATTTACTCTTGAGATTATTATACTTTTGGTATGTTTCATTCATAATATAGTGACTGCTTTGTCTCTGAGGAATTATAGTCCTTTCATTGTCTAGATATGTACATAAATTCATACTAAAGGTATTTATTTTACTGTTTTTCCTCAGCTTAATGAGGAAAGAAAAAATAGATTTTACAAGGCACCCAAGTCATTTACTCTTGAGATTATTATACTTTTGGTATGTTTCATTCATAATATAGTGACTGCTTTGTCTCTGAGGAATTATAGTCCTTTCATTGTCTAGATATGTACATAAATTCCACTTTTTTTTTAATAACTCTAAAAAGTTTTAATGTTGCATATTTGCTTTTGTAATATTTTTTGTTTGTATTTTATTAATAGGATCGAACCGAGGCTGCTAACAAAATAATACGTATTATCCGAAGTAGGAGACCTCAGATGGTCAGAAGTGTTGAGGCACTTTGTGATGCTTATATTATACTAGCAAATTTAGATGCCACTCAGTGGAGGACTCAGAGAAGTATGCAATTTGAAAGAATGAATGTTGCATTCTTGCTATGTTAATCTCTGTTGTTGTTTTTAGGTGCTAAGTCATGTCTGACTGTTTTGTGACCCCATGGCCTATAGTCTGCCAGGCTCTTCTGTCCATAAGATTTCCCATTTTCCCAGGCAAGAATACTGGATTGGGTTGCCATTTCCTTCTCCAGGAGATCTTCACAACCCAGGGACTGAATCTGTGTCTTCTGCATTACAGGCGGATTCTTTACTACTGAGCCACCAGGGAAGCCCACTTATTCTCTGCAGGGATATTTTAATTACAGAACAGAATGTAAATCTGCTCAACTCACATTAATTATAGATATGAAAGTTTTGATGACTATAACTCACACATGATTCAAAACTTTAATTTTTATCTAAAAGCCTTCAATACCCCTCCAGTTACTTTTTCATTTAATATCTTGTTGTGGAACTGATAATAGATATCTGCATTCTAGGACTTAAAAATGAAAAGACCTTATCATTTTCTCCATCACTCTTCTTGCTGTGTCTCTTTAAATAATTATAAGCTGCTATAATATTTGGTTGTGTATATCTGTCTCCCCAAACTTTAATAATTATGTTCTTTTTTTCTGTTCAGAATCATGTCTTCATATTTAAATTCTTACTATTTTAAAATAAAAATGAGGCTTCTCATAGTGTTCCTCTAAGCAAACAAAGAATACTGTCATGTTGTTTAGTCACATTTAATAATAATGTGTATAGCATTATCTGTGTGCTATTCATACTATTATATAATTATCTTAAGTTGTCCAACTTGGCACCTCAGGTGGAGTCTGGTTTAATTACCAGTGCCAGGTAACCTGCAAATTCATCTGTAAGCCACATTATTCATTGCTATGCCCTGACCCTGAGCGGCATTGTGTCCCAAGTCTATGGTCTTCATTTCTAAATCAGAACCACAGATTAGCCATAGTTTGGGTTTATGGTATCTGCTGAATTCTCCTGCTTTACCTTCAGTACTGTTGCTCAATTTGCGGTTGTCACTGAAACTTCTTTATTTTAAATACAGAAGGCATAAATATTCCAGCAGACCAGCCCATTATCAAACTTAAAAATTTAGAAGATGTTGTTGTCCCTACTATGGAAATTAAGGTAATTTACTATTAACTGTTTTGATTTTTTAATTAAACTAAATTACTTTTTAGCAAGTTAAACCATTTGAAATAGCCTTTTATTGTAGGTCAAAATTGGTTGAAAGTGAAAAGTGAAGTCGCTTAGTCGTGTCCGACTCTTTGCGACCCCATGGACTATAGCCTACCAGGCTCCTCCGTCCGTGGGATTCTCCAGGCAAGAGTACTGGAGTGGGTTGCCAGTTAATTATTGGCAATTTCATTTGTTTCAAGGAATAGTTTTTTCTTTATTGGATTTCCTTTGCCCAAGACTTAAAATACTTAAAGATCTCTCCTGCTTTCTTTTCTATTGCCTTCAGTTTTTCTAGTTGTCATCTTTCTTATGAAGAAGTCTGTAGGCTGTTGTTGATATTTTCATTGGCCGGAAGAAGGAAATATTTTGTGTGTTTATGTCAATATTAATTTTAGCTGAGCAAGAAAGTTCCTAATTGTTTTATATTGAGTTTTAAAATTCTGTACATGTTAGAATGTATTGACTGTGATGTGTTACAGTATTAAATAATACAATATGTATTACAGTATTGACTGTAATATACATGACACTTTCAGCTATGTCCTAATGGTTTTTTATTGCTAGAAGTACGATGTGGGCAGGGATAAATATAATAATAAAGGTTGTTTGGTCACTAAGTTATGTCCATCTCTTTTGTGACCCCAAGTACTGCAGCGCTCCAGGCTCCTCTGTCCTTGAAATTTTCCAGGCAAGAATATTTGGAGTGGGTTGCCATTTCCTTTTCTAGGGGATCTTCCCAACCTAGGATCTAACCCACATCTCCTGCATTGGCAGGTGGATTCTTTACCGCCAAGCCACCAGGGAACCCCATAATAAATAAAGATTACAGTTTAGAAAATGATCATTTTAACTACATTGTAAAATCTCTCCTTTGAGTTTGCAGTTTAGTGTTTAATATGTATGGTTATTTGATTTGAAATGTAGCTTCATCATGTGATAACCTATCAGCAAAGTTACTTATTTAAATATCTTGTGAAACTGCCAGATTTAGCAATTAAAACCTAGAAAACTCCTCTCCATACTTTTCTAAAATTTCTCTTATTGTTTTTGTGAGGAGATGACTTAATTTATACTGATGACTTAACATATACAGATCAGTGGTAACACCTGAACCAAGGTTATTGAATAGTTTTTTCAGCAACACTCATCTAACTTCTTTTATTAGGAGATATTTAAGGAGGTAAATTGTATTATCATTATTGCTTTTGAAGCATTTCCAATGTCAAATCTCCTTTCTTTTATTTATAAAGTTACCACTTCTGTTCTTAACCAACAGCACATTGTCATTCATTCCTTTGCTTAGTATTAAAATTGTCATTTGAAATTCACTTTTCTTTAAATGCAAATTGAATACTAAGGTATTTCATATACTTTATTAGGTGGACCCCACAGGAGAATATGGAAATCTGGTGACTATAAAGTCATTTAAAGAACAATTTCGTTTAGCAGGAGGTTTAAATTTACCAAAAATAATAGATTGTGTGGGCTCTGATGGAAAGGAAAGGAGACAGCTTGTCAAGGTGAGACGTTGCTTTTGTGGTGTGGTTCCTAGTGGATTAATGAAAGCATCAAAGAAAAACTAACAGATATTTTCTTCTTATTTGGCTCTTTGGTTTTGTTCTCAATAATTACAGGTGAGGAAAACAAAGTAGAAATAAATTGTTTTCTAGAAGCAGAATGCTTTTCCTCATGGTTTTGTGTGTGTGTCTGAAAGACCAGCCTTATTTTAACAGTTGGTTGAAATAAAAGAATACTTTTTACATGTATAGACATGGTGAGGTTTAACCATCAGCCTGCTGGTTATGAAAAAAAATTTTTGAGTGTTGCTTATTTTCTTGAATAGTTCAAGTTGAAGGCCCGTGCTTCAATGTCCTGGGTCTGACATTGTGCTAAGTGCTATTTTAAATGTATCCGAAAGGGCACTCCTCCCTTACTCTGCTTTTACGCTTTGGGCCTTGCTGGGAAGTAGCAGAGAGACAACAGTGCTCCTCCACCTTGGTGTTTTGCAGTGTGCCCTTAAGTGTAGGCATTCCAATTATTTTAGTCACAAAAGCAGCTATGATGGGGAGTGGGGAAGGGTACTTCTTTTTTCTAATTTGGTCTACAGTGATATAGTTTATTCTAATACTGTTCTTTTGTTCGTGTGTTTGTGTGTTACACACACAAATGAAACAATAGTATTAGGTCTTAATTACTTAAGAGACTATTAAGGGGAGCACAGATCCTCAGATTGATTTCCGAGTGCCCTTTGGCTGTCCTCAGATAATTTTGTGTGATTTTATAGTAAAGAAAATGAACTGTGCTTAGTTATTTGTGTTTTGATTATTCTGAAGGGCCGTGATGACCTAAGACAAGATGCTGTCATGCAGCAGGTTTTCCAGATGTGTAATACATTACTGCAGAGAAATACTGAAACCAGGAAGAGGAAATTGACTATTTGCACTTATAAGGTAACTTTTATTTTGCTGCTTCATAAAGGACATATAAAAGATGCCATTATTGAGGTAGGGGTCAGTAAATACTTTCCTGAAGGATAACATTTTAGACTTTGTGGGCCACATACATAGGTCTCTGTTGCATATTGTTTATTTATTTTTTTCCTTGATAGCCCTTTAAACCTGAAAGACCATTCTTAGCTCACAGGCTATACAAAAATAGTTTGGGACTGGGTTTGGTCCAAAGGCCATATATTGCTAAGCTCTGATTTGAACAGTATTTTTCTTTTATAAAAGTATACATTAATGTTAATTGCAGCAATTTTTTTGTTTCAAGAAATCTTGTTCTTACAATCAGCTAAAGTATTTTCCCTTTATGTTTGGCCATTTGGCCTATTTCTGGTATAAAAGTGCTCTTTAGAAGAGAAATGATGTTAAAAAGAAAATACTGATTCAGTAAAGAATACATTATATAATGTAGAGTTTTAAAATTTTAAATATGCTAGTTTTTGACTAGGTAATACATTTGCATGGTTCAAAAATCCAATAGTAGCAAAAGGTATAAAAAGGGAAGCCTTCTCCCACCCTTTCCCTTTCCCTGTAAACCTCATGCCCCACCATCTCTTATTTGTATAAGTACCATTTTCATTTGTTTCCAGTGTTATACAAATAGAATATATGAATATAATTCCTTATTTTGCCCCCTTTCCTAGAGTAGAGACAACAATATTTTTTTAACTCAGAAATATATTATAGAAATTTTTTGCCTTTTTAACAACTGCTTTGTGTATTAGTACATAATTTTCATACAAGTCCTTATCATATAAAATAGGCATTTGGGTCATTTATAGTCCTTTACTGTAGCAAGCAGTGCTGTGCTACAATAAATAATATTGAACATATTTCATATATGCACTGGTGAATCTGTGGGATAGATTTCCTAAAGTTGATGGGTAACAGTAAATGCACCTATAATTTGGTAGATATTGTCAGATTACCTTAAATAGAGGGATGTCTCAATTGCATTTCCTCCAGCATTTTGCTTGAGAAGATAATTCTTAAATCACATTATTCTATTAATTTAATCATCTTTGACCCTTACATGAATGCTCATCTAGCACATTTGCATTTTTAAAAATTGCAATAAACCTTCATTTTGAAGGACGTGTTTTCTATAGGTATTCCTTTCTGGTTTCATTCCTATATGTCCTATTTGCCTTTTATTCTTCTGTCACTGCTGTAACAAGGCTTATTTATTTGTTGTTTCTATTTCTGTGAAGATATAAACAAATTAAGATAATTACTGTGTATTACTAGAGAAGCAGTCTTTCAGAGACACTTAGGATAGCCCCATATCTGTTTCTGAAACCTGCAAAATGGTATATAAACAAGTGTTTATTTTCTCCAGCAAGTTCAGTTCAGTTCAGTTCAGTCGCTCAGTCATGTCCAACTCTGCGACCCCATGAATCACAGCACGCCAGGCCTCCCTGTCCATCACCAACTCTCGGAGTTCACTCAGACTTACGTCCATCGAGTCAGTGATGCCATCCAGCCATCTCATCCTCTCTCATCCGCTTATCCTCCTGCCCCCAATCCCTCCCAGCATCAGAGTCTTTTCCAATGAGTCAACTCTTCGCATGAGGTGGCCAAAGTACTGGAGTTTCAGCTTCAACATCATTCCTTCCAAAGAAATCCCAGGGTTGATCTCCTTCAGAATGGACTGGTTGGATCTCCTTGCAGTCCACGGGACTCTCAAGATTCTTCTCCAACACCACAGTTCAAAAGCATCAATTCTTCGGTGCTCAGCCTTCTTCACAGTCCAACTCTCACATCCATACATGACTACTGGAAAAACCATAGCCTTGACTAGACGGACCTTAGTCAGCAAATTAATGTCTCTGGTTTTGAATATGCTATCTAGGTTGGTCATAACTTTTCTTCCAAGGAGTAAGCGTCTTTTAATTTCATGGCTGCAGTCACCATCTGCAGTGATTTTGGAGCCCCAAAAAATAAAGTCTGACACTGTTTCCACTGTTTCCCCATCTATTTCCCATGAAATGATGGGACCAGATGCCATGATCTTCGTTTTCTGAATGTTGAGCTTTAAGCCAACTTTTTCACTCTCCTCTTATTTCTGTCCTTTATCGAGCCCATCTTTGCATGAAATGTTCCCTTGGTATCTCTAATTTTCTTGAAGAGATCTCTAGTCTTCCCCATTCTGTTATTTTCCTCTATTTCTTTGCATTGATCGCTGAAGAAGGCTTTCTTATCTCTTCTTGCTATTCTTTGGCACTCTGCATTCAGATGCTTATATCTTTCCTTTTCTCCTTCGCTTTTTGCTTCTCTTCTTTTCACAGCTATATTTAAGGCCTCCCCAGATAGCCATTTTGCTTTTTTGCATTTTTTTTCCATGGGGATGGACTTGACCCCTGTCTCCCGTACATTGTCACGAACCTCATTCCATAGTTCATCATGCACTCTATCTATCAAATCTAGGCCCTTAAATTTGTTTCTCACTTCCACTGTATAATCATAAGGGATTTGATCTGGGTCATACCTGAAAGGTCTAGTGGTTTTCCCTACTTTCTTCAGTTTGAGTCTGAATTTGGCAATAAGGAGTTCATGATCTGAGCCACAGTCAGCTCCTGGTCTTGTTTTTGTTGACAGTATAGAGCTTCTCCATCTTTGGCTGCAAAGAATATAATCAATCTGATTTCGGTGTTGACCATCTGGTGATGTCCATGTGTAGAGTCTTCTCTTGTGTTGTTGGAAGAGGGTGTTTGCTATGACCAGTGCATTTTCTTGGCAAAACTCTATTAGTCTTTGCCTTGCTTCATTCCACATTCCAAGGCCAAATTTGCCTGTTACTCCAGGTGTTTCTTGACTTCCTACTTTTGCATTCCAGTCCCCTATAATGAAAAGGACATCTTTTTTGGGTGTTAGTTCTAAAGGGTGTTGTAGGTCTTCATAGAACCATTCAACTTCAGCTTCTTCAGCATTACTGGTTGGGGCATAGACTTGGATTACTGTGATATTGAATGGTTTGCCTTGGAGACGAACAGAGATCATTGTGTTAACTCCAGCAAGTTAACCCTACTTAAACTCAAGGTATCCCAACCATCAACTAAATTAGTTTAAAAATATAATTAAAAATATAATAATGTTTATAATGTGAAGAAGCTGCTTAGGATTAATGATAATAAGAAAGATGCAAGACTGTATTAAAAAAATTATACAAATGTAACAAGAAAGAAAAAAGGAAAATTAGCATAACGTAGAAGTACCACATCATAAATGGGAAGAGACTGAAAAATTCAGCTGATTTCAAATTAGCATAGACAATGAAATTCCAGTAAAAATTTTGCAATGTGGAAACATTATGTAAAAGTTTATCTTGAAAAATATATTGGTGAGAATGACTAAAATGTCTTTGATAAAAGCAATACATGAAAGTGGACTCTGTCCAGTCATATGAAACCAAAGTAGCCTTGACAGATGTTTATATATACATGTGTAAGAAATCAGTATATAGCTTTGACATAAAGTTCCTTAAATGCTATTAACTCTGGGTATGATGGGATTATGGGTAGTACCTGTTTTTTAAATATATTTTGAATTGCCCTCAGTGAACATGTTTTTAATTATAAAAATAATTGTTAAATTAATAACACCAAATAGGGGAGCAGGGAAGAAATTAGATCTACCCACCAAAATTCTGATTGATTCAGGCTATTATAACTGAAAACTGAGATTTTTTTTTTAGAGCTTTTTAACTGCCTACAGAAATAAAAATATAAAACTCACTTATTAGTTGGATGAAGTTGAAGAGTGGGAAAGCATTAAAAAAAAGCACACTTCTTTCTTACTTTCAAATTAGTGAGAAATTTATTGTTAACTTGATGCTTTCTAGTACCAGTTAACAAAAAGCGAGTTCTCATGGAATGCTAAGAGCAAAAGTTAAAATTAAAGATCTGTGAAATCTGACCTTTGATGTGGTTTAGGTCAGTGCTACTCAAATTTAACAGGCATTCTAGTCCCTGGAAGGGTCTGTTAAAACACAGATTGCTGAGCCCCTAAAATTTCTGACTCTAGGATGGAGCCAGAGAATATGCATTTCTACCAGATACCAAGTGATGCTGATGCATCTGCAGTTTAGGAACCACACTTTGAGGCCCAACAGTCTAGTTAATTTGCTATCTATTGATTTAGCTTCATTGTAGGACAAAGTTGATGAGCTGTTAACTTTCTCCTCTGATTGCTCAGATGTTTTTAGAGGGCAGATACTCAGTAACATGAGTGAAAGGGAAGTTTTGTGCTCTAAGTGCTAGACTTTTAGATGGTGAAAGCAATGACTAGAGAGCTGGGATCCGATAGGTTGCAGTAGATTTGGGCTGTAAGTGCTCAGTCACTTCAGTTGTGTCTGACTCTTTGCAATCCCCGTGGACCATAGCCACCAGGCTCCTCTGTCCATGGGGTTTTCCTGGCAAGAATACTGAATTAGGTGTCATGTCTTCTCCAGAGGATCTTCCTCACCCAGGGATCGAACCTACGTCTCCTGCATTGCAGGTGGACTCTTTACCACTGAGCCATCGGGGAAGCCCTTGGGCTATAGGATCACCTGGTTTTCTCAGAAAGCAGCTCAGGCTTCCAAGCAAATAACACAGTTTGGCTTCCAGAGTTCAGTGCTATAAAGCATGAGAGAAGACCTTGACCTAAAATATTTTGAAGGCAAAAATAACTAAACTCCATCTCTACCTGGTAACTTTTTAAATATCTGATTTTCACAGAGAACTATTTTACCAATTAAATAGTGGAATTATTTAATGTTATATATTTGAATATTAAAAAATGTCCTCTTGGAAGACTGTGTGCTCCCAAGGCAGGGGCCACGGGTTTAAGCTCTCTCAGGGAACTGGATCCCACAAACCGCAACTAAGAAAGTGTCTACATGTCACAGCTAAGAGTTTTAACACGTTGCAACTAAAGATTCTACCTGCCATAATGAAGATCAAAGATCCCATGTGCTGCAACTAAACCTGGCACAGCTAAGTAAGCTAAAGAAAAATGATAACAAAAATTTTAAGTGACCGCTAAATACCAGAGTTTGGGTTTGACTTTATTGTTTAGAATTGTATTATTGGGCCAATAGATCTATATTATTTTGAGATTACTCCAAAAATGTGACGCTGTGTTGTAGCTTTGTTGCTAGTTGTTCTTGATTTCAGTTAAAGGTTCCTGAAAGTACTATCTTGTATGTAATGAAGCAGTCTGCCTAGTCTTCTGTGGAGTCATTCCCAATCTGTCATTCAGGCTTCTTGTGACCATTGTAACAAGCTGGGTCATTGACTGCCTGGAATTAACGCTTGTTTTTTTTTTTTTTTTTTTACTTTATTTTACTTTACAATACTGTATTGGTTTTGCCCTGCAATGACATGAATCCGCCACAGGTGTACACGAGCTCTCAATCCTGAACCCCCCTCCCACCTCCTACCCCATATCATCTCCCTTGGTATGCAAATGTTGCTCAGTGGTAAAGAATCTGCCTGCCAGTGCAGATGTGGTTTCCATTCTTGAGTCAGGAAGATCTGCTAGAGAAAGAAACGGCAACCCACTCCAGTATTCTTGCCTGGGAAATCCCATGGACAGAGGAGCCTAGCAGGCTCTAGTTCAAGGGATGGTAAAAAAGTCAGACACAACTTAGTGACCGAACAACAACAACAAAGACAACAACCCAGATGTCAAAATGCAGCCTCAAAGGAGAGACTTGTATATTGAGGAACACAAGATATCAGAGAGAATCACATGGAGATGGAGGAAGACAAAGTATTGTTTTTGCTAGCACTGAGACATAGCCCTCTGATAACCAGAATTCATGTGACTGGGCTAATTTATCTCTACCAAAACTACATTTTTAGAAAGTATGTTGAACAACTAGCCTAAAATCTTAGATATGAGAGGATTCATTTTTTAAAAACAGTGTCTTATAAATAATATTTAAATGCTGAAAGAAGCTTTGTACTTAATTCTTCATTATGCCTTATGAAAAACATTGCCATTTGCCTTTTGAAACTTGAGTTCAATGTTTTTACATCAACCAACATCTCTGAAATGAGATAGAAGCCAGCCTACTCCTTTCTCCATCAGTGTCTTAACAAAAGAAGGGTTTGATTCCCCCCCCTCATTACTAGATAGTAATAGAGAGTAATTTTAGAAAAGAGATCTTTGATGGAATATATTAGGAGGTAAGGATGTTAATGTGATGAAGCACTAGGGTCACAGCTAGCTCAAAGTCAAAGATAAAGCTGGATTTTCTGGGAGGAAGGTATTTAGAGGTACTTAAGCAGGAAGGAAAATAACTTGGAAAGACTATGAGATCTGTTCATTCATTTGTTCAGTAATTGTTTGTTTACATGCCTAGTGGTGTATTAGATACTCTACCAGGTGTTGGGGATATAGAAGTAATAAAACATAGTCTTAGTTCTTAAGAAGCTCATAATCTACCAGGGGAAACAGACAGACAATTACAATGCAGAGTGTTAAGTGCATTTTTGGAGAATGAAAAGAGCTGAAAATGGAGAAATCATATTTATCTTTAACATCACTGGGGAAGACCCAGGTTGAGGGCAGGAACAGGCTCCAATGCTCCCTGGGGAGAGAAAAGGGAGAGGCTTGGCCACCAACTCCCAGTGGACCCTCAATACAAGGCCATCACCCCCAGGGTCACTGTGACTTACTGGAGCAAGTGGAGTCTTCTGAGCCAGGGTTCTTCTAGCTCCTTTTTCTTGTACCCAATTAGGAGACCTTCCCACATTAATAGGCAGCCAGAACCTGTTTAATTGTTGCCTACCAAAATACCTGTGATCTAGCACTGGTCCTGAGATTATGGCCCTGCCCCTAAAGAGAGGGCCTTGTTTTGGGAGCTTCTTGGCCCTGAGAGTGAGCACAGGCTCAGGAAGGATACACAGCATGGGACTCACAATCACTGGTCTCCTTCTACTGCTGGAGACAGTTTAACATCTGAGGGAGGATGGGAAGAAAGGAGGGGCCAGCCCTCTCTGCTCTGCCTCATTTGCTCCTGGTTATGCTCCTACAAGAAAAGTGATGAGTAGCCTGAGACCCACAGTAACAGGGCCTACTCTGTGTCCATGATCCTTGGCAAACCCTTCCACTCACCCCTTTAAACAGGGCAGGTGGGCACAGGGCAAAAGGAAGCCTGAAGCCCTGAAAAAGGCTTTAAAACACAAATCTTTTGCAGAGGCTCCTCTTAGGAACTTCAGGGCATAGCTCCTGTTCTGCCAGACTCCAGCGCTTAGGCCTGTGAACATCTGGAGGCTTAGGGTCTTAGGATCTGAGCAGCAGTGTTTTCCTCCACCAACTAGCTCATCCAGAACTAGCCTCATTTTGGTATCTTTGAGAAAGGGTGCTGGCCCTGAGCCTACTCATGCAGAGAGGACAATCAGAAAGGGTTCAAGGCCCAGACACTGTAAAAACTGAGGGGGAGCCCGCACGGGAGGGGCATGCACCCTGCTGTGGGATCACAGCTGCTGGGGACCACTTCAGGGGAAGGGCAGAGGGGCAGAAGACAGTAGGGGTATGCTCAGGCAAGGGGGTGGGGGAGTGGTGGCTTAGGACTGAAGCACCTTATATGCCGATTTTGTTTCACTGCAGGGCTTTTCACTTCCCTTTGCTTGTAATACTCTTTTCTTCAGATCTCTGCATGAACCTTTTCCCTTAGGTTATTATTCTTTCAGGCTCTTCTCCAGTGTCACCTCTTCAGAGATGCCTTCTCTGCCCATATAAAACAGTATCTGTTACTTTTTTAAATGTCTGTTTTGTTCTATTATACTTGTTATCTGGCATCATTAAATGTCTATTAGTGTATGTGTTCCCACACCAGAATGAAGCTTTATAAGGACATATTCTTCATCTGCCTCATTGCCGCTCTGTTCTTAGTGCCCTAGCATCATGTGTAAGACATAATAGACTCTCAAAAAACATAGTTAATAAATTAATGAAATCTCCTCCATGTTAAGACATAGAACATAAAATAATAAAACATTTGAGTATATTAAAATTAAAAATGTATAGAATTAAAGATACTATAAAGGCAGGTAGCTGAGAAAACAAATTTTAAAATGTTGATAACAAAAAGGATTGTTATTAATAACAACAATGGATTTATGTACAGAATATGGATATAGCTATTACAGACCAGTAATAAAAAGACAAGCCAGTGAGAAAAAAGGGTAAAGAATACAAACAGGCCATTCACAAGAAGAAAACATTTGAATAGCCAATGAGCCTATCAGGTTGTACTCAGCTTTCCTGGGAATCTGGAAAATACAAATGAAAACCACAATAAGATACTGTTACATATCTCTTGGATTGACAAAATGTGGAAGTCTTGATAAATACTACATGTTGGGAGGTTATAGAATAGACTCTGCTAAAATAAATTGGTACAACTACTTTCGATAGTTATTTGCCAGTATATGTTAACTAAGTTGAAGATGCATATCCTGAATGACCCAGCTCTTCAATTTCCAGGTACATGTATACCCTAGAAAAACTGAAATATATTCATTATTAAACTAATAGCATTGGGGATAGCAGCATTGGGGAAATCTGGAAACAATGTAAAAATGTTAATCAGTATTCCAGTTGTATAAATTGGATTATTATGGTATATTTATACAATGCAGAGTTGTTAAAATGAATAACTTAGTTGTTAAAACGAATAAAACAAATAACTCTTTAACTCAGAGTTGTTAAATGTACTAACATAGTTAAAGGTATTAATAAAATAATGTTGATTGAGAAAAAAGCAATTGTAAAACATACATATAGTATAAATATCTTTATTTAAAGCTTACAGTTACATATATATACGTGCTGTGCTGTGCTAAGTTGCTTCAGTCGTTTCAGACTCTGTGCAGCCTTGTAGACTGCAACCTTCCAGGCTCCTCTGTCCATGGAATTCTCCAGGCAAGAATACTGGAATGGGTTGCCATGCCCTCCTCTAGGGGGATCTTCCCTAGCCAGGGATTGAACCCACAGCTCCTGTGCCTTCTTGCATTGCAGGCAGATTCTTTACTGCTGAGCCACCAGGGAAGCCATATATATATATGAAGCTTTGAAATAAAAGTACTGTATACCCCCAAATATGTGAACATGATAAGCAAGGTAGCAGTCATCTTGTTGGTGTGGAGGGCCACAGGGTCAGTGAGGAGTACAAAGGGAGTTTTGTCTCTTTCCCAGAAAATATGAAAAATCTTAGATTTCATAAAGCTGTTTAGTAGGTAGAAGGATGTTTATATTATTTTCTACTTTTATGTATATTTATAATGTCATAATTTTTAATCATTTTAATCTTTCTAGTAAAAGTGCTCATTTTACAGTATGTTTAAGAATACATTTCCTCTTGGTGTAGCTAATGAGACTACAACCAAGAATACCTACACTTTCAATTATTAAAGTATACCCAAATTAAGACTACATTTGATGTCTTCCAAAGTGAAATTCTTTGAGTTTGATATTAAAGGCATAAGAAAAGCAAAGTTAATTCCTCTACTAGATGGAGTAACCTAAGTATGTCTTGGTCTGTCATAAATGATGAGTACAATTAACAGGATTGACCCCTCAGAGAATCATGAAGATTGAGAGAAGAGCACGTTCTTGGAAGTCTAAGCATCAGGATAGAAAATCTTACTGTTTGAGCTCATTTATTTTCATTTATTTATTTGCTTTCTTCCTATGGATGTTCTGTAATGCAACTTGCAGTAATGCAACTTGAAAAAATGCTTCACACCAACTCTGATAATTAAATAATCTTCACATGCTCTTTAATGCCTATCCATAATCAAAAGGTATTTAATCTGTAACTTCAGGTGGTTCCCCTTTCTCAGCGAAGTGGTGTTCTTGAATGGTGCACAGGAACTGTCCCTATTGGTGAATTTCTTGTTAACAATGAGAATGGTGCTCATAAAAGATACAGGCCAAAGGATTTCAGTGCCACTCACTGCCAAAAGAAAATGATGGTGAGTAACATTCAAATATATATGCTATTACAAGATTATCTGGTAGCTTATTAAAACTGACAGTTATCAAATATTTGGGAATATAAAAAGTTTTAATTTCATAAGGTAATTATATAAGACAGTGTGCTCACTAGAATGAAAGTTTGTGTGAATGAAAAAGGAAAGTTTTTAAACTATGTTGTGTCAACCCTTGTTGGATGAGAAATGTAACATTATTCAATGTTTGCTAATTTGCTTCCAATTTGGGGTAAGGTAATTCTTAACAAACAAATACTAACTAAAACCAAAAAAGAAAAAGTTATGAAAGAAAGAGAGACCTTTTAAGACTTTTGCCACATCACATCACACTGGCCATCTGGTCTGACATTCATTGACCCAATCAGTGACATTTATTGCATGTCTCCTTGTTATCGGGTTCTATGGTAGGACTTCATAAATACGAGTAATCACTATCATACTTATCCCATTTTAAGATGAAAAGAAGTTCTGAGAATTTAGCTTCCCCCAGGTCAGTGAACTAATAAATAATGGAACAAGGATTTAAACTTTGTCTGTCCAACTCTAAATCTATTTACTTTTTCTTTTGTTGTGCTTTCTGTTATACATTTTTAAAAATGTATGGTAAAGCACTATATGGGTTGTGAGGGAAGGGTTTGTGTAGGGACAGAGGAGGAAGTGATCGTTCTACCTGGGACAGGAAAGAATGTAGAGAATCAGAGTCAAGACTTGGTGGTCTGGTGGTTAAGAACCCGTCTTCCAAAGCAGGGGACATGGATTTTATTCCTGGTCTGGGATCTTAAATCCCACATGCAACTAAGCCCATGTGCCGCAGCTCAAGAGAAGCCCTCTTGCTACAAGATCCCACGTACTGCAACTAAGAGCTAACCCACCAAATAATAATAGACAAATATTTATTTATTTTTAAAAAAGACTTCATAGAGGAGATGGTGTTTGAGGTGAGTTTTATAAATGAATTGGTTTTCCAGGAAGAAGGAACATAGAAGCAAAAGGGAAGGAGGCACAAACAGGCAGGTAAGATGGTAAAGATGGCATAGGCTTAGTTTTTGAGGAGGACTAGATGAGACTGAAGCAGTAGTCATTAGTCAAAAAGTGGAGGGCTGCCTCAGGAAATGTTAAGAAATTTGCACTTTATCCTGTAAGCAATAGAGAACCCTTGAGAAGTATAGTAATATCAGATTGGCATTTTAGAAAACTAACTCTGACAACACTTATATTTTGAGAAGGCTGACTAGAAGCATGAGATTAAGTCTAAGAGTAATAACAGTAGGAATGGAAAACAGGCAGTTCACGTAAGAAAAATTAAAGAGGCAAAACTGATATGATTTGGTTGCTGTTTATAAGCGGGGTTGGTGAAAAAGAGTATCAGTGGTGCCCAGTTTCCTGATTGGGATAATGGAGTAGATGGAGAGGCTAATTATTACCATGTTGATGAATAAAGGAAGTGGCTGAGGTTTGCCAGATTTGAGAAGGTGAATTAGTTTGGATTTGGAAGTGATCCAAGTGAAGATATTGAGTGAAAGTTGGAGAGGTACATCAGGCTGGAACTTAATAAAAATACCTGAGCCAAAGACACAGATGTGATTTGCATTTCTCTAATAATGAGGAATGTTAGGCATCTTTTCATGTGTTTGTTGGCCATCTGTATGTCTTCTTTGGAAAAATGTCTGTAGGTATTATTGCAGGGTAGCAGTGGTGTCACAGGCTTAGAGAAGACTTGTGGACACAGTAGGGGAAGGAGAGGGTAGGACGAATTGAGAGAATAGCAAGAAAAATAGATTGCCAGTGGGGATTTGCTGTGCAACACAGGGAGCTCAATCCAGTGCTCCCTGCCAACTTAGAGCGATGGGATGGGGTGAGACAGAAGGAAGTTCAAGAGGGAGGGGATGTATGTGTACCTGTGACTGATTCATGTTGATGTATGGCAAAAACCAGCACAATATTGTAAAGCAATTATCTGCCAATAAAAAAATTTTTTAAAGGAGGGGACATATGTATACCTATGTCTGATTCGTGTTGATGTATGGCAGAAATCATCACAATATTAAGTAATTATCCTCAAATTAAAAAATAAAAAAATTTTTTAAAAGATACAGATTTGAAAGTCATCAGTCCATAGATGAGAATTGAGCCCTTCGATGTAGATAAGCTTTGCTTCAGGAAGTTATATAGGAAGGAAGTGTTGAACAGATCTGAGATGTTCGGCTGCCTTGCTGCCACAGTCAAGATTCAATCAACCCGTGATTGATTCTTCCTTTTTTCTTATCACACCCCTAGATCTGTGATATACCTAATAATATATGGAACTATCTTTGGCATTTTCGTGTTTACTTCCACATAGGTCACAGAATCATTCAAATTACAATTGAATTAAAACAAATAACAGTCACTGTTGGTGTGCCTCTTTCCCCTAAAATTAACATGAAAACCCTGAAGGGATTATATTTTGTTATTAATTGTTTCCCTGACCAGACTTGTAGCTTCATGTGTGTGTGTGCTTAGTCCCTCAATAATGTCCAACTCTTTGTGACCCCGTAGACTATAGTCTGCCAGACTTCTCTGTCTATGGAATTTTCCAGACAGACAAGTTTCTTGTAGGCAAAAATAATGTCTAGTTCTTCTTTCTATTGTCTTTATACCTACTGTGCCATTTTCCTATTGAAACTACTAGTACTGCTGCTGCTACTGCTGCTACGTCACTTCAGTCGTGTCCAACTCTGTGCGACCCCATAGACGGCAGCCCACCAGGCTCCCCTGTCCCTGGGATTCTCCAGGCAAGAACACTGGAGTGGGTTGCCATTTCCTTCTCCAATGCATGAAAGTGAAAAGTGAAAGTGAAGTCGCTCAGTCATGTCTGACTCTTAGCGACCCCATGGACTGCAGCCTACCAGGCTCCTCCATCCATGGGATTTTCCAGCCGAGAATACTGGAGTGGGGTGCCATTGCCTTCTCCTACTAGTACATATTAGTTGAACACAATACTGAGAAAATAATTTTATATTTTATCTATTAAAGGATGTGCAGAAAAAGTCTTTTGAAGAGAAATATGAAACTTTCATGGAGATTTGCCAAAATTTTCAACCAGTTTTCCGTTACTTCTGCATGGAAAAATTTTTGGATCCAGCAGTGTGGTTTGAGAAACGATTGGCTTATACTCGGAGTGTGGCTACTTCTTCTATTGGTAATCATCTTCTACATTTTAGCAGATTCAGCACTTCCTACATCTGTGTTACAGGGAGATGATGATGGTGATCGTGATTTTTACCAAGCCACCATCATTAGATCATTGTGTTTCTTGTTGATTCTGATTCTTAACTTCTAAATATAGCTCTTTTTATTTTGGCAGGAAAGAATTTCTTTTTTTTCCAGGAAGAGAAATAAGACTGATTATTTTCCTTCTTTACTTAATAATGAATATGTCTTATTTTCTCTTCCCTCTATGTACTATTTTCTGGGATTTTCTTTGGAAAATAATAAAACTCATGATAATTCCATTTAAGTTATTTCCTTTAATTGTTACTGGTCTTTTGCATACAACCTTTATAACACCTGTCTCTTATACACATCTAGATGTGTATAAGAGACAGCTATATGGGTTGTGAGGGAAGGGTTTGTGTAGGGAATACAACCTTTATAACACTATGATATTAACACCCAATGATTGATTCTGTTTAATAGGAATGGGAACAATGATATATATTTAAATATTCTATGTACCATATATATTTTGACTTTTTAATTTCTAAGAATTTGGAATTAACAGTAATTAGCAGTTAATAATATCTTAGAGTATGGAAACTAACAGGAATATCAGTGATCTGTTTTTAATGAAAGAACACTCATTTCATCACTTAGGTACAGTATACCAGGAAGGCAGGGCATGTATGTTTTGAAAAGTTTCTGGGTAATAATGAAACCCTCTTTTTTTCTACGTTGAGAATCGTTAATCTGATTCAACTAATTTTATGAACAGGAGAGTAGGCCCAGTTAATGACAGAGCTAGCCATGCATCCCAGGCATCCTGACACTCTGTTCACTATTTTTTCTGTAACATCTCATGGTGTTTTTCATTAGGTTAAAAACATTTCAAAGCATGCTATCATCTGTCTTAAAAATAGAAATGTAGTTTTTCCTGGATATATACCTGATTAAATGAATTAATGATTAATTTGTGTTAAATATAATTCATCAAGCAGAAGAAAGTTTCACTGAAGAATGAACAACTTACCCATAGGCATCTCAATTTAAAAGTATACTTAATAAATATTTGAGTATATATAATGCACTGCTTTGGTAAATAATGGGTCTCAATTTTAACCACACTTATTTTGAAGTACAAATATTTGAATATATGTATGTATTAGTAAAGGGAAAATTTCTTTAAAACAAATCATCTAGGATTTGTAAAATGCAGTATAAATTAAAATAGCTGGCAAGATTTGACTTAAACTGAAGATGGCCAAAAGGAAATGCACAAAATATACAAAATTTCCTTTAGTAGGCAAAAAAGCCTAATAGTCAATAGTATTAGTTCAAATTATGGCTAACTGTGTTATAGAAATAGATGATATCAGTGATTTCATGTTTTTTTTTTTTTTTTTCTAGTTGGTTACATACTTGGACTTGGTGATAGACATGTACAGAATATCTTGATAAATGAGCAGTCAGCAGAACTTGTACATATAGATTTAGGTAAGTAACCAAAGATATATTTCTTTGTTCAGTAAATATTTGGTCATCAAGAAATTTTTGTTGTTGTATGCCTACCAGGATTGCAAGTATGAAAGAGAGACAGATATATCAAAACAATAAATATTGTTTATTTAAAAAAAAGAAAAAGCTTAAACACAGTGATACAGGAGGGAGTAGCTAATTCTGTCTCAGATAATGAGTGACATTTAAGCCAGGTCAACGAGAAAGAAAGGATAATCTAGAGAGAAGATAGAGCAGATAATGAAGGGAAGGATATTGAAGATATAACATGTAGGAATGGTGAGAAATTAAGTGTGGCTGGAGTGAAGTTTGTATGTAGTTGAGTAGCTTGAGATATAGACTGGTACGAGATTATAAAAAGCCAGGCCAAGAAGTTTCAATTTTAATCTTTTAAACAGTGGAAAGTGAATGAAGATATATTTGATCAGAACATAATCCTGTTTATTGGACAGATAATTTGGAGAACAGTATTAGCACTAGGAATACAAGTTAGGGGAGATTATAATAGTTTAGACAGGAGATGATTTGGACTAAAGTTGTATGGACCATGAGATTGGATTTAGGGACATTTTTGTAGTAATTTTGCACCAATGATATAAGATGTGGAAACAAAGACGGTACTCCAAGATAATTGAAGCTTCTAACTAAGGAAAACAGCAGGTTTTGTGGAAAATAAGAAACTGGTGAGCTTAGTTTTGTGCATAGTTTTGAGGTATTAATGGCATTTCCAGGGGAAGTAAGCAGTTTAATATATAAGAAAATAAAAATGTTGAAAATAGTAAGAGATGTAGAACTTTAAGCAAATAGAGTACAGTTAGTCACTGGACTAGGGGAGGTTCTAATCTTATACATCATTCTTGATGAAGAAGACTAAAGATAGAATTGTAAGGAATACCAACATTCAAAAGTCTGAGTCTTGAATATTCCCCAGTGGTCCAGTGGTTAGGACTCAGTGCTCTCACTGCCCGGGACCCAGGTTCATTTCCTGGTTGGGGAGCAAAGATCCCACAAGCTGCACAGCAGGGCCCAAAAGAAAGAAGGGGAAGAGAAAGGCTGAGTCAGAAAAAAAAAAAAAAATGACGAATAACCACCAAGTAATAGAATCATAGAAACTAAAGTAGGGCTATCTTGGAAGCCAAGAGAGAATAACTTTTCATGGACAGAGAAGCGCTGTGCTCAGTAGTATCTGATGCAGAAAGGTCAAATAAGATGAATGCTGAAAATAGGCCTTTGAACTTAATCAGTCTTAGTAAATTTGGGATAGAATGGAGGAAGTGAGATTGTGAAAAGGCAAAGATTGAATGGAGGTTTGGAAGTTAAGGACATGTAGGCTAATAATGTGGAACTGTTCTGCAAGAAGTTTAGAAGTAAGAGAAGAATAAAGAGAAATTTGTTACAGAGGTGGGAGGTACATATTTGGTCTGCTCCCCCACCCATTTTTGGGATTTTGAGGTGTTTTTATTCTTATTCATTTGCTCTCTTTCTTTTTTTGGCCGCACTGCATGGCTTGTAGGACCTTAATTCTCTGACCAGAGACCAAACCTGGGCCCTCGGCATTGAGTGTATGGAGTCCTAACCACTGGACTGCCAGAGAACTTGCTCATTTGCTTTCTTAAGATGGGAGGTACTTATAGGAGAGACAAAAAGATAATTAAAATAGCAAGGGAAATCATAAAGTATGAGTGTATAGAGTTGGCTCTATACTGGAAGTATGTAGAAGAAAGGATGAACACATTATCATTAAGAAAATCTTTGACCAGAGGGTAATTTGAGAAATTGTATTTCCTATTCCATCTTCTCTGAGAACTGAAAAACATGTTTATTTGCTAAGAATTGGAGAGATGGTAACAGACCCTAAAAGAGCAATAAAAATTTTAAAATGGGTACCATGGAAATGATACCACAAGTTGCCAAGTATTTTAAGGGATGCTTTCCTAGGATAATAATCCTAAATTTGTAGTGTCATCATATGATTTCTTCCAGCAGTCCTCAATATCCTTAGAGTTAAGTTCTACTTTGAAATGGTAAGCATAGAGGAACAAGGGGCCAGGAAGATTTAAAGTACTAGCAAGAGTAATCAACTTTGCAGGCTATACCCTGAGCTGAGTAGGGAAAGAAGAGAGACTAACAGACTAGAAATCTCGATGAGTTTGAAGATTATTTAATAAGAATAAAGGGGTAGAAGGAGAAGAGGTTTTGATTAGAATGTAGAATTTAAGATTACTTAGAAAGTACTGTTTTAGGAGATGATAAGTTTTATAGTCCAGATGTTCCAGCTGGATTTAGAAAAGGCAGAGGAACAAGAAATCGAATTGACAGCATCCACTGGATCGTAGAAAAACAAGATAATTCCATAAAAACATCTACTTCTGCTTCATTGACTATGATAAAAACCTTTTACTGTGTGGATCACAACAAACTGGAAAGTTTTTAAAGAGATGAGAATACCAGACCACCTGACCTGCCTCCTGAGAAATCTGTATGCAGGTCAAAAAGCAACAGTTAGAACCGGACATGGGACAATGGACTGGTTCCAAATTGGGAAAGGAGTATGTCACGGCTGTATATTGTCACCCTGCTTATTTAACTTATAGACAGAGTACATCATGCAAAATGCCAGGTTGGATGAAGCACAAGCTGGAATCTAGATTGTGGGAGAAATATCAATAACCTCAGATATCCAGATGACACCACCCTTATGGCAGAAAGTGAAAGAGAAGAGTGAAAAAACTGGCTTAAAACTCAGCATTCAAAAAATGATCATGGCATCCGGTCCCATCACTTCATAGTAAATAGATGGGGAAACAATGGAAAAAGTGATGGTATTTTCTTGTGCTCCAAAATCACTGCAGATGGTGACTGCAACCATGAAATTAAAAGATGCTTGCTCCTTGGAAGAAAAGCTATGACCAACCTTGCAACAGCATATTAAAAAACAGAGACATTACTTTGCCAGCAGAGATCCATCTAGTCAAAGCTATGGTTTTTCCAGGAGTTCTCACATCTCCAGGATGTGAGAGTTGGCCCATAAAGCAAGCTGAGTGCTCAAGAATTGATATTTTTGCACTGTTGTGTTGGAGAAGACTCTTGAAAGTCCCTTAGACTGCAAGGAGATCAAACCAGTCAATCCTAAAGGAAATCAACTCTGAATATTCATTGGAAGGACTGATGCTAAAGCTCTAATACTTTGGCCACCTGATGCAAAGAGCTGACTCATTGAAAAATACCCTGATGCTGGGAAAGATTGAGGGCAGAAGGAAAAGGGGACGACAGAGGATGAGATGGTTGGATGGTATCACCGACTCGATGGACATGAGTCTGAGCAAGCTCCAGGAGTTGGTGATGTACAGGGAAGCCTGGCATGCTGCAAATCCATGGCATTGCAGAGAGTTGGACACGACTGAACTGAACTGAAGTTTTATAGTGTAAGTTTTCACCTAGCAATTTGCTAAGAGAGAATAAAACTGAATTTCATTAGAACAGATAAGATCAAGGATATTATATGATTTTCCCCAGAACGAATTCCAGAGTTAGGACAGAGAGGAAGATTGTGAGCTAGATCCATGTCAACATTCAATGAATTTGAGAGTAATTCGTAGAAGCTGGGGTATAGTAAATATGAGAATGAGTGGAGTTGTTAGAGCCTGAATGTGGGAACTCAGTAGAGGAGTGAAATTTTGCATGAGAATGAAAGGACAGTGGTCTAGAAAAGACAAAGTAGAGATAGTAGTATGCCAACCTACGTTCATGCTAAATACATCTATAAATGAGAAAGGTAAATTGGTATAGCTACTTTGTGATACTGTTTGGCATTATCTGCTAAAGCTGGGAGTGTGACCCAGCAGTTCCACTGCAGTAGAAATACATACCATGTGTATAAGAATGTTCATAGTACTGTTCATAATACCCCAAAGTGGAAATAGCCCCAACCCCCATCACAAACAGGATGAATGAATAGTTTATAATCATACCACCCTGAATGCATCCAGTCTTGTCTGATCTTGGAAGCTAAGCAGGATTGGGCCTGGTTAGTACTTGGATAGGAATGGATGAATGAATTGTATTGTATTCATAAAATGAAATACTATATAGCAATGAGACTGAATGAACTATAGCCACACACAACATGGAAAACTCACAAATACAAAATTAAGTGAATCTGGATATGAAAGAATATATACTGTATAATACTGATAAAATTAATCTACAGTGTTGGAAGTCAGGATAGTGGTAACCCTTTGAAGAGGTGGTTCCTAATTGTTAGGGAGGTGGGGTGGGGCTTCTGGAATGCTGGCTACATAGGTTTGTTTTTGTAAAATCTCAATATCCATACACTTGAATGACTTTGTTAATTGATTCACTTTTCTTGTGTATCTCTTTGACTATCCATTGCTGCATAAGAAACCACCCTATACTTAGTAGCTTAAAACTACTATTATTATCTTCATATTGTGTGGATTGACTGGACTCAGTTGGACAGTTCTCACTTAGGATCTTTCATACTATTATAGTCAGAACCTGGGGCTGAATTTGCCTTAGGGTTAAACTGGGCCAGTTTCTAGGATTGCTTCTTACACATTTGATGCTTCATTGCTCCTCCATGTGACCTCTCTGTATAGCAAAGTAATCTGAACTTTTTGTGTGTGTGTGATTAAAAGTATATTAGTTTATTTTTTTTTAAAGTAGTTTTCCCTAAGATTTGTTCATCTTTGCCTGAGGTCTTTTTTTTTTTTTTAATTGAAGGATAATTACCTTAAAGTTTTATGTTGGTTTCTACCAAACATCAACGTGAATCAGCCATATAACCTGAATTTCTTATAACACATCTCAGGGTTCCAAGAGGAAGGAAGTGGAAGTTAAGGGCTAGCATGCAACTGGCACAGTGTCACTTCTGCTATATTCTAAGTCATAGTAATGTCATAGTACCCATCTAGATTCTCCCTTCTCTTTCGGGGACTCCAATAACAATATATTAGACTATCTCACTGTAACATACATTTTGTTTACCTCCTTGTCCATATTTTTCAAACCTTGTTTTTCCTCTAAACCAGTGGAAACCATGCAGGAAGCTTAGACTTCAGTCTCACCCAGCTATAGCAAGGAACCCCCTCTCTCCAGTCTCACCCAGCTATAGCAAGGAACCCCCTCTCTCCAGTCTCACCCAGCTATAGCAAGGAACCCCCTCTCCTCTTGGATGTCAGAGGAGGCCAGTTGAGGAATCTGGCCTTCTATCATCACTTAGCAGTTACTTCAGTGTGGTTACTTCAAAAGCCAGCAAAAGCAGAAGTATAAATCTAGAGTCTCATAATGTAATATACAAAAAGGACAATTTCAGTTGAAAATCATTTGTCAGGAAAATCATAGTTTGAATGAAAAACAATAAATATCAAGCACTAAGATGACAAAGGATTATCCAAAAAAGATTTTAAACTAGCCATCATAAAAATGCTTCATGGGGCAATTGCAGACATGTTTAAAACAAATGAAAAGGTAATAAGTCTCAACATGGAAGCAGTCTCAGCATAAAAATAGGACATATGAAAGAACCAGGTAAATATTTTAGAACAGTAAAATGCAATAATTGAAATTTTAAAACTCAGTGATTAAGCTCAAGAAGTAAAAGAAAGGATCAGTGAACATGAAGACAGAAGAGTAGAAATCATCCAGTATGACAACAGAGAAAGAAAAGGAGAAAATCTTCAGCAACTTGGGCTAGACAAAGAGTTCTTAGACTTGACACCTAAAGCATAGTTAGTTAGTTAAGTCGCTCAGTCGTGTCCGACTCTTTGTGACCCCATGGACTGTAGCCCACCAGGCTCCTCCGACCATGGGATTCTCCAGCCAAGAATACTGGAGTGGGTTGCCATTTCCTTCTCCAGGGGATCTTCCCGACCCAGGGATCGAACCCAGGTCTCCCGTGTTAGAGGCAGACGCTTTAACCTCTGAGCCACCAGGGAAGCCCCAAAAGCAAGAACTCTCAAACTTCACCAGTATAAACAAAACAAAACAGTTATTAAATGGGTAAAAGGCATGAATAGACATTTCATCAAATAAGATAAACAGTAAATTCAGCACACTAAAGGATACTTACCTGTACCACAGATTACAGCAGATTTCTTGATAATAGCCCCAAATTGGAAGCAATCCAGATGTCCTTTAAATGGGCAAATGCTTAAGCAAAATGGTACATCCATACCATGGAGTACAACTCAGTATAGATGACAGTTTGGATGATTCTCTCGAGAATTATGTTGAGTGAAAACTAATCCCCAAAGGATACATACTGTTTGGCTCCATTAATATAACATGCTTGAAATTACAAAATTATAAAAATGGAAAACAGATTAGTGATTACTGGAAAAAGAGAGAGTAGGGGTAGGTCTTGGGAGGTAAATAGGTGTGCCTAATACAGCATAAGCTAATATAGCAGAGCCCAAAGAGTTGATGCTTTCAAATTGTGGTGCTGGAGAATACTCTTGAGAGTCCCTTGGACAGCAAGGAGATCAAACCAGTCAATCTTAAAGAGAGTTAATCCTGAATATTCATTGGAAGGACAGATGCTCAAGCTGAACTTCTGATACTTTGACCTCCTGATACAAACAACTGCCTCATTGGAAAAGACCCTGATGTTGGGAAACATTGAAGGCAGAAGGAGAAGGGAGTGACAGAGGATGAGATGGTTGGATGGCATCATCAATTCAATGGACATGAACTTGGGCAAACTCTGGGAGATGGTGAGGAACAGGGAAGCCTGGTGTGCTGCAGTCCATGGAGTCATGAAGAGTCAGACAGCTTGGTGACTGAACAACAATAATATAGCATGAGAGATCCTTATAGTGATGAAAATATTCTATATCTTAATTGTATTAGTGTCAACATCCTGGTTGTAATATTGTTTTTGCAAGATGTTACCATTGGGGAAAAATCGGTAAAAGATATATATACATATCTTCTGCATTTTAAATTCTACCCTTCACTACCTCTTTTTCTTAAAAGTCACCCTTTAATATAGGTTTCTCTGATTATATGTTAATAAATAATTTTTAAACTTGTTTTTTAAAATTTGAGGTTTTTCTGGAGCATTTTGAAGATAAGGCATGCAGGCAGAGCATAGAATAAATGACCGTGTGTTCTAATACTGATTGAATATTGGTGACAAGTTATTTGGTGCCTCTGCAAAGTTCACAGGCCAGTTGAGAGGAAAGTAAATTATCTCTGTGACCTCCTAACCTCACTATATTTTTTACTTTAGGAGTTGCTTTTGAACAGGGCAAAATCCTTCCTACTCCTGAAACAGTTCCTTTCAGACTTACCAGAGATATTGTGGATGGGATGGGCATTACTGGTGTTGAAGGTGTCTTCAGAAGGTAAGCCAAATAAGGTAAGGTAGGGTAGATGATTTTTGGTGTCAAAATTATTCAGATTATTGATTTCTATAGATTGTGGAATTCATTGCTTGAATTACATTGCAGTGCTTTACTAGTACTAAGGAAAAGACTATGGGTAAAAACAGTAATTTCCCCTTCCTTCAAACTGCCTAGGATGTCACTCAATATAATACACATACTGTTCTCCCTTCAGTTCAGTTCGGTTCAGTTGCTCAGTCGTGTCCGACTCTTTGCGACCCCATGAATTGCAGCACGCCAGGCCTCCCTGTTCATCACCATCTCCCGGAGTTCACTCAGACTCACGTCCATCGAGTCCGTGATGCCATCCAGCCATCTCATCCTCGGTCGTCCCCTTCTCCTCCTGCCCCCAGTCCCTCCCAGCATCAGAGTCTTTTCCAATGAGTCAACTCTTCACATGAGGTGGCCAAAGTACTGGAGTTTCAGCTTTAGCATCATTCCTTCCAAAGAAATCCCAGGGCTGATCTCCTTCAGAATGGACTGGTTGGATCTCCTTGCAGTCCAAGGGGCTCTCAAGAGTCTTCTCCAACACCACAGTTCAAAAGCATCAATTCTTCAGCACTCAGCCTTCTTCACAGTCCAACTCTCACATCCATACATGACCACAGGAAAAACCATAGCCTTGACTAGACGGACCTTAGTTGGCAAAATAATGTCTCTGCTTTTGAATATACTATCTAGGTTGGTCATAACTTTTCTTCTACCTCTGAAAGCAGCCTGCCTTTACTTTTCACACCTCTGTCCTACCTAAATCTTTGTTTATTGATCAGAACTTCTATTGGGTACTCATTCTTGGTTGCATAATTTATCCTAAAGAAGTCTATGGTCTGATACCAACTCCTGCCAACTTTACAGTTCCCTGTAGCTTTCCCAGCATAGGTCTACATACTCGATATTCTTTCTTTAGTCTACACACTCAACTTTTAACTTTTAACTTGAAAGTAAACTATTGATTACCATAATAATCAACTGAAAGAAATGTTTCATAGTAGTACCTTGTTACTCTTATAAATGCTAAGCTTATATTCACATACCTATTTATATTCTTTTCAGAAACATCTACTGAAAATTCACTCTGCCAAGTACTGTGCTCTTTGAGATATTAATTTGGGAATTAATAAAAATAGTTTTAGCATACTAGACAGGAGATAAAGATACGTTGAAAATGTTCATATAAATTCATATTTATAATGTGTTTGTAGATGCTGTGAGAAAACCATGGAGGTAATGAGAAATTCTAAGGAAACCCTGTTAACCATTGTAGAGGTAAAGTATATTATAAGGAAATTTTAATTTCTCTACCTAATAGACTGCTGTCTTGTTAGGAGGGCACTGATTTGAGGTCCAGTACTTTGTTTTAAAGACGTGGGATGATACTGGCAGCAGGCGAGTTAATAGTGGTTTAGAAATGCCTTCAGTCCCCTCAGGTTTCTTGGAATGTACAGCACTATAAGTAACCTCTAGTTTTCAGTACATACATCAGCACTGACATCTTAGTTATCTTGTATGGTATTATTTCCAGAATGGTTTCCTTTGGAGTTTTAAAAGAAGTCAGTAAATTATATCTCCTTTCCGCTGCCCAGGTTCATAACCATGTAGTGAGATAGATGGAGATCAGAGTGTCAGCAGTGTTACTGCAGGAACATGACTGAGGAGAGAAGGCCATACTGGCTTGCTACTGGTGCCACCTCAGTGCCTCTCTACTTTCTTAACCTGGGGACAGCCCACTGAGTGGGGTTTGGGCCTTCAGGGCCTAAACACTCCATCAGGATTACTGCTTCATGTTGATCAGGGCAGAAAGGGAAGGAAGTGCAGTGAATTTCCAATGCTTATGACATTAATTCTACCCAAGTGAGAATTGAGTACCCGAGGCAGTTCTTTTCTCTCCTAGTACAGGGTTTAGGGGGCAAGAGACCAGGAGAGTATCCTCCACAGAGAAACATGAAAGTAGAGTTGTGTTAAACAACATTGATGTTGACCAAATTTGAACTTCTAGGAATGAGGCAAGAACACTTGTATTTTATAAAAATTCTCCTACTGGCAGCCAAGATTGAGAATCTCTGTTAATTCACTGGCATTAACCATTAAACCTGTGATCAACGACGGATGGAACTATATGCCAGGGAGGGTGAAATTAATAGTCTTTCAGGGTGTTCCTATGTCTGCAGTCTTTATAAACCAAAGTCCTCTTTATAGATCTTTCAACTGCTGGTGGCAATATAGACTTTTGGTACAAAGAGTGTTAAAATAGGTCCCAATACTATGTTGATAAAATTAATTCCAAGGATGTGCTGTTCTCAAGGCTGGAAAAGCTTTCCTTTTTCCCATATGATGTTTATACATGTTATCATTTATTACAGTTTGCCATTGGATCTGCAGCAAGAATAAATGATAACATGGATGCCTCAATAATGTAGAAGTCAAGTTCTAAAATTAAATTATCCTGCTTTTTTGCCTTTAAGCAAAAAAAAAAAAATCTAACTTTTCAAATTGATTTAAGATCCAAAGAAATTTAATATATTCCCCAGTATTTTACTCTGCTCAGTCTCAGTCAAAAAGTTTTTTGTGCCTGGATAGATTTAGGGGTTCCTTTGGTATTTGAATCCTGAGTTACCACTTGGCAGAAGAGGGAAATTCCCTCAATGCCTCAGAAGTTTTACTGGTTGAATGCCAAGTTGCTCAGGAACCTCATTGTTTAAAGGGTAGTAGAATATAAAATTAGATAGGTAAAAGTGGACAGATTATCCAGGGATTCCTACATGAGTGTGAGTACTTTAGATTTTACTAAGATACAAACTTATGCCAGCCAATTTTGTTTGCAGTGTCCCTTCCTCTCCACAGCACAACTGAGCTAGTGAGCGTGAGTAAGTGGCCACCTTTACCTCCTTGTGTCAGGGCAGAGATTAGACACTGAAGAGACTTGCAAAGAAGCTCTGTGGGTGGAGATATCTTGAGGCTAAGATAAGCAAAGAAGCTCTGTGGGTGGAGAAATCTTGAGGCTACTAAGAGAAGAACCAAAACCCAGAGGCAGGAGGCTCAACTCCAGAACTTTAGACCATCATAGAATTCCTGACGCCAATGAATGTTAATAGATGAAAGCCCACCCAAAAGTCTCCATACCTACACTGAAACCAAGCTCCACCCAAGAGCCAGCAAGTTCCAGTGTGAGACACTTGATGCTAATTCTCTAGCAAAACAGGAACGCAACCCTGAATATTAGGAGTCACACTGCCGAAAGCCATACCAAACCCACAGACATCACAAAACTCACTACTGGACACTTAATTGCACTCCAGAGAGACGAGATCAACCTCCATCCACCAGAACACAGACACAAGTTCCCCCAACCAGGAAACCTTAATAAGCCACTGGTCCAACCCCACCCACAGGAAGCAGACACCACAGTTAAGAGCAGCCATGACCCTCCAGCCTGCAGAAAGGAGACCCCAATCAGCAATCTAAACAAAATGAAAAGCCAGAGAAATACCCAGCAGGTGGAGGAACATGATAAATACCCACCAAACCAAACAAAAAAGGGGGAGATAGGGAGTCTGCCTCGAAAATAATTCAGAATAATGATAGCAAAGATGATCCAAAATCTTGAAAACAAAATGGAATTACAGATAAATAGACTGGAAACATGGATTGAGAAGATGCAAGGAATGTTTAACAAAGAAGAAATAAAAGAGTCAATCAATAATGAACAGTGCAATAACTGAGATTAAAAACACTATGGAGGGAACCATAGTACAGTAACTGAGACAGAAGAAAGGATAAGTGAGATGTAAGATAGAATGGTGGAAATAAATGAAGCTGAGTGCAAAAAAGTATAAAAGGAAATGGGGACAACCTCAGAGACCTTTGGGAAAATGTTAAACACCCCAACATTCAAATCATACATGTCCCAGAGGAAGAAGACAAAAAGAAAGGGCATGAGAAAATAATTAAAGAGATAATAATCAAAAACTTCCCTAAAATGGGGAAGGAAATAGCCACCCAAGTCCAAGAAACCCAAAGAGTCCCAAACAGGATAAACCCAAGGCAAAAAACCTCAAGACACATGTTAATCAAACTAACAAAAATTAAACACAAAGAGCAAATATTAAAAACAGCAAAGAAAAAGCAACAAATAACATACAAGGGGATCCCCATTAGGATAACTGCTGGTCTTCCAATAGAAACTCTTCGGGACAGAAGGACATATTTAAGTGTCCTCTCTCACCACCAGTACTGAACATAATTTTGAAAGTCCTAGCCATAGCAATCAGAGAAGAAAAAGAAAGAAAAAGAATCCAGATTGGAAAAGAAATAAAACTTTCACAATGTTTGCAGATGACATGATCCTCAACATAGAAACACCTAAAGATGCCACCAGAAAATTACTAGAGCTAATCAATGAATATAGTAAAGTTGCAGGATATAAAATTAATATACAGAAATCCCTTGCATTCCTATACCCTAACAATGAAAAATCAGAAAAAGAAATTAAGGAAACAATCCCATTCACCATTGCAATGAAAAGAGTGAAATACTTAGGAATAAATTTACCAGAAGAAATAAAAGACCTATATATAGAAAACTATAAAACACTGATGAAAGAAATGAAAGATTACACAAATAGATGGAGAAAAATATACCATGTTCATGGATTGGAAGAATCAGTATAGTGAAAATGAGTATACTACTGAAAGCAATCTATAGATTCAACACAATCCGCATCAAATTGCCAACAGTATTATTCACAGAACCAGGACAAATAATTTCACAATTTGTATAGAAACACACAAAACCTCAAATAGCCAATGCAAATCTAGAAAAAGAAGAATGGGAGTGGAGGAATCAAACTTTCCTGACTTCAGACTATACTACAAAACTACAGTCATCAGGACAGTATGGCACTGGCTTTGTGTCAGAAATATAGATCAAAATAAAAAGTCCAGAGTTAAATCCACACACCTATGGACACCTTATCTTTGACAAAAGAGGCAAAAATATACAATGGAGAAAAGACAGTCTCTTCAATAAGTGATGCTGGGAAAACTGGTCAACCACATTTTAAAAGAATGAAACTAACACCATACACAGAAATAAACTCAAAAATGGATTTAAAGACTTAAATGTAACACCAGAAAGTATAAAACTCTTGGAGAAAAACAGGCAGAACACTCTCTGACATAAATCACCTCAAGATCCTCTCTGATCCACTTCCCAGAATAATGGAAATAAAAACAAAAATAAACAAATGGGACCTAGTTAAGCTTAAAAGCTTCTGCACAACGATGGAAATGATAAGCACAGTGAAAAGACAACCTTCAGAATGGGAGAAAATAATAGCAAATGAAGCAACTGACAAAGAATCTCCAAAATATACAAGCAGCTCATGAAGCTCAATACCAGAAAAACGAACAACCCAATCAAAAAATAAGTAAGAAAACTAAACAGACATTTCTCCAAAAAAGACATACAGATGGCTAATAAACACATGAAGAGGTGCTCAAGATCACTCATTAGGGAAATGTAAATCAAAACCACAATTATGAATCATCTCATGCTGGTCAAAATGGCTATCATTAAAAAGTCTGCAAATAAATGCTGCAGAGGATGTGGGAAAAAGGGAACCCTCTTACACTGTTGGTGGGAATGCAGACTTGTACCACCACTATGGAGAGCAGTGTGGAGATTCCTTAAAAAACAGAATAGAACTGCCATATGACCCAGCAATCACACTGCTGGGCAGACACCCCAAGGGAAACAGAACTGAAAGAGACACATGTACCCTGCTCTTCACTGCAGCACTATTTTCCAATAGCTAGGGCATGGAAGCAGCCTAGATGTCCATTGGCAGATGAATGGATAAGGAAGTTGTGGTACATATCCACAATGGAATGTTACTCAGCTATAAAAAGGAATGCAGTTGAGTTAGTTCTAATGAGATGGATGAAACTGGAGCCTATTATATGAGTGAAGTTAAATCAGAAAGAAAAACATGAATACTGTATATTAATGTTTGTGTATATATGGAATTTAGAAACACACTAATGATAATCCTACATGCAGGATAGCAAAAGAGACCAAATGTAAAGAACACACTTTTGGACTCTGGGAGAAGGCAAGGGTGGAATGCTCTGAGAGAATAGCATTGAACCATGTATATTACCACATGTAAAAGAGATGACCAGTGCAAGTTCGATGCATGAAGCAGGACACCCAAAGTCAGTGCTCTCTCTGGGCCAACCCAGAGGGCTAGGGTGTGGAGGGAGGTGGGAAAAGAGTTCATGATAGGGGGACACATGTATACCTGTGGCTGATTCATGTTGATATATGGCAGAAACCATCACAATATTGTAAAGTAATTATCCTCCAGTTAAATAAATTTTTTAAAAAAGAGTATAGTCTGAACTTGAGTAAAGAATAAGCTTTATAGTGTAGAAATATAATAAATTAATTAGATTAAATAATACTAAAAAAAGTAAGTGATTGGAATGTCAGGTTTATCACTGATATAACTGTTGGAGAATATGGCTTAGGAGTAAGGTCCAAATAGACTTGCTTCTGCTGTCCACCGCCCACAACCCAATCTATCCCTTGGTCCAGCTCACTGGGAGAATTGGGGCCTGCAAGCAGATGTTCTTACCCAGGACCATACTCATCAAGACGTGAGAGAGAAGGAAAGAGCGTGACTAGTGCCTATGACCTTTTAATTGATTAGTTTCCATCAGGAACCATGGGTCAGACAACGTCACAGCCCCTAGTTGGGACGAAGAATGGATTCAGATGGGAGGAGAAGCCCAGAGCATCGTGTTAGTGCAGTTTTCTCCACAAGGAAGCATGAAGCACATGTGATAAGTTTGCCCCTCCATCCCAGTCAACTGCTGTGTAACTGGTCTCTGTTGTAATACTGGTCAAAGTGCACATTGTTCTTCTAATGCATATGTTCTCTATCTAGGTCCTCCTATATGATCCTCTCTTTGACTGGACCATGAATCCTTTAAAAGCTTTATATTTACAACAGAGGCCAGACGATGAAAGTGAGCTCCACTCCACTCCAAATGCAGATGACCAGGAATGCAAACGAAATCTCAGGTGAGCAGGATCTGTTGACAATTGTTCCGATTCTCCTGTTCCCAAGACCCTTTAAACTTCAACCTCATTAAAATCTTTGTTTTTGTCATTAGTGATATTGACCAGAGTTTCAATAAAGTAGCTGAACGTGTCTTGATGAGACTGCAAGAGAAACTAAAAGGAGTAGAGGAAGGAACCGTGCTCAGTGTTGGTGGACAGGTGAATTTGCTCATACAGCAGGCCATGGACCCGAAAAATCTCAGCCGACTTTTCCCAGGATGGAAAGCTTGGGTGTGATACTAAGCATGTGACTGCCTTGGATTCAGCCTTTATAAATTGTATTTTGGCCTTCATTGTTAATCCACCCACATACTTTGAATAAGTATTAATATTGACTAAGTGAATTACTGTGTTTTTAAAAAAATGTTTAATACTTGCTTCAATTCCCTAAAGTTGCTTTACTAGTCTCAAGCCAACAGTTTTCTCACACTTTAGACATACCTGTCAATCATGCTCTAATTCTAGGCTAAATATTTGTTTTTTCTTCTCAAGTACATACTTGTATCAGTTTCAGTAGAATCACTGAATCAGTAAAATCAGTTACAGTCAGAACAAATAAATATACTGCTAACTTTGATGTAGCTTTTAATTAAAACATTTCTCAGATACTATATATGAGTGATAAATTACTTAATATTAGTCTGTAAAAAGGAAGGAAAAACTTTAAAATTGTAAGCATCTATATACCATCGTAAGTAAATATGTTGGATTTTCAATAGTAAGGTCACTCAGTGCTGCTCAATGATGAAGATGTTATGATATGGAGAACAAATTTCACAGATACAATATGGCTACTTTTTTTTTAGAATTTTTTTAGACTTTCTCATTCTATTCTCTTTATCTTTTAAAGCCTCTGTGTTTCTAGTACTTTTATCTTTCTATAATGCCTTCATATCTGTTTTCTAATTCATGAATTCTCTTATCTCTCACTATATAATCTCCTTTTTAAACTATTCATTGGATCTCTCCTTTTAAAAGTTGTTACTCATTTCTAGATATGTGCCATTCTTCAGATTTGCCTATTATTTGTTTTATGATGTCCCGTTTTTTTTTGTTTGTTTTTTTAACTTTAGGTTCTGTTTGTATCTATGGGGTCTTATCTTTGGTGGACTGTTTATCCATGTATTTTGTGATTTTATAAGGTGAGCTTATTTTCAGTAGGACCTTCTCATGGGAATCTTGAGTGACCTGGGTTAAGAATAATTCTTTCCAGAAAGTTTTATGTCTGGTTATGTCATAGTTCCAGAGCTATCACTGACAAAGGACTACTCTTACTTTAATTTCTTGGCTTTAGGGTTTCCTGACATGAAGAGAACCATACACTTACTGAGAGAAGACTACCAGGCCAAAACAGACATTTTTCCTCATTATGTTCCTGTGCTAGTGGGCTAGTGTAAACCTGCGTGTGTCCCAACTTTATTGTGGACACAAGGGGAGATGCATTTAATTATTGCCCACTGCCTTTTTAAAGTCCTCTTAGAGATGTTACAGCTGAATTCATAGATTAGTGAATTTGGCAAGTTTACTCTGGTTTTTAGTTTCTTTCTGAAACTGAAAAATTTTTGACCATAAGAAATTCCTCTTTCTTATAACTTCTGTTATGCATTTAAAAAACATTGCTTGTACCTAATATAGCATTTCTGTGTATTTTGTTGGCGGGCAGGGGTTTAGGTATCAAGTCTGATATACGGCTAGAAATGGAACCCTTCTGTCCACATACTGTCATTAGACAAACAAGTAAAACTGCTGACTTGTCTGTTGGTGAATATAATCCTCCATCCTTAGGAAACTGTCTGTATCTGCAGAGATTAAGAAGGGTGGTTGAGCTTTCTTTTTGTCTGTACCTTAGGTGGTTATGTAAGCAGTTTCTTGGTATTTGTTTCTGTTGCCAGTGTCAGGTTTTCACTCATCTGATCTCTCCACCTTCTCTTCTCTCCAAAAACAATCTCCAGAACTTTTCGTACTATAAATTTCTTAGTTTGGTTTCTGGGAAACTGTTTTTAAATTTTCGACTTTGCATTTCAAATTAGAAGCTTATTGTGATATATATTTTTTCTTATAAATTTCCTAAGTGAATCCTTAATATACATTGGTAGTTTTATTACCATAGTGAATTGAGGGAATGCAGTAAACTTAGAATGTCTTTAAGAAAGCCTTGAAAAGTAAAAAGATTTTTAAAAATTAAAAAAAAAACTTGAAATATTGATGCGTGGAATAAGAAATGATCAGCTAGATGATAGCATAGGTAAGTGAATTCATCGCTGATTCTTGCTAATTGATATATCCAGATAGTTTTGAGTAACATTATTAATCTACTCTTCAACCTTGAATGACATGCTGTAAAACTCCTGTCTTATTCAGGCTGTGAAAAGCTTGCCAGATAACAACCAGAGGGAATAGCTAATTCATAGGTGATAGAATTAAGATTCTAAAAATTATGACATCTGGAACACTATTTGGAAATGAATAAGATAGAAATTTACTGGGAACAAATAATGAGTGGTTGAATTAAATATTTATGATAGAATATTTATTGTATGCTGAGTACCTGACATACCTTATATGCAGCATCTTTTGCAAGATTAGTGATATTATCTCAGCTTACAGCTGGGGAAATAAAATAACTTGTCCAAGACCCAAATATAATAAACTGAAGAAGGTACAGGTTTAATATGGACAGTCTTTAATGTGAAAATCTTTCAAGTGAAAAGAATTTAAGCTTCACCAGTCAGTTGCTCATAAGGTCACTGGAAACCAAGGAGAGAAGCTACTAGAAAAGCAAATAAATTATAGACTTGACAGTTGTGTTCAGATTAAGGGAGATTATATCCCTTCCACTTTTCACTGTGCTGATCATACCACCCCAAAGTATCTTCCTAATTAGTAGGTAAAATAAATCCGTGGTCATTATAGTATATACTTAAAATATATATGCTTAGAAATGGCTAAAAATTTAAATATGGCTTAAAGCAAACAAACACAAAGAGGAAAATCTTTGGTCTTTTTAAAGATTAAAGTAGGCTAGTCTTTAAATACCTAGAAGCTAGTATACTGGCTTGAAATATGGACATATGTGCCACTTTAAATATTTTAATTGCATCTTAATGAAATTATATATATTATGTAGATTTATTTCAGTACTGTTGAATGTATATCTTTATTATTCAGTTCAGTTCAATCAGTCAATCATGTCAAACTCTTTGCAACCCCATGGACTCCAGTGTGCCAGACTTCCCTGTCCATCACCAACTCCCAGAACTTACTCATATGTCCATTGAGTCGGTGATGCCATCCAACCATCTCATCCTCTGTCGTCCCCTTCTCCTGCCTTCAATCTCTCCCAGCATCAGGGTCTTTTCCAATGAGTCAGTTCTTCACATCAGGTAGCCAGAGTATTGGAATTTCACCTTTAACGTCAGTCCTTCCAGTGAATATTCAGGACTGATTTCCTTTAGGATGGACTGGTTGGATCTTCTTGCTGTCCAAGGAACTCTCAAGTCTTCTCCAACACCACAGTTCAAAAGCATCAATTCTTCGGTGCTCAGCTTTCTTTATGGTCCAACTCTCACATCCATACATGACCACTGGAAAAACCATAGCCTTACTAGATGGACCTTTGTGGGCAAAGTAATGTCTCTGCTTTTTAATATGCTGTCTTGGTTGGTCATAACTTTTCTTCCAAGGAACAACTGTCTTTTAATTTCATGGCTGCAAATTCTGTTACCTATTTTAAAATAAATCTTTTAAAAAATATATGCTGACTCATTCATTTTATTCAAATATTTTGAGTGTTTTGTGTGCCAAGCATGGTGCTGACTCATAGGGAGACAACAGTAAACTGCTGTTGCTGCTAAGTCGCGTCAGTCATGTCTGACTCTATCGACCCCATAGACGACAGCTCACCAGGCTCCCCCGTCCCTGGGATTCTCCAAGCAAGAACACTGGAAATGGGTTGCCATTTCCTTCTCCAATGCATGAAAGTGAAAGTGAAGTTCCTCAGTCATGTCCGACTCTTAGCTACCCCATGGACTGCAGCCCACCAGGCTCCTCTGTCCATGGGACTTTCCAGGCAAGAGTACTGGAGTGGGGTGCCATTGCCTCCTCTGCAACAGTAAACTAGAAGGGCATAACCATCCCTGTAGAACTCATAGTCGGGTATATAGGCAGTTTACAGTGTAGTGTGAACTGGGAGGTCTGCTACACGTCAATAGACCAATATGATGTATCTCTTTCTAAATAGTAGTTTTTCTTGATTACCTTGTAACAGAAAGCCAAATGAATGCTCTTTTTTGGGAGCAGAGACCAGAGAGAGATCTAGTTGACATTTCTAGAGTCTATAAGAAATATACTACAATATGACAGACACAAAGATCATGATACTCTAAATGTGAAGTTTGCATTCTGCATATTTATCATTTTTAAAAAATCAGTAACTTTGGTCTTTTAGAGTTTCAAGCTCCTTTGTCCAGTTTCTGAAAAAGTGAATTTTGCGTAAATATAGTATAAAGTTTTCACAGAGAATAGACTCCAAATTTGATGAATAAGGCAAAAACCTAATGAAAATTATTCCCTGAAAATCACTTTTCCCATGAGGTACAGCATGTATACTTTTTTTAACATATAGCAATATGTAAAAGTACATACTTTTATACTAATGTACCATGTGTAATTCTAAAGCACTAGGTCTTAGGGGGTTATTTTACTTTCCCACTGGCCCACATTTAGCAATATCTGAAGACATTTTGTTGTCACTAACATGCTGAGAGCATGAAACATTGACACATAGTGTTGAAAGTGTAAGCTTAGTACATATTTACAAACCAGGAAAGAAATGGTCATGATGTGGCTTGTAGATCTTGCCTTGCTTGTTCATAGCTGGTCACCTGTTAATGTGATTTGTTGTTTTTTTAAATTGTAAAATAGATGTAACATAAACTTTACCATCTTGACCATTTTTAAGTGTACAATTCAGTAGTGGTATAGTACATTCATACTGTAGTCCAGCCAATCTACAGCACACTTTTCACCTTGCAAAACTGAAGTCTGTACACATCCACAGCTCCCCATGCTCCCCTCCACCCAGCCCTTGGCAACCTCCATTCTATATTCTATCTGTCTGAATTTCACTGCCCTTGCTTCCTCCTATAAGCATTTGTCTTTTTGTAACTGAATTATTTCACTGGTTTATTATTTCACCTTATTATTAATAAGGTTCATTCCTGTTGCTGTATATCATAATTTCCTTTTTTAAAGACTGAAAAATATTCCATGGTATGTATAGATCACATTTTTGTCTATCCATGTATCTGTTTATAAACATTTGCGTTACTTTCCTCTTTTTGCTATTGTGAATAATGCTGCTGTTGAACAGGGGTGTACAAATATCTCTTTAAGACTTTTTAATCCTTTTGGATATGTACTGGAATTGAAATTACTGGATCATACGGTACTTCTATTTTGAATTTTTGGATGGAAACACCATGCTGTTTTTCATAGTGGTCAAAGTGTTTTACGTTCCTATAAACAGTGCCCAAGGGTTTTGATTTCTCCACATCCTCACAAACACCTGTTATTTTCTGATTATTTTTTTGTTTCAATTGTAACCATCTTAATGCATGTAGAAGTCATTATTGCAAGAAAAAAACATTGTATACTTTTTACAAATCCAATGAGTGTTATTGCAAGAAACAACCAGTTTTAGGAGGAAAACAATTGTCCTTTGACAGTTCTGAAAACCTGGTTCTGCTTTGGTTAATGTTAGGTTATATGAAAACCACCCCAAATGTTGCCTAGTATTAGAATATTCACTGTAGATTTACAATTCTTTGTAAATACTCAATATTTCTTACTGTTTAAGCAGCATTTAAAAGTTTTATCCATGACTGTGAAGAGTTGGAAGCATTTTAAGAGAGAAAATGGTAATCGCTCAGCTGATTGCAGATTTGTTTTTTGTTTGCTTTGTTTTTACTTTATTTTTTTAATTGAAATATTGTTTATGTACAGTATTATGTTAGCTTCAGGTGTACTCGATGGTGATTTGACATTTGTGTACCTTATTAAACCACTTCCATAAATCTGATAACCATCTGTCCCTATATAAGGTTATTATAGTATTATTGACCGTATTCTTTATGCTGTATATTATATCCCCCAGGCTTATTTATTTTATAACTGGAGGTTTGTACCTCTTAAATTCACTTCACCCATTTTGCCCCCTACACCGTCTCCCCTCTGACAACAGCCTATTCTCTGCATGTGTCAGTCTTCTTTCAGTTTGCTTTGTTTTGGGTTTTAGAATCCACATGTGAGTGACATAATGTGCTATTTGTATTTCTCTGACTTATTTCACTTACTGTACTTATTCTACTGTCTAGATTCATCTGTGTTGCTGCAAATGGTGATATTTCATTCTTTTCTTAATGGCTGACTAATATGCCATTATATATATGCCACATCTTCTTTATCCATTCATCTATTGCTTGACACTCATGTTGCACTTATTTCTTAGCTATTATAATAATGCTGCTATGAAAATTGCAGTTCATATATCTTATTGAATTTTGTTTTTTGTGGGGGGTAGACATCCAGAAATGAAATTTCAGTTCTACTCTTAATTTTTTGAGAACCCTCCACAACTGTTTCTCATAAAACAGTGCACCATGGTTTCCTTTTCCTCACATCCTTGTCATCAACACTTGTAATTTGTTGCTTTTATGATGATGGCTGTTTTGAGAGGTATGAGGTGATACCTCATTGTGGTTTTGTTTTGCATTTCCTTGATGATCGGTGATGTTGAGCATCTTTTCATATGTCTGTTCGCCATCTGTATGTCTTCTTTGGAAAAAATATCTACTCAAGACTTCTATTTTTTAATTGGGTCGTTTGGTTTTTTGATGTTTAGTTGAGTATATTTTGGATATTAACCTCCTATTGGATTTGTCCTTTACAAGTGTCTTTTCCTTTGCAATAGACTGCCTTTTCATTTTCCTGATAGCTTTCTTCATTAATATAATCATGTTAGTTTATTTTTTGTCTTGCTTTCCCTTGCCTGAGGAGACAGATCAAAAAAAGATATTATTTTAAGATCAATGTCAAAGATCATACTGCCTTTATTGTCTTCTTGGAATTTTATGACTTCAATTCTTAATTCAGTTGGAATTTAGTTTTGTATATGGTATAGAAAAATGATAGTCCAATTTTATTGTTTTGCATGTAGCTATCTGGTTTTCTCAACAGCATTTATTGAAGAGGCTGTCTTTTCCCATATTTTTGATCCTTTATTGTAGATAAATTTATCAGAAGTGTGGAGGTTTATTTCTTATTTCTAGTCTTTATATTCTGTTCAGTTGATCTGCCTGTTTTTATACCAGTACCATCCTGTTTTGATGACTGTAGCTTTGTAATATTGTTTGAAGTCGGCAAGCATGATAACCACCAATTTGTTCTTCTTTCCCAAGTTTGCTTTGGCTATTCTGGATCTTTTGTGTTTCGATACAATTTACAAAATTATTTGTTTGGGTTCTGTGAAAAATGCCATTGGTATTTTGATAGGGATTGCATTAAATCTGTAGATTGCCTTGGTAGTATTTTAATAATATTCTTCTAACATATGAGCACTTTAGCATTCCAGTCCCCTATAATGAAAAGGACATCTTTTTTGGGTGTTAGTTCTAAAAGATCGTGTAGGTCTTCATAAAACCGTTCAACTTCAGCTTCTTCAGCATTACTGGTTGGGGCATAGACTTGGATAACTATGATATTGAATGGTTTGCCTTGGAGATGAACAGAGATCATTCTGTCGTTTTTGAGATTGCATCCAAGTACTGCATTTCGGACTCTCTTGTTGACCATGATGGCTACTCCATTTCTTCTGAGGGATTCCTGCCCGCAGTAGTAGATATAATGGTCATCTGAGTTAAATTCACCCATTCCAGTCCATTTTAGTTCGCTGATTCCTAGAATGTCGACGTTCACCCTTGTCATCTCTTGTTTGACCACTTCCAATTTGCCTTGATTCATGGACCTGACATTCCAGGTTCCTATGCAGTATTGCTCTTTACAGCATCGGATCTTGCTTCTATCACCAGTCACATGCACAACTGGGTATTGTTTTCGCTTTGGCTCCATCCCTTCATTCTTTCTGGACTTATTGCTCCACTGATCTCCAGTAGCATATTGGGCACCTA
>SJYT01021487.1:0-14464 GCA_006410635.1 Cephalophus harveyi
TTCATGGGGTCGCAAAGAGTCGGACACGACTGAGCGACTGAACTGAACTGAACTGAACTGAGAGACAGAGTATACTTATTGAAAACCCTTTATAGTTTTATAATGGACTGACTGCTTTTCTCATTTTCCTTTCAGCTCTTCAATAATAAAGCAATGGAAAAAAAAAAGAATACTTTCTCTGATGGTTGAAATCTATTACTTGGACCATAAATTTGATGTCAGAAAAACACAAGATCTTTTATGATCACGCTTTTTTGTGTCCCAGGACCTATAAATGTTTGCCACAAAAGTATGTAAAATAATTTTGTGATTTTATTTTTTGTGTTTCTAAAAGCCCTACATAGTCTACATGTCAGAAACAAATACTTGACCATGATTTTCATTTTGTCCAGGGACTTAATTCATTTTACTAATTATTCAATATGTTTTCGTATATACCAACCCAGTGATGTCTTATGATTATGCATTGATTTAAAGCCTGTATGATACTTTCATTTTATAAACAATATATGCTGCTCTTTATTGTTTTGAAATAATAATGCCAGAAAAGGCATCTATGCTGAATTCATTTACACTGATTTATTATATTGTGTCCCACTGATCACAGGCTGGCTCCCCTAGAAAACTGTCTGCCAGGTGGTTTATAGGGTCCATTGTACTGGATATTTGTTATCCTAATAATCCCTTTCCTGTCCTTTCTCCCACTCTGTTCTACATCACAGGGAACACCATTTTCCTGCCAGCTAGTTTCTCTTGCCAACTGGCTTCTGGATAGCTTTGCTGCTACTGCTGCTGCTGCTGCTAAGTCGCTTCAGTCATGTCCGACTCTGTGCGATCCCATAGATGGCAGCCCACCAGGCTCCCCCGTCCCTGGGATTCTCCAGGCAAGAACACTGGAGTGGATTGCCATTTCCTTCTCCAATGCATAAAGTGAAAAGTGAAAGTCTCTGAATAGCTTTAAGCAATGGTTAAAAGGGGAAGGTGAGAGCAATAGAGTAACCAGAGTATTTCTTTCTCTCTTAGACTCTGCAGCAACCACTTCGTCTGCAGCTGTATCCTCTCAGCTCATACAAAACAAAATCCTCTCCCCTAGAGATCCAACTGCTGATGGCCACAGTTCTTGCTCTTTGAGTACTCCACCTTCTAGATCTGATATCACTGATAGTAAAGGGACAAAGTAGGTGACTACATAGTCAATCCCACTAACGGATCATAAGTGGAGAGGAAAGTATGGGAGATGCCATAATGATTACTCAAGAAAGCACGCTTGCCTAGCAACAAAACTGTGCAAGAGAAGTGTGAGTCATGCCCCAAAACAATAAAAGAATTATGGAATGAAATCCACATACTACCCACTGAAGTCAATAAGTTAAGGATCCTTGCCAAGGGATTTTTCTGCCTGTACTAAGAACAGAAATATAGGGGAAAGGTGACATCATACTGAAAGTTGAGATGATTTACCATATTTAAGCATATGTTATCACCTTTTTGTTCATTTCCATAGTGCCATGATAGTCTGGGTTTTGCCACGTAGGGACCAGAAATTTCCCTCATCTGACATGGAGGCAGAGGTGAAGATGGAAGTGTGACATCTACTCAAGACTGAGTAAGAAGATGGTCTTCTTCCCCTCCCTACTTTTCCTTTGACTGTAAAAATGTAGCCCACTAAGTTCTCGTGGTGGCAATCCCTTGCCTGCCCGCTTGTATCTCTGTACTAATAAACTTTTTCCTTACCAGTCACCCTGCCTCTCACTGAATTCTTTCTGCACCCAGACATAAGGATCTGTGCTCTACTGAGTTTTGAAATGTCTTCTATAGCTTCATCACTGCTTCTTCCTTCTATCTCTTCTTCTCTATGTTAGTGATGCTCCCAAATGTTATTACTCACTGGTTTGCCTCATTATCCCTAATTGATTCACCAGCTCTTCTACTGCCCATACAAACAATTCCATGACTTTTATTCCCTCTGTTTAAAAGACCTAGTATGGTTTCTGTTTTTTTTGGACTGGACTCATAGATTAACCTTTCATATTCATCCACCTTTCGCTTACTCCTTTCATATTCATCCACCAAGACTTCATTATATATCAAACTTGCGCAAGGCACTGTTTAAGGGTAAGAGCATATCTGTGAACAAGATAAAATACTTTCCCTACCATTTATAAAAATTATAGTCCAGTGGGAAAGATAGATATTGTATAATAAATTGTGGATGTGATGCATATTATAAAAGATAAATTATATTATATTATGGGGTCAAAACAAGAGAACATTAAACCTAAGTGAGTCATGGGACTTCCCCGTCAGTCCAGTGGTTAAGACTCTGTGCTTCTGCTGCAGCGGGTGTGGGGTTGATCCCTCATGGGGGGAACTAAGATCCTACATGCCAGAGGAAAATTCTTAAGTTTGTGCCTTTTCAAATGAGATCTAAAATGCAGGAGAGTCTTGACAAGGTATATACGATAAGAATAATATGTGAGAAGAAAAGAGCTTACTGTAAAAAACATCTCACCTAAGTTAACTTCCCATTTGGAGCTATGGATCTGTGAGTGGAGAAAAGAAGGAGGCTCTATTATGTACATTCTCCTATAACCTTTGAATAATGCTGACTGCAAGTATCTCATATTCAAAAAGATCATTTAAAATTATCTTTAAATATCTGAAAGCCTCTCAGACAGAACTGATAAATAATTTTTCTGATTTAAAGTAATATCCAAAGAGAAGTGCATGACAGTTCACTGAGGTTTTTAGACTCCCTGGATAGTAGAGAGATTCTACGTGCAATGAGGTTTTTAGACTCTCTGGACAGTAGAGAGATTCTACGTGCACTGAGGTTTTTAGACTCTCTGGACAGTAGAGAGATTCTACGTGCACTGAGGTTTTTAGACTCTCTGGACAGTAGAGAGATTCTACGTGCCCAAGCAGAATGAAGGCAACACACCTATTTCAAATATTTAAGTAAAACTGTGCATCTTCGATAACATATAACCCCAGGCGCTTAAATAATAATGGAACATAAATATATTGGCTGTCAGTAATCTTTAATTAAAAACTCTCCTGCAGCCCACAAGAAAGAGGTACAAGGTTTGCACCTGCAAACATAAGTGCTGAAATATGTCCCCGTGTCACCTTGTCCCTTTACTTAGCCTGAAAATACCAACTTATGTTAAACCAATTGTAACTTGCTCTAGTACTTCATTTTTCTTATTTTTTGGTGTGTGTTCAATTTGGTGTAAAATACTCGTTAATTATAAGGTGCTATTTGTGGCTATGAGGGTGATATAAAATACAAAATACATATCTTGCCCTAAGGAAATTTCTGTCTGAGAGATGCAGGCAGGTGAATCAGTGCTTATGATATTCTATGATACATCTCAAGAGAGAGGTTGGTACAATGTGTTATGGGAACCCAATAGAAAGGGATCCAGCTAGCCTTGGGAAATTAAGGTAGCTCCTTGGATGATATGATAATTAATTAAAAGAGGAATCAAAGGCTTTTTGGTGGAAATACACAAGCTATAAATTAACAGTTTTTTTTATAACAAGATTGAAACTAAACAGTGGTTAATCTTCAAAGTAAGCCAGACAAAATGGCAATTTATTTAAGAGATTCAGTTTATAATTATTATAAAAGACTATAACTTATATGGGCTACCCTGGTGGCTCAGGTGGTAAAGAATTCACCTGCAATGCAGGAGACCTGGGTTCCCTCCCTATGTCAGGAATATCCCCTGGGGTAGGGAATGGCTACCCACTCCAGTAATCTTGCCTGGAGAATCCCATGGACGAGGAGCCTGGCAAGCTACAGTTCATGGGGTCGCAGAGTTGGACACAACTGAGTGGCTAAACATACATACCCACAACCTATGTATTAATACATTTACTGCTGTATACCCCCATCAGTGACACTTAAGGGTGATTGCTGATGAAAGAGATTTCAAAATACGCTAGGCTCAATTAGTGTTTTCTGAGAGTTAAGGCACAGAGGATGCTTTACCCTAAGGTCTCCTTATTCCCATAAAAGAATTACAATTAGATCCATAATTAGTCAACTTGCTCATTATTCTTAATTAAATTAGACATTATCCCGACATCAAAAATTATAATATACTCCAGTTACATGCCAGAGTAAGTTATTCACGTAATTGGCCCCACACTTAACATACAATTAAATGTGCCAAATAAAGCAAACAAACAAAGCCTCTCTGGAGCTCCCTGATTACAGAGTCCATGTCTGCCCAAACTGCTCACTAGCTCCCTTTTCTCTGAACTTTGACTCTCAATAGCTCTCCCTGTCCTGCTGTATAAGAGGAAGTCAGGGAAAAGTTGGAGAGGCTCTAATTGCCTAGAGAATCCCATGGACAGAGGAGCCTGGCAGGCTACAGTCCATGGGGTTGCAAGAGTATGACATGACCTAGCAACTAAACCACCACCACGACCAATAAGCTGAGCTATCTAATCATGGCCACATCCCCTCCTCTGTAAAGTGTGACTTCTTATTTGGATCCTTTGTTTCCTTGCACTGTCTTGTGGCCGTGATGACTGCAATCATCATGATGCCAAATTCTCCTCTCCTTTTAAAGCTTTCAGTTGATGATAGCATTTTCTCTTTTCTTTTGAAAAAATAAGGTCACTCAACATGATGTCTTTCATCATTCTTAGTTTTCATCTCACCAACACTAAATTGTAACCTTTCTCCATATATAGAGAAAAATGCAGTTCCTCCTTTCTAAGATTAATTCTTTTTCCTTGACTCTTCCTCATAACCAGCTTTCTTGAAATCCAGCAAATGCTCTTGCGTAATTGTTCTATATTTTTCTTCTACTTTTTATTTCCTTTATCTATTGGCTCCTTTTTCTCTGCTTGTCTCTCTCTTGTCTCTCTCTCACATACAATATATAGACATTTGAAGAATGTTTATACAAGTGCTTTATAAAAAAAGAATGGGAAGTGAGTGGTTGGGAAGCTAGGGAAAAGGGTTTTTAAGACTGAGATTTAAGCTAAGCACTGAAGAATCAATAACTTTTATTTGATCAGATGTTCTCAAACATTTTTTATTTCAAGAACCCTTTATGATCTTAAAAGCAAATGAGGACCCCAAACAGCTTTTGTTTATGTATGTTAGATTGATCAATAAAAATCAACTGCATGTTAATATAAAAATATTTTTACAAAAAATAGCTACATTAAAAAGAAAACAAAGTATTACTGTTTTACAATAATATGTAACACTATGCTTTTTACTGTTTGCTAGTTTCTTTAACATCTGTAGAACATTACTGATTTCTCATACCTGCTCTGCATTTAATCTTTTGTAGAGTGTTGTTTTGATTAATGTATGCAAAGAAAACCCTGCCTCACTAAGATATATAATTGAACAAGGGAAGATGATTCTAATATATTTTTCATATAATTGAGACTATTGTTTTTGATATTATGCTAAAACTCAGTAAGTAGTAAACTCCTAAAGGTTAGTTATTATATGCAACCTGCAAACATGTTGCCCTATCTATTCTTGCCCTGTTTCATTAAAATCCACTGGCCTGTCTTGCACTTTGATGTTTTCCTCAGGAATTGTAAATTTTACATTGTTTATTTGGAAGATATTTGCTCACAGAATTATACAGATCTTTCAAATTTAGACACGTTCCATTATAAAATGTAAAAAATATATATCATTCATTAATATCTTCACCAATATCATCAGAAAAATTTTCAAGCTTTCTGGACCAAAGTGGTTCAGACTACAGTGACAAGTGAAAGTTGTCCAACATTCCAATTTTCATGTAAATCTCAAATTTTATTATTTCTCTTTCTTGAAGTAATAGGCTCACTTTGTTCATTTTCCAGAGAATATATGCCAAACACCCAACTCTGAATAATCATTAAGTTATTCTTTCAAGTGAAGATGGTGTTAATTGGAAAATGAAGCTAGTTCAGCTTACAACTCAAATAATTGCACAATATTTTGAAATGACCATTGTATATCAGTGTCCAGCATAAGTGCTTTAATATATATTTCTTTTTTTGCCACAAAGCATATTTAAAGTTTGAGTAAGCAAGAGTCACAATTTAACAAAATTAATAACTTCATTGCTTCATTAAAGACACTATTAAACAAGATATTCTCTCTCTCTCTCCCTTTGTCTCTCCCTATCTTTCTTGCTCTCTCTTTTAAATGCAATTGCCTGACTGTGAAAAATCTAGTAATTATTTATATAGTTTGGTGCCAACACCTTTAGTGGTGCTAAATTTATCTACTATTACTTGTGTAAAATCAATGCAAATGTCAGCATAGTGAAAAAAGGCAAGTTATGTCAGAGTATATTTTGAAAATAGTTTTGATCTCTGGACTCTCTGAAAGAGTCCTAAGAATCTCCAGGGATCCCTGGAACAAATTTTGGGAATCACTGCTGTAGCTCTAGAAGCTTAAAAGATAATTTGGTATAAAAAAATACATATAAAGCTTAGAACATCACATGTTTATCAACAACACCTAATTATTTACTCTCTGACCCCTAAACATGACTTCTTCTTTTTAGTCTCCACACCACTGAACCCTTAGACAAGTGAGGTAGAACGAAACACCTGGAAACACAAGTCATGGGGGCACTGTGACGTTCACTTGTCTCTGAAGGCCAGTCTGCTGGTAGAATCAGTAACATAATGCTTCACTCTTGCTGGTTTCAGCACATTGCTCTTCCAAATCTCTGGAACTGCAGGGTCTTATATGATGGTCATTAGCCTAATGTGGTTATTCCAATTGAACTTAATTAATATTAAATTAAATAGCATTAAAAATTCACTTGCTCAATTGAATTGTCATATTCCAAATGCTCAGTATTACATGTGGTTGGTGGATATTATATTGATTAGTACAGATAGAGAGCCTTTCCATTATTGCAGAAAGTTCTCTTAGGTAGGGTTAGGGTGGACTATCTTACTCTTTTTATCCTCACCATAATTTACTGCTTTCCCCTTATCCTAGTGACCATCATAGGAGGAATTCTGTACCACCAGCTTTATTAACAGTTCTTTGCTCTGTTTTCATCTTTTGTTTAGCATCAACCTCCATGACAATACCCGACCCAATTCATTAGACTCATTCTTTGATGTCCTATATTTCCAATGTTCTTCACCTACAGGTCACTTCTTAAACAACCCAGAACTGTTCCATTTCTAAAATCTTAAACTTCACTCTCTCATTTCTCAGATCACATATTCCTATCTTCTAGGTCCTACTTACTTATTTCCATCTCCCTTCTATTTGAACTCAGTAACATTCAAATTAATGGAGAAGACTCTTGAGAGTCTCTTGGACAGTAAGGAGATCAAACCAGTCAGTCCTAAAGGAAATCAACCCTGAACATTCATTGGAAGGACTGATGAGAAAGCTGAAGCTCCAATACTTTGACCATCTGATATGAAGAGCCAATTCATTGGAAAAGACTCTGATGCCTGGAAAGATTGAAGGAAGGAGGAGAAGGGGGCAACAGAGGATGAGATGTTTGTTATATTTTACATTTCCCTCTCTTTTTTAAAGTTACTATCAGTATTATAAATTCTGACGTCTAAAATATTTTTAATTCCAGTGGTTAAACTAACAGGACTTTTAGTTTAATCTCTCTTCTTCACTTTCTCTAAACCATCCTTCATATATGCAGCATGTCTTTATATCATAGAAAAACAGAATTAAAAGTGACCCAAACAGTCTATTAGCCAGATGACACCAGTTTTAGGCAAGCTTGAACTTAAAAGCAATGTCAAAAGGTTATTACATGTAAGCAATGGTATGGAAGTCTAGCCTCTATCATGGCAGAAATAAACACACACACACACACACACACATACTCTCTCTCTCTCTCTCTCTCTCTCTCTCCAGGTCCAAAACTAGGATCTGGGAGCCAGGAACTGACCAAGGATTTTTGCTCCATTTCTGAAGACAAAAGGCATATAATACCAAACTTTGGAAAAGTTTAAACTAACTTGATGTTCAAACAGAAAAAGTGGAATAAATACTTAGGATCTGCCTATCTTTGATAGCCATTCCCCAGTACTTTTCAGCCACATAATCTTTTCCTTATCATAATTAATGCTTCCTGACATGACTTTATGTATGCATATGTTGTCTGTCTCCTCCATTAGAATATTAACTCTCTGAAGGCACCCCCTTTGATTTACTCAAAATTCCTACAATCTAGAATAATCTAACATGGCTTTCTGCTCAAGAAATATTTGGGTGAATGACTAAATACAGAACATAGTTGCTCTTTACAAAAGAACATACAGTTGCTCTTAAAAAAAAAACAAAACACACACACACACACACACAAATTAAACTCTTCCATATGAGAAACAGTACATTAAATACTGAGACTCAATTCCTAGGCAGGTTAATAAGAAGTCTGGGGTCTCTGAGGAGGAGAGTGGGGGTCTGCGGTTCTCGAGGAGGAGATAGGGGTCTGGAATTCTCAAAGAGGAGGAATAGACAAACATCTTTTTTTTTCTCTCTCTCTCTACATTCGTTAGTCTGAGTCACATAAAACATTTTTTTCTTTAAGCCTGGAACTGATGATTACCCAACAGACAACTCAGTTTAAACTCTGTATTAAGGATTATATAATAACAATGTGTCCTGCTTGAGGACAGTTTCTCCTTCCTGAAAACCTTCTGACTAATCCTGTTTTCTTCAGCTCAGTTCAGTTCAGTCCCTCAGTCATGTCTAACTCTGTGTGACACAATGGACCGCAGCAACACGCCAGGCCTCCCTGTCCGTCATCAAATCCTGGAGCTTACTCAAACTCATGTCCATTGAATCAGTGATGCCACCCAACTATCTCATCCTCTGTCACCCCCTTCTCCAGCCACAATCAATCTTTCCTAGCATCAGGGTCTTTTCCAATGAGTCGGTTTTTCACATCAAGTGGACAAAGTATTGGAGCTTCAGCTCAGCATCAGTCCTTCCAATAACAGTCACGACTGACTTCCTTTAGGATAGATTGGCTGGATCTCCTTGCAGTCCAAGAGACTCACAAGAGTCTTCTCCAATACCACAATTCAAAAGCATAAAATCTTTGGTGCTCAGCTTTGTTTATAGTCCAACTCTCACATCCATACATGATTACCGGAAAAACTATTGCTTTTACTAAATGGACATTTGTTGGCAATGTAATGTCTCTGCTTTTTAATATGTTGTCTAGGTTGGTCATAACTTTTCTTCCAAGGAGTAAGCGTCTTTTAATTTCATGACTGCAGTCACCATCTGCAGTGATTTTGGAGCCCCAAAAATAAAGTCTGACATTGTTTCCACTGTTTCCCCATCTATTTCCCATGAAGTGATGGGACCAGATGCCATGATCTTAGTTTTCTGAATGTTGAGCTTTAAGTCAACTTTTTCGCTCTCCTCTTTCACTTTCATCAAGAGGCCTTTTAGTTCCTCTTCACTTTCTTCCATAAAGGTTGTGTCTTCTGCATACCTGAGGTTGTTGATATTTCTCCAGGCAATCTTGATTCCAGCTTGTGCTTCTTCCAGCCCAGTGTTTCTCATGATGTACTCTGCATATAAGTTAAATAAGCAGGGTGACAATATACAGTCTTGAGGTACTCCTTTTCCTATTTGGAACCAGTCTGTTGTTCCATGTTATCTTAAATACTGTTAATACTGTAATAATTACTTTTATCTTAAAATGTATATTATGTGACTGGGTCTGGTAAGATTTTTCTATTGTTAAGTTCTAATCCTGTTATCTTAAAATGTAAATTGTGGGAGTGGGTCTGGTAAAATTTTTAAAACTTTGAGAGGTTCTTTTGATTTTTTGAACTCTTTATTGCCAAATTCAGACTTAAATTGAAGAAAGTGGGGAAAACCTCTAGACCATTCAGGTATGACTTAAATCAAATCTCTTACAATTATACAGTGGAAGTGAGAAATAGATTTAAGGGACTAGATCTGATAGACAGAGTGTCTGATGAACTATGGACTGAGGTTTGTAATATTGTACAAGAAACAGGGAGCAAGACCATCCCCAAGAAAAAGAAATGCATAAAAGCAAAATGACTGCCTGAGGAGACCTTACAAATAGCTGTGAAAATAAGAGAAGTGAAAAACAAAGGAGAAAAGGAAAGATATACCCATTTGAGTGCAGAATTCGAAAGAATAGCAAGGAGAGGTAAGAAAGCCTTCCTTAGTGATCAGCGCAAAAAAAAAAAAAAAAAAAAGAAAACAACAGAATTGGAAAGACTAGAGATCTCTTCAAGAAAATTAGAGATACTAAGAGAAGTTTTCATGCAAAGATGGGCTCAATAAAGGGCAAAAATTGTATGTACCTCAAGGCTGTACATTGTCACCCTGCTTGTTTAACTTATATTCAGAGTACCTCATTAGAAATGCTGGGCTGGATGAAGCACAAGCTGGAATCAAGGTTGTCAGGAGAAATATCAATAACCTCAGATATACAGATGACAGCAACCTTATGGCAGAAAGTGAAGAAGAACTAAAGAGCCTCTTGATGAAAGTGAAAGAAGACAGTGAAAAGTTGGCTTAAAGCTCAACATTCAGAAAATTAAGATCATGGCATCCGGTCCCATCACTTCATGGGAATTAGATTGGAAAAGAGTGGAAAACTTTATTTATTTATTTTTGGCTCCAAAATTACGGCAGATAGTGACTGCAACCATGAAATTAAATGATGCTTTCTCCATGGAAGGAAAGTTACGACCAACCTAGACAGCATATTAAAAAGCAGAAACATTTCTTTGCCAACAAAGGTCTATCAAGGCTGTGTTTTTTCTAGTAGTCATGTTTCCTTCTTCATGTATGGATGTGAGAGTTGGACTATAAAGAAAGCTGAGTGCCAAAGAATTGATGCTTTTGAACTGTGGTGTTGGAGAAAACTCTTGAGAGTCCCTTGGACTGCAAGGAGACCCAGCTGGTCCATCCTAAAGGAAGTCAGTCATGAACATTGTTTGGAAGGACTGATGCTGAATCTGAAACTCCAATACTTCGGCCACCTGATGCGAAGAGCTGACTCATTTGAAAAGACCCTGATGCTGGGAAAAATTGAGGGTAGGAGGAGCAGGGGATGACAGAGGATGAGATGGTTGGATGGNGCTGGTCCATCCTAAAGGAAGTCAGTCATGAACATTGTTTGGAAGGACTGATGCTGAATCTGAAACTCCAATACTTCGGCCACCTGATGCGAAGAGCTGACTCATTTGAAAAGACCCTGATGCTGGGAAAAATTGAGGGTAGGAGGAGCAGGGGATGACAGAGGATGAGATGGTTGGATGGCATCACCAACTCAATGGGCATAAGTTTGAATAAACTCCAGGCGTTGGTGATGGACAGGGAGGCCTGGCGTGCTGCAGTCCATGGGGTTGCAAAGTGTCAGACTTTCCTAACTGACTGAACTAATGAACTATCTAATTTAAAAAGGAAGTAAATGGCAACCCACTCCAGTATTCTTGCTTGGAGAATTCCATGGACTGAGGAGCCTGGTGGGCTGCAGTCCATGGGGTCACAAGGAGTCGGACATGACTGAGTGACTTTACTTACTTACTTACACAAAAATAAACTCAAAATGGATTAAAGATCTAAACCTAAACCAGAAACTATAAAACTCCAAGAGGAGAACATAGGCAATAAATCACAGCAGGATCCTCTATGACCCACCTCCCAGAATACTGGAAATAAAAGCAAAAATAAACAAATGGGACCTAATTAAAATTAAAAGCTCCTGCACAACAAAGGAAACTCTAAGCAAGGTGAAAAGACAGCCTTCAGAATGGGAGAAAATAATAGAAAAAGAAGCAACTGACAAAGAACTAATCTCAGAAATATACAAGCAACTCCTGCAGCTCAATTCCAGAAAAATAAACGACTCAATCAAAAAATGGGCCAAAGAACTAAACAGACATTTCTCCAAAGAAGACATACAGATGGCTAACAAACACATGAAAAGATGTTCAACAGCACTCATTATCAGAGAAATGCATATCAAGACCACAATGAGGTCCCATTCACACCAATCAGAATGGCTGCGATCCAAAAGTCTACAAGCAATAAATGCTGGAGAGGGTGTGGAGAAAAGGGAACCCTCTTACACTGTTGGTGGGAATGCAAACTAGTACAGCCACTGTGGAGAACAGTGTGGAGATTCCTTAAAAAACTGGAAATAGAACTGCCATACGACCAGCAATCCCACTGCTGGGCATACACACCAAGGAAACCAGAATTGAAAGAGACACGTGTACCCCAATGTTCATATAATATCATCTATGAAATGAATCGCCAGTCCAGGTTCGATGCAGGATACAGGATGCTTGGGGCTGTTGCACTGGGATGACCCAGAGGGATGGTACAGGGAGGGAGTTGGGAGGGGGGGTTCATGATTGGGAATTCATGTACACCCATGGCAGATTCATGTCAATGTATGGCAAAACCAATACAGTATTGTAAAGTAAAATAAAGTAAAATTTTAAAAAATTAAAAAAAAATAACAAAAATAAAGTGTAGCAGGGAAAAAAATAATAAATTTATATTTAAAAAATGTATATAGCTCCCTTGCTAAAGACTAGCAAGCTGGCAAATCTCCCCACCCCTTTTAATGTCTATATCAGAATCTTTCTCTGTCCTTGTTCACTGTAGTAAAACTTCTGCTTCACCAAATCCCTGAGTGGTCAAGCCTGGTCTTCATCCGGAAGGTAAATCTTCTTCGGAGATCACAAATTCGACATCATTCACCATAAGCTATAAATATTTTATAGTTATTTAATGCTAAGAAAAACCTTAAAAAATAGGTAGTATTTGTTTCATTTTAAAGAATAGATAGCTGAATCTAACAAAATTTAAGTTACCCATATAAAATCAGAAGTTGATATAAAATTAGAGAGATACTTCCGGTTTAATGGCTAGAGTACCCCATGAAACTAGGGAAAATCATTTTCTAAGAAAAATCATTTTAAGTTACCAGAAATTGTTTTAAGAGCATACAGCAAAAGAAGAAACATTTCTTTAAAAAATACATACTAAAACTCAAAAAGAAGAGTCTGTGATACTTGAATGAAGACCCACTCCTTCCTTCCTCCTTGGGGCTCAGAGACTGAGATTCCACTCATTCAAGGTGCAGCCCAGAACAGGCTCCCTCTCCTGTGGCTCCCATTCAGAGGGCTATGGTCTCAGGAGCTGAGACCATGAACATTTTTTATCCTACCCCCAGCTATGTGTTGTTGAGACTAAGTCTGCGCAAGTGTGACTAAGAAATTGGGGAGGGGTCCCTTCTTCTGCTTGACCCTACTCAGTCTTCACCACAGCTGAAAGCGCTAAGGCTCTCATTGCCCTTGCCTTGTTTGCATGCTCATTTTTAAAATGAATTACATTATCATCACAGTAATAAATGCACATAGTGGTAAAAAACCTTTCAAAGTCTTATACTTAAAAATTGAAGTTATTTTTCTTTTCACGTGATGAAGCTGTCATAAAAAATTCATTGACTGTTATTTAGCTAAGTGTTTGAAGAGACAGCATATAACACCAGCAGTAGATCAGGGAGGTAGTAACTTCAGTGTAGTGGAGAAATGAACTGTTGCAGTAGGAAATCTCTGATGGAGAGAAAAGGCTGTATGAGGGGTTCCAGAGAGCATGGCTGCCTGGGATATGAGAGGAGAGAAAAAAAGAATGCTAAAAATAAACTGCCTGCTTTGTTATTGTGTCGTGGTTTGGTCCAAATGTTGGTTATTGGTTCTTGGGTTAAGCAGAGTTATTTTCAGCTCTGAGAGAGGAGAAAAAGGTTAACGCAGGTGACCTTGCCCCACTGTCTGCAGCTGCTCAAAGCAAGAGACCCGTGCAGTCTTACCACTTCTCCTGAATCAATCATTGGTCCTTATATATTCTCAGGAGATAGCTAGGTCCTCCTTAACCAAAAAACCCTGAGGCAACCACATCAAACCCACAGACATCTCAAGAGAACTGTAGTACCAGAAGGCTCCAAGCATGAACAGTATTATCATATTCTTAGATGAGCAGAAAGACAAATATGGCAAGTGGGATTTAGAACAACAATTCCCTGAGTGTGTTCCATACATCATTACCCCAGTAGATGCTCCTTCAGTTCAGTTCAGTCACTCAGTCGCATCTGACTCTTTGTGACCCCATGAATCGCAGCACGCCAGGCCTCCCTGTTCATCACCATCTCCCGGAGTTCACTCAGACTCACTTCCATCGAGTCTGTGATGGCATCCAGCCATCTCATCCTCAGTCATCCCCTTCTCCTCCTGCCCCCAATCCATTGCCAACATCTGCTGGATCATGGAAAAAGCAAGAGAGTCCCAGAAAACATCTATTTCTGCTTTATTGACTATGCCAAAGCCTTTGACTGTGTGGATCACAATAAACTGTGGAAAATTCTGAAAGAGATGGGAATACCAGACCACCTAACCTGCCTCTTGAGAAATCTGTATGCAGGTC
>SJYT01021487.1:19488-96866 GCA_006410635.1 Cephalophus harveyi
AAATATTAATAGATAACATTATTATTTAGAAAAGTAAAACTTTTTTTACATGATTTTAAATATGGTGGATTCATGTCAATGTATGGCAAAACCAATACGGTATTGTAAAGTAAAATAAAGTAAAAATAAAATTTAAAATAAATAAATAAATATACTGTCTACTAAAGGTGATTATTTTTACATTCTCTCTCTAAACATCCACTGGAATGCTAAACTGAGTAAGTCAGTAGAGAAAATGTATATCATGTTTCTAACTTCTTTAGACATTTCTTAGTGAGGAAAAGAAACCTTCATCCTTCACCTTCACTCTTCCTTTTCTTATCATTCTAAGTATCCTCAGTTAAATGGGTCTTGTCTAAACCATCCTTAAACTCTCTCTACCACAATTACTTCTTGATTTAGCACAACCTGCTAATTGTCACTCCCAAGACCACCACAAAATCTCTCCCTTGACAATGCTCAGGCCCTGCCAAAGTTCTCAGCCTTGTAGCGAATATTCTGTCATCTGACAGACCTATACAAGTATCTCACTCTCTAATTCAAAGCTCTGTTTTATTTGGTTATCCTCTCTTCTCACTTGACTTTGTTGTTGTTGTTTAGCCTCTAAGTTGTGTCTGATTCCTTGCGACCCCTTTGGCTGTAGCCCACCAGACTCCTCTGTCCATGGGATTCTCCAGGCAAAAATACTGGAGTGGGTTGCTATTTCCTTCTCCAGGGGATCTTCCCCAACCCAAGGATCGAACCTGCATCTCCTGCATTGGTGGCAGATTCTTTACCACTGAGCCATCAAAGCAGCCATTCTCACTCAACTACAATTTCTGAAACAGTGCATGATTTCTTCTATATTTATTCTCATAAAATAGAATTTGACTCCATTTTTTATGTTTGAGCTGTCATTGTTTTAGTTGCTCAAGTCCATTTGCTGTTGCCCTACACAGGGCAACAAAGATTAGAGAGTGTCTGTGAGCCATTCATCCTGTGAAATCAGTGGTAACCTCCCTGGCCAATCCAAGGCAGCATGTGGGCTCTCCCCCTGCTCCATATCCAAGTCATTACAAGTATCCAATGCACTCTCTCTGCTTTGCTTTTGCTTCACTCCTTAAGGAACTTGAACCCTTCACCTTGGGAAATCCTTTCATGGTTTACTATCTTAGTAATAAATTCTATTTCACATCTATTGATATCTGTATGTCATTTGTCCTGGCATCTATTATATATTCCTGGGGGGGGAGATGTGTATAAGAGACAGCCTTATGATTATACAGTGGAAGTGAGAAATAGATTTAAGGGACTGGATCTGATAGAGTGCCTGATGAACTACGGACTGAGGTTCGGGACATTGTACAGGAGACAGGGATCAAGACCATCCCCATGGAAAAGAAATGCAAAAAAGCAAAATGGCTGTCTGGGGAGGCCTTACAAATAGCTGTGAAAAGAAGAGAGGTGAAAAGCAAAGGAGAAAAAGAAAGATATAGGCATCTGAATGCCTGTCTCTTATACACATCTCAGAAGAAGGGACCCCTCCCCAATTTTTTATCCTACCCACAAATATTCTCTGTCTTGTCAGGAAAATTATTAAAAGTAAAGGCTATTTTTCTATGATTGGCATATTACAATAGATATTTAATAGGTCATTTTTAATTTGGAGGTAAATGGATTTAATTAAAATAGAAAGAATGAGGAAACAATGTATTTCCTTAAAGTCTAAAAACTAATTATATGTCCTATATTTGACTGCCCAATACAATATCTGGGCAATATAATATTAATTTTTGTTCATACAATATCTTGTTTTGCAACTTGTCTTAGTATATTATATACATATGCTTCTAAGTCTCATCCCTCTTACAGGATATCTTTTCAAGCTTCCTTAACTCATTTTGATCTCCTGATATGCTGCTCATGGGTATAGCTCTGTGTGGATCAGCAGCCAACTCTTTACATTTACAACAAGGTTTTTAACCTCGTCTCTTTTTACTATGAGTTACTATGATTTACAAACTATTTCCTATGAGAAAGTATCTTTTTACTCTTAGAATTTGTGTCAGTCACACATTATTGTGGACATCTGGAAGAGAGAAGAAAACACTTCAATTCTATTTCAAAAATGCCTCGAAGTCCAAGCAACAGGATTCTATAGTCAAATAGCATAAAAGGGCAACAGAGAAAGAAGTAACAACACTCAGTATTTCTCACTGAGATTATTAACACTGAGAGTATAATCACATATTTCATCTCATGTGAGGAACATATCAATTATGCAGACTATCTTCAGTTAGGGATCAGAGATTAATTCTTGTTTTGACAATTGTGGTTTCAATATTTTTCACATTTACACAATCCAAACAAGGGTTTTGTGCAAATGCTACATCAAACTTAACTGATGATAAAATGACCATGGCACAGATACAAGCCCTTTCATGGATCACTGTCTTGTCAAGGTGAAGGGACTTGCATAACACAATGAAGCTATGAGCCATGCCGTGCAGGGCCACCAAGATGGACAGGTCATGGCAGAGAGTTCCGACAAAATGTGACCCTCTGAAGGAGGGAATGGCAAATGACCACAGTATACTTTCTGTGAAAACAACATGAACTGTATAAAAGGCCAAAAAGATATGATACCAAAAGATGAGTCCCCCAGGTCAGAAGGTAACCAGTATGCTACTGAGGAAGAGTGGAAGAGAATTACCAATAGCCCCAGAATGAATGAAGAGGCTGGGCCAAAGTGGAAACAATGCTCAGCTGTGGATGTGTCTGATGAGGAAAGTAAAATCTGATGCTGTAAAGAACAGTACTGTATAGGAACTGGAATGTTAGGTCCGTGAATCATGGAAAATTGGATGTGGTCAAGCAGGACATGGTAAGAATAAACATCGACATCCTAGGAATCAGCGAACTAAAATGGACAGGAATGGGGGAATTTAATAAAGATGACCTTTATTTCTACTAATGTAGACAAGAATTCCATAGAAGAAATGGAGTAGCACTCACAATCAACAAGAGTCCAAAATATAGTTCTTGGGTACAATCTCTAAAATGATAGAATGAACTTGGTTCATTTCCAAAGCAAGCCATTCAACAACACAGTAATCCAACTCTATGCCCATACCACCAATGCTGAAGATGCTGAAATTAATCAGTTCTGTGAAGAACTAGAAGACCTCCTAGAAGTAACACCTAAAAAAGATGTTCTATTCATCATCGGGGATGGGAATGTAAAAGTAGGAAGTCAAGATATACCTGGAATAACAGGCAAGTTTGGCCTTGGAGAACAAAATGAAGCAGGGCACAGGCTAATTGAATTCTGCCAAGAAAATGCACTAGTCATAGAAAATACTCTTTTTTCAACAACATGAAACAACTTTACACATGGACATCACCAAATGGTTAATACCAAAATCAAATTGATTACATTCTTTGTAGCCGAAGATGGTGAAGCTGCATACAGTCAAAAAAAAAACATGACCTGGACCTGACTGTGGCTCAGATCATCAGCTTCTTATAGAAAACTGCAGGCTTAAACTAAAGAAAATCGGGAAAAACACTAGGCCAGCCAAGTACGACTTAAATCAAATCCCATATGAATGAAACAGTCAATTCCTAGGCAGGTTGAAAAGAAATCTGGGTTCCCCGAGGAGGAGAAAGGGGTCTGGGCTCTCAAGGAAGACATAGGGGTCTGGAATTCTCAAGGAGGAGAAAGGATAAACTTTTTTTTTCTACATTCCTTAGTAAGGATTATATAACAATAATGTATCCTGCTTGAGGACACATTTCTCCTTCCTGAAAAACCTCTTGGTAAACCTGTTATCTTAAAATGTATATTATGGGAATGGGTCTAGTAGGATCATTACAACCTTGAGACATACTTTTGATTTATTGTACTAATCAATTAAAAAAGTATATAATTACCTTGCTAAGACTAGGGATGGAGGGCACTCTCCATCCCACTTCTGCTGTTTATGTCAGAAGCTTTCTCTGTCCCTTTTCTTATTTTAATAAAACTCTGCTACACAAAAGCTCTTGAATGATCAAGCCTGGTCCCTGGTTCCAAAGCTAAATCTTCTTCAGAGATCACGAATCTGACATTGTTCACTGTAAGCTATCATGAATGTGTAGTTCACTTCAGTTCATTCGCTCAGTCGTGTCCTACTCTTTGTGACCCCATGGACTGCAGTATACCAGGCTGTCCATCACCAACTCCTGGAGTTTACTCAAACTCATGTCCATTGAGTCAGTGATGCCATCCAACCATTTCATCCTCTGTCGTCCCACCTTCCACCCTCAATTTTTCCCAGCATCAGGGTCTTTTCAAATTAGTCAGTTCTTTGCATCAGTTGGCCAAAGTATTACGAGTTTGATCTTCAGCATCAGTCCTTCCAATGAATGCTCAGGACTGATTTCCTTTACAATGAACTGGCTGGATCTCATTGCTTCCCAAGGGACTCTCAAGAGTCTTCTCTAACACCACAGTTCAAAAGCATCAATTCTTTGGTGCTCAGCTTTCTTCACAGTCCAACACTCACATCCATACACGACTACTGGAAAAAACATAGCTTTGACTAGATAGACCTTTGTCGGCAAAGTAATGTCTCTGCTTTTTAATACACTGTCTAGGTTAGTCATAGTTTTTCTTTCAAGGAACAAGTGTCTTTTAATTTCATGGCTGCAGTCACCAAGTCTGCCACTGTTTCCACTGTTTCTCCATCTATTTGCCATGAAGTGATGAGACCAGATGCCATGATCTTAGTTTTCTGAATGCTGATTTTTAAGCCAACATTTTCACTCTCCTGTATCACCTTCATCGAGAGGCTCTTTAGTTCTTCACTCTCTGCCAAAAGGGTGGTGCCATCTGAATATCTGAGGTTACTGATATTTCTCCTGGCAATCTTGATTTTAGCTTATGCTTCATCCAGTCCAGCATTTCTCATGATGTACTCTGTATATAAGTTAAATAAGCAGGGTGGCAAAACTCAAGCCTTGACCTATATTCCTTTCTCAATATAGAACAAGTTTGTTGTTCCATGTCCAGTTCTAACTGTTGCTTCTTGACCTAAATACAGATTTCTCAAGAGGCAGGTCAGGTGGTCTGGTTTTCCCATCTCTTGAAGTATTTTCCACAGTTTGTTGTCATTCACACAGTCAAAGGCTTTGACATAGTCAATAAAGCAGATGTTTTTCTAGAACTCTCTTGGTTTTTTGGTGATCCAGCGGATGTTGGCAATTTGATCTCTGGTTCCTCTGCCTTTTCTAAATCCAGCTTGAACATCTGGAAGTTCATGGTTCACATACTATTGAAGCCTGGCTTGGGGAATTTTGAGAATTACTTTGCTAGTGTGTGAAATGAGTGCAATTGTGTGGTAATTTGAGCATTCTTTGGCATTACCTTTCTTTGGGATTGGAATGAAAACGGACCTTTTCCAGTCCTGTGGCCACTGTTGAGTTTTCCAGATTTGCTGGCATATTGAGTGCAGTACTTTCACAGCATCATCTTTTAGGATTGGAAATAGCTCAACTGGAATTCCATCACCTCTACTAGCTTTGTTTGTAGTGATGCTTCCTAAGGCCCAATTGACTTCACATTTCAGGATGTCTGACCCTAGGTGAGTGTTCACACCATCATGATTATTTGGGTTGTGAAGATCTTTTTTGTACAGTTCTTCTGTGTATTCTTGCCACCTCTTCTTAATATCTTCTGCTTCTGTTAGATCCATACAATTTCTGTCCTTTATTGAGCCCATCTTTGCATGAAATATTCCTTTGGTATCTCTAATTTTCTTGAAGAGATCTCTAGTCTTTTCCCATTTTATTGTTTTCTTCTATTTCTTTGCATTGTTATCTGAGGAAGGCTTTCTTATCTCTCCTTGCTATTCTTTGGAAATCTGCATTCAAATGGGTATTTTTTCCTTTTCTCCTTTTCTTTGGCTTCTCCTCTTTTCATAGCTATGTGTAAGGCCTCCTCAGACAACCATTTTGCCTTTTTGCATTTCTTTTTCTTGGGGATGGTCTTGATCACTGCCTCTTGTACAATATCATGAACCTCCATCCATAGTTTTTCAGGCACTCCATCTATCAGATCTAATCCCTTGAATTTATTTGTCATTTCCACTGCATAATTGTAAGGGATTTGATTTAGGTTATATTTGAATGGTCTAGTGAGCATTTGCAGTAGAGGTAACAAATAGATTTAAGGAACCAGATCTAGTGAACAGTTTACCTTAAGAATTATGGACAGAGGTCTGTAATATTGTATAGGAGGTGGCAAACACCATCCCAAAGAAAGAGAAAAGCAAGAAGGCAAAGTGGTTTTCTGTAGAGACTTTGTCAATATCAGAAGAACAAAGAGAAGTGAAAACCAAGGGAGAGAGGGAACGGTATATCCAATTAAACGCAGAGTTTCAGAAAATAGCTGGAAAAGACAGAAAAGCTGTCTTCAATGAACAGTGTTTAATAATAGAAGAAAACAACAAAAGTGGAAATACTAGAGATCTTTTTAGTAAAATTAGAAACATCAAGGGAGCATTCTGCCCATAGATGGGAGAAATAAAGCATAAAAATGGTAGAGACCTAGTAGATCCTGTAGAGATCAAGAAGAGATGGAAAGACTACATGGAAGAACTGTATAAAAAAGATCTTAATGAATCAGTTACTATGATGGTGTGGTTAGTCACTCAGAGCTAGACATTCTGGAGTGCAAAGTCAAGTGGGCTTTAAGCACTGCTGTTAATACAGGTACTGATGTGATGAAATTCCAGCAGAAATATTCAGATCCCTAAAGGAGGATGCCGTCAAGGTTTTGCATTCATTATGTTAGCAAATCTAGAAGACCCAGAAGTGGCCATGGGACTGAAAAAGGTCAATCCTCATCCCAATCTCCAAGAAGGGTAGTACTAAAGAATATTCAAACCACCAAACAATTGCACTCATCTCCCATGTTAGTGAGGTTATGCTCAAAATCCTCCGAGCTAGGCTTCAGCATTATGTGAACTCAGAACTTCCAGAGGTTCAAGCTGAGTTTAGAAAGGCAGAGGTACCAGAGATCAAATTGCCTACATTTGTTGGATCATAGAGAAAGCAAGAGAATTCCAGGGGAAAAACAATTCTGTTTCATTGACTATGCTAAAGCCTTTGACTGTGTGGATCATAACAAAATGTGGGAAATTGTTAAAGAGATGAGAAAGTCAGACTATCTTACCTGTCTCCTGAGAAACCTGTATGCAGGTCAAGAAGCAACAGATTGAACCCATTATGGAACAACTGATTGATTCAAGATCGAGAAAGGAGTACAACAGGGCTATCTGCTATAACCCTGATTGTTTCACTTATAAGCTGAGCACATCATGAGAAATGCTGGGCTAGGTGAGTTATAAGCTGGAATCAAAACTGGAGGGAGAAACTTCAACAACCTCAGATATGCATATGATACCACTCTAATGGCAGAAAGTGAAGAGGAACTAAAGAGCCACTTGATGAGTGAAGGAGGGAAATAAAAGAGCTGCTTAAGACCAAATATTAAAAAAAAAAGCAACAAAACTAAGATCATAGCATCTAGCCCCATTACTGCATGACAAACAGAAGGGGAAAAGGTGGAAGTAGTGATAGATTTCCTCTTCTTGGGCTCCAAAATCACTGTTGATTATGACTACAGCCATGAAATCAGAAGACAATTGCTTCTTAGCAGGAAAGCAATTACAAACCTAGTGTGTTGACAAGCAGAGATATTACTCTGCTGACAAAGGTCTGTATAGTCATGGCTATGGTTTTCCCAGTGGTTGTGTATAGTTGTGGGAGATGTACAGTAAAGAAGGCAGAATGCCAAAGAATTGATGCCTTCAAACTGTGGTGATGGAGAAGACTCCTAAAAGTTCACTGGACAGCAAGGAGATCAACCAGTCAATTGTAAGAAAGATGAACCATGAATATTCACTGGTAGGACTGATGCTGAAGCTGAAGTTCCTGTATTTTGGTCATCTGATATATTTTGGTCAACTATGACTAATTGGAAATGTCCCTGATGCTGGGAAAGATTGAAGGCAGAAGGAGAAGAGTGCGTCCCGAGATGGTTGGATGACATCACCCATGCAATGAACATGAACTTGGGCAAACTCTGAAAGATGGTGTGGGACAGAGAGGCTTGGTGTGCTGCAGTCCATGGGGTTACATGACTGGGCAACCGAACAACAACAACAAATAGAAGTGCGTCAGAGCCAGGAGACAAAAGTTACAAGTGGTGCCATAGCCTTGCAATTCTTGTATTTCTTGAATCTTGTTCAAAATCATTAACATTTTCGTCAAATAATTTCCCTTTTATTTGACTTTCATGGAACTCTTTCCAAAATAAATCTAATAACCCTATGACTAAATAGTTATCTTAGAAACTGAAGTGTCATTTCCTGTTCTCAGCATACTTATGATCAGTTTTTAAAATGCAAACAAAAGTTACCTGCAGGCAAGTGAAATTGAATTAAAATTTATGAAAATATATACCTCAAAGATTTTACATGTGTTGAAATATTTCAGTTTCTAAATTAACTGAAACAAGTAGTCTAAACTTGCAAGGGGAAAAACTTGATAACGACTTAGTGAATCATGATTTTAGCACATATCCTAATAAAGAAAACAATTGGTAAACTCTTAAGAAGAGACTAGTGTGTCAATGAGTTTATTAGACAAAAATGACAATTTTATATAAATAATAACTTTGAGGGAGGAGTAAAGAGGAAATGTTTTAATTCTAAGAATGAGTCTTAGAAATGTTTAGGATGACTTGTGCCCTTTACTGACCTTCTATCCTGACAAGTCTTAAAAAAAGAATGCAGTACACTCAGATCGGTACCTCTCTTCAAGAGTCCCCTTTTTCTATAAATGGCCCTATACACAGGAAACATGTGCATGCGTGCATGCTCACTAGCTTCAGTTGTGTCCAACTCTTTAGGACCACAGGAAACACATTGACCCTTAAAGGTCATGTGACCTGGCTTCTACTCTCTCAAGCTCATTCCCTTAAAAACTGTTTCAGCCTGAGTCAATCAGAGAAATTACTCAAGGAATTTGAAAATTCATAATGTAACATAAAGATACTTGTTGGAGTAGAATTAATTTGCTAGACACTTCCTAAAGACAAGGCCCATGAATTTCTCTTGTTGAAGTCCCCCCAGAGTTCCTCATTTAACTTTTCTCTTGACCTGTGTTTTCCAGCTCTTTGATTCCTAATTTTTAGCCCTGCTGTTTTACAAACAAACCATGTTGCCGTTATGGCTGTTACTTGGTCCAGAGTTGGTTTCTGTTGCCTACTGATAAAATGGAACTTTAAGTTATACAGATACTGTTACCAGAGAGCGAACTGTAGACAGAAGATCTTTAGGGACATGGTAGAATATTAGCAATGGAATATCAGGCCAAGGAAAACTGAAATATATTGAGTTCTTATTTTAAGATGGCAAGTATTCTATGGTAGAAAAGGTCAAAATAAGCCAATCAGTTTCTGTTCTGTGACCCACTGACCATGAGTTCATGGAGGCTAAAACTCTGAAGATTTGAACAAATGACACTGTGGAAAATTTAAAGCAAATATTCCCAGTAGTATTAAACAACAGAAAATAAAAGCTTCAAAGACAGTTTTTAAATTCTGGACAGATTTCATGGAATCGATTCAAAATTCTAAGGGTGGTAAGAATAGGTCTAGTCCATCTACAAGTAGAAACTTGTAGTCGGCTTCTGTCACTGTGTCCTGGAAGGGCAATGGCAGAACTCCGAGCAATACGTTTTCCTGATCCACTTTAACTCGAAGAAGAGATGAACTAGCCAGTGGTTAGCAGTGTAATCAAGCAGTCAGGGCTTCAGATGAAAGATGGAGGATTAACAGCAATGTGACTTGAAAGAAAGATTGTAAATTAACCTTTTGGGATGGTCCCCAAACTTGAATATATCTTTGCAAATGCTCGTCAAAAGAACCTTTCAAGAAGAAAGTCTTAACAACCAAAAGGAATGAGAGGTCCTATTTTGTGGGTATCATTTATCTTTCTTTGTCATCCAGGTCACAGTTTGATCCTAAAAATGTGGCCGTGGGGACAGGGAAGTAGATATGCATGGGCATGATGACACAGACTTTCTTCAACAAAGTCCATCCCACCACTACTACAGGTTATATTGTTACTGTTGAAACCCTGTTTGGCAGCAGGATATACAAGTTTTTAGCAACTCAACTAGTCTTGATGCTCCTTTATAGTAACATGTGTCAAAGTAAGCTGCAAGTTACCTGGTGGCAGATAGATTCTACTAGATCCCATCCATTATGAAGTGCATAGCAGTTTTTTTCTTGGCAAAATAAGTTTACATACTAATTTGAATTTACCTCTGACAGCATCATCTTTGTGGACTTACCAACTTCCCTATATATAATGGTGATATTCCATACAACTGTACATGAGTATAACAAACACTTAACAGGGACATAAACAAATTAATGGCTGTACATGTTTGAGATTTACTGGTATTTTCATGCATTCCACTATCTAGAAGCATTGGAAGAATAAGAATGCCATATTGGGACTTCTGTGGTGGTCTATGCCCTCACATCCAATGCAGAGGGCCCAGGTTTAATCCCTGGTCAGAGAACTAGATCCCACATGTTGCAACTAAGAGCCCACATGCCACAATTAAAAAGATTCCTTAGGCCACAGCTAAAGGTTCTACATGCTGCAACAAAGATTCTGTGTGCCGCAACTAAGACCCAGTGCAAGCATATATATATATATTATAGAAGAGTGCCTTATTGAAGTCTCAGCAGTGGTGATAATCAGCTTTTCTGAGAAGCCAGAAAGTCATGTTTTGGCTGAGACTTGAAGGTTAGTAGGAATTAAGTCAGGGGCTTACCTGGTAGGTCAGCTGGTAAGGAATCCACCTGTAATGCAGGAGACCATGGTTCAATTCCTGGGTCAGGAAGAAAACCTGGAAGAGGGATAGGCTACCCACTCCAGTATTCTTGCCTGGAGAATGCCACGGACATGGGAACCTGGTGGGCTACAGTCCATGGGGGTCACAACGAGTTGGACATGACTGAGTGACTAAGCACAGCACAGCACAGGAGTTAAGTCTAGTCCTGAGTAGAGCAGAAGAGTTTCACATTTTAGAAATAAGTAAAAATATCCCCAAATTCAGAAAACTAAGAACATGGCATCTGGTCCCATCACTTCATGGCAAATAGATGGGGAAACAATAGAAACAGTGTCAGTCTTTATTTTTGGGGGCTCCAAAATCACTGAAGATGGTGATTGCAGCCATGAAATTAAAAGATGCTAACTCCTTGGAGGAAAAGCTATGACCAACCTAGACAACATATTAAAAAGCAGAGACATTACTTTGCCGACAAAGGTCCATCTAGTCAACGCTATGCTGTGGCCAGTTGGGCAAACGGGCCCGAGACATCATCGTATCAACACTTATCAGGGTGCATGTAGGGCATAGAATATCTCCACACTGCTCCAGTTGCTGATTTTAAAAGTTCCTTTGAAGCTTACTTAAACATTTAGATAATTGATTCATCATGACTCTTGGCTCTGTAGCTCACAATAGGAAAACTTATTTTGACTTGAAACGTTTGAACTCAGATGCAAATAACCTCAACCATAGAATAACTTCAGCTTAACTCTTGTGGAGTATTTGACTTAGAGTCATATAGCACCCTCACGGGCCTGTCAAGGGCTGCCTGGATGCAAATACACACTTTGAAGTGGCTGAAATGAAGGATGGGAGGGGGTTATATAAAACTCTATTTCTGTCTTGAAGCTTGTCTCCTAAAACAACAATCTTAGTATTTATAGAGTTGATGCCTAGTTACTATTTCCAAGAGTAATTAGAAGGTGGGTTTTTAAAAGGAGCCTATTTAACATCTGTTTAAGGCTGGAATTTAATTGACCCTATTGCCATTTGTAATTATTTGAATTACAAGTATTTCACGTAACAGATTTTGAAGAAGTGCTAGGAGGCTGCAATGTATTATAAGCTAAGGCAGGTTAGTTGTACAAATAAACTTTTCATGAGTGAAAAGTTTGTGTGGTCACTGAAAAAAAGGCATGCATTATTTACTGATATCATTCTTTACTGATATAATAGTGTATGGCAGTAACTCTTTATATAGTAGTTTTTCTAAAAACTATATTTTCACTCGCCACACCTTAGATTGGAGGATTGAATCATGCAATTTGAGAAAGATATTAAGGGAGCTTTCGGAGGCTAAGACAGTAGTAGATTTACTTTGGGTATTCTCATTCAAAAGCCTATACCCTTAACAGTCAATTATCCTAGCTTTAACTCAATCTATAATTTGTGATAATATAATTTATATATTGGTGATAATGTATAATGTAACTTCTTTAATCTACTCTGTCTTGGTGATGAAAATAATATTTTGGAAGTGTAAAACATGTTTTCATTTCCTTGCATAAGTTGCAAGGAGGTTAGTATCTAACACCTTTAGGATAGTATCTAACTCTTTAATATGGTAACAATAGTAGAAACAAACTTTCTAATTTCTGCTTTATTTTTTTCTTGCCATGCACCCTGAGTTTCAGATTGCAAACTGCTTAAATGAATGTGCCATGATATATCTGTGCCAAAGGCCAATACTGGGGCCTATCTGAAGAAGTCAAGTTCTTTTGACTTCCTTCCATCACAATCTGACACAAAATTTATGTGGTATGTTTAATTGATTCATTGTCAGTCTTTCCTATTAGACTATGAGCTACATAAGCCCCAGTGCCAAACAGAATTTTTAATATATACCACTCAATTCATACTTGATGAATGCATAAGTTGTGAATGAAGTACAGGTTCATTTAATTATGTAGCTTAGGGTTATAAGTTTTAGTTAAATGAAAAAGTAGTACAAATTAGTAGCAATGTGGCTATTAAACAGTCAATAATATTTAAGACTAAGTTTGTGTCAAATAAAAACATACAACATCTACCTTTAGGGAAATAATCAATAGTCATTCTGATCTGTGGAATCATACAAAAATATTTGTTTATATATTTCAGATCTAAACAACACAACAAAGTATATCAAAAAATGATAGCAAAATATCAAATTAGATATAATATTTGATAGGGAACTATACATATAAAACAGAAGATGTGTATAAGAGACAGGTCACACATTATTGTGGACATCTGGAAGAGAGAAGAAAACACTTCAATTCTATTTCAAAAATGCCTCGAAGTCCAAGCAACAGGATTCTATAGTCAAATAGCATAAAAGGGCAACAGAGAAAGAAGTAACAACACTCAGTATTTCTCACTGAGATTATTAACACTGAGAGTATAATCACATATTTCATCTCATGTGAGGAACATATCAATTATGCAGACTATCTTCAGTTAGGGATCAGAGATTAATTCTTGTTTTGACAATTGTGGTTTCAATATTTTTCACATTTACACAATCCAAACAAGGGTTTTGTGCAAATGCTACATCAAACTTAACTGATGATAAAATGACCATGGCACAGATACAAGCCCTTTCATGGATCACTGTCTTGTCAAGGTGAAGGGACTTGCATAACACAATGAAGCTATGAGCCATGCCGTGCAGGGCCACCAAGATGGACAGGTCATGGCAGAGAGTTCCGACAAAATGTGACCCTCTGAAGGAGGGAATGGCAAATGACCACAGTATACTTTCTGTGAAAACAACATGAACTGTATAAAAGGCCAAAAAGATATGATACCAAAAGATGAGTCCCCCAGAAATGACAGTTTTCTTCTTTTTTCCTTTTCTTATACCATTTATTTATTATTATTACTATCCTGAATTAGTTAGTCTGCAGAATATCCTTGGGAAAGTGGTGGTGAGTATTCTTGTCCTATTTCTACTTTCAAAGGTAATTACTTTAGCATTTCACCAATAAGTTTATTTCATGAAGGTTTTCATAAGCTAGAATATATACAGTTTAAAAATTCCTTTTTATTTCTGGTTCTAATCATGAATTCATGGGGAAATTTTATTGGAGGGAAAATTTTTAATCTACTGAGGCGACCATAACAGATTTTTCCTTTACTCTCTTAATGTTAAACCATCCTTGCATCTCTGTCAAATCATACTTATTTAAAATGTATGTATTATTTTTATACATTGGTGGATTTAGTTTGCTGGTATTTTTCTTTTCTTTGGCTCAAAAAGAAGATTAATTTCCCTTTCTTGTTCTTAGTTTGTAGTGACAAGAATATATGAGCTTCATAAAATTATCCAAAGAATGTACTATGTTTCCTTTGTTACTTTAACAAATTACTACAAGCTTAGTGACTTAAACAATATAAACTTATTATCTTACAATTCTATCAGCTAGAATTTGGACATGGGTTTCACTGGCTACTATAAAAATTCTTAAAGAGATGGGAATACAAGACTACCTTACATATCTCTTGAGAAACCTGTATGCAGGATAAGAAGCAACAGTTAGAACTGGACATGGAACAATGGACTGGTTCAAAATTGGGAAAAGTGTACACCAAGGCTGTATGTTGTCACCCTGCTCATTCAATTTCTATGCAGAGTACATCATGTGAAATGCCAGGCTGGATGAATCACAAGCTGGAATCAAGACTGCGTGGAGAAATATCAATAACCTCAGATATGCATATGATAGCACTCTAATGGCAGAATGCAAAGAGGAACTAAAGAGCCTCTTGATGAAGGTGAAAGATGAAACTGAAAAAGCTGGCTTAAAATTCAACACTCAAAAAGCTAAGATCATGGCATCTGGTCCCATCACTTCATCGTAAATAGATGAGGAAAAAGTGGATATTGTAGCAGATTTTATTTTCTTGGGCTCAAAATCACTGTGGACAATGACTGAAGTCATGAAATTAAAAGACATTTGCTCCTTGGAAGAAAAGCTATGACAAACCTAGACAGCATATTAAAAAGCAGAGACATCACTTTGCTGACAAAGGTCTGTGTAGTCAAAACTATGGTTTTTCCAGTAGCCATGTATGGATGTGAGACTTAGACCCAAAAGAAGACTGAGCACTGAAGAACTGATGCTTTCAACCTGTGGTGCTGGAGAAGAATCCTGAGAGAAGACTCCTGAGATCTCATGCTGGAGAAGAGTCCTGAGAGAAGACTCCTGAGAGAAGACTCCTGAGATTTTCTCAGGCTGGAGAAGACTCCTGAGATCAAACCAGTCAATCATAAAGTTAACCAACCCTGACTATTCTTTGGAAGTACTGATGCTGAAACTAAAGCTTCAATACTTTGGCCACCTGATACAAAGACTCAGCTCATTGGAAAAGACCCTGATGCTTGGAATGATTGAGAGCAGGAGGAGAAGGGGACAACAGAGGATGAGATGGTTGGATAGGATGGCCAACTCAATGGACATGAGTTTGAGCAAACTTTGGGAGATGGTAGAGGACCGGGAAACCTTGCTTGCTGCAGTCCACGGGGTCACAGAATCAGAAACAACTGAGCGACTGAACAAAAACATTATACTAATAGAATATGCTGAATTTGACTATTCATTTATGTTTAATGGTATGTTGTATATTTTTATATGTTTTTATATTACCAATTAGCACCCTTTCATTTCAGCTTATAGAACTCCTTTCAGCTTTTTTCTGTCAGGCAATGAAGGTGATGAATAACCTCAGGTTTTGTTTGTCTGGGAAAGTCTTTATTTCTTTTTTATTTCTGAGGAATTGCTTTGCTAAAAGAGTTCTTGGTGCACTATAATATGCTAGATAGAATAGTTTCTTCCAGTACTTTGACCATGTCATTTTATTCTCTCCTGGGCTGTAAAGTTTCTACTGAGTAATTAACTAGCAGTTGCATGGGGGTTCCATTACAATTTACAAGTTTTTCTCTTTCTTAAGTGTCTCTCTTTGTCTTTGATAAAAATATCAAGGAGGGTATTTTTATATTTATTTTGTTTGGTGATCTATGACTTTCAAGAATTTGCATATCAAAATTTCCCCTAGATTTGGGAATTTCCCAGCCATTATTTCTTTAAATAAGCTATCTGCCTTCTTCTCTCTCTCTTCTCCTTCTGAGTCTCCAATAATTCTTAAATTGATACTTTTGATGATGCCCAATATATCACTTCAACTTTATTCTTTTTTACCCTTTTTTCTTGTTCTTGTTTTCTTGTTCTTCCCTTTCTTTTACCCTTTCTCCAACTGGATTATTTCAAATTTCCTGTATTTGATCTCACAGATTCTTTCTTCTGTTTGATATATCCTGTTGTTAATTCTATTACACTTTTCATTTCAATACTTACAATTTTGAATTTCTATGACATCTCCATAATTTCTATCCAGTTATTTTTATTATGATTTCTATCTCTTTGCTGAAATTCTCATTTTGTTATTATATTATTTTCCCAATTTTGTTGAACTCTCTTTCTATATTTTCATGTATTTCATTGAATTTTCTTAAAATAGCTATCTGAATTCTTTATCTGATTAAAGGCAGATCTTCATGACTTTGGGTTCATTTACCAGCAGATTACTATGATCCCTTGGTGGATCATGCTATTTTGATTTTTCATATTCTTTTGTGTTGTTGTCTTCATATTTGAAGGAACAGTCACTTCCTCCAGTCTTTACAGAGTGCCTTCAGAAGAGAAATACCTTCCATTGCCCCTGCTAGAGATTTTGAGGCTATCTCAGACTTCCTGTAGGATACTTGCCTCACTCTTGCTTTCTATCTTGCAGCAGAATATTTAATATTGCAGGCTTTCTCTGGATGCTGCAATATACCAGGCCAAGTGCTGACAGTCTTTCTTGTTTTCTCAAACAAGGTGCTAAAGCTGAAGTTTGTGGTCTCACCATGGTCCACAGATTCGTCTGACTTTCTGTGGCTATTCCTTAGCTGCCTGTCAAAACTCTCTCTTGACACTGTGGAGACTCTGTGTATAGAGCTGACCAGAGGGCAGGTGTGTACATGTGGTCAAGCATATAGAATGCAGAAGGTGCCCATAGGGCAGGTGGGGCATCCCCAAGTGCAGTAGCTCCAGTCACTTGTGGATTGCCTTCTTGATGGAATCCCCAATGCAGTTAAGAACCACAGCCTCTTACAGGCATCCCTCATTTTATTCTATTTTGCTTTATGCACTTCATAGACAATACTTTTTTTTTTTTAAATGAAAGGTTTATGGCAACCTTACACTGGCAGATGATAGTTAGCATTTTTTGGTAATAAAGCATTTTTAAATTAAGGTATGTGCAGTGTTTCTTAAACATAATGCTATTGCACACTATTAAGACTACAGTGTAGTATAAATACAGTTTTTTATGCACTTGTAAAGTAAAACATTCATGTGACTTGTTTTACGGCAATATTTACTTTATTGTGGTGGTTTGGAACCACATCTTCAGTATCTCTGAGATATGCCTTTAATATCCTTAGGAGTTCTAGCTACTGTTCTCCCTGCCTCTTTCCATCCCGCAGTCATGGTTCAGTGCTGTAGATAATATGAGATAGAAATTAGTCATTTTGGCAGCATCCTGCAGAGCTGAGGAAGTCAGGTTTTCACTCACACACTCTCTCTTTCCTTGATTGAATAAATCATAGGCCAAAAATGATGTTTCTTGATCCTATGCTGTACTTCCTTGAGGAAAGGGATGTAAGTAAAGTAAACGTGTTTCTCCTGCCCACTGCAGTGGATCCAAATATATACAGATGAATCCTAATTTAAGATGGTTTCATTTGTAGGTGGAATCCCTACTTAAAATTTTTCAGTTTTACGATGGTGCAAAAACAACATGCTTTCAGTAAAAACTTTACTTCAAATTCTGAAGTAAAGGGCTAGGCTGATGACAAATGATATTCTCTTGTGATGCTGGGTAGTGACAGTGAGCTACAGCTCCTAGCCAGTCACATGATCACAACAGTAAACAACCGATATATTTACGGGCATTCTGTACCCATACAACCATTCTGATTTTCACCTTTAGTACAGCATTCAATTCATTACATACATGAGATAGTCAACACTTTTATTAAATAATAGGTTTTGTGTTAGATGATTTTGCCAACCCTAGGGTAATGTAAGTGCTCTAAGTATGTTTAAGGGAGGTTAGGCTAAGTTATTGGAGAAGGCAGTGGCACCCCACTCCAGTACTCTTGCCTGGAAAATTTCATGAACGGAGGAGCCTGGTGGGCTGCAGTCCACGGGGTCGCAAAGAGTCAGACATGACTGAGCGACTTCCCTTTCACTTTTCACTTTCATGCATTGGAGAAGGAAATGGTAACCCACTCCAGTGTTCTTGCCTGGAGAATCCAGGGATGGGGGAATCTGGTGGGCTTCCGTCTGTGGGGTTGCACAGAGTCGGACACGACTGAAGTGACTTAGCAGCAGCAGCAGCAGCAGGCTAAGTTATGATGTTTGGTAGGTTAGGTGTATTAAATGCATTTTCAAATTATGGTTCTTTCATCTCATAAGGGTTTACCAAGATATAACTCCATTGTAAGTCATGGAAGATCTGTAATTTTTCCTCCAACAAAATGTTGAAATTTCTTTTTTGGAAACCTGGACTTCCATAGAGGCTCTCTTGTTCATGAGTGATCATCTATATTAGCATTCCCCAGGGCCTCCTGGACCATAACTGAGAGGAACTGGAGCTGGTTTACAGGACACTGCAGAATCCACAGCCAGAACCAGGGACCCTCTGCCTATTACTTGACACGAAGATGGACAAGACTCTGCTTATATCCCTTCACATATGGTGACTAACCCCCTAGTTTCTTCAAAGGCACTTTTGCTTGTGGATGCCAGATTTTCATTGTTGATGAATGAAACACAAACAAAAGACATCTTATGCCACTGTGATTCTGACTTTACTGCCTGTACACCTGTTTTAACTTTATTTTTTATAAACAACATATATGTGAATTTTACCTAGCATCAGTGCCTTCATTTTTGTTTGTTCGTTTATTTTTTTATTACTGGTGGTTCTATTTCTTTCATATGTATTTCAGTCACAAATATGTATGACTTGATATCTCTCTTGTTTTGTTCTATTTTGTCTATATTGCTTGATTTTCCTTACTATACTGTTTTTTAGAACTGATTTTTTAAAACTCTAAATCCTTCTTTTGGAAGTTGCACACACTTCAAATATTTCAGTGGTTGCCATTGTACTTTTACCATAGATACATAATCATTCAAAGGTTAATCCTAGCCTACAAACTAGGATTTTGGAACACTTTAAATCTTCTCATATCTCTCTTTTTGACTTATATGTTATTGTCTAATATGTTTCTATTGGTTTTTAACTTCTAAAATTAGATAACAGGATTGATAATTCATATTGTCCCAGATATTTACCAATTTCTTTGTTCATTATTGTTTTATACATCTCAGATCTTCCTTATTTAAAAAATGTTTTCTCATTTGTAAAGTAAACCCCTACCATTTTACATAATAATACCTGTTGTTGGTAAGCTATTTCAGTTTATATTTGTCTGAAAACTCTAAATTACAGTACTTATTTGCAGGAAGCAAATGGTCTTAGTTCTCATTATAGACACAATCTGTGGCATAAGCAGTCTTGACATTTGGCCATTTTGGTCAAGCACATTGGTTTAAAATGTCAGTGCTTGATAAGGATGATAGGCAAACTGCACTAACTCAATCACAGTGGAGCCCTATTGAGCTCTCAATTTACTCTTGGGCTGTGTGTGTGTGCGTGTGTGCAAGCTCAGTCCTGTCCAACTCTTTGGGACCCCATGGACTGTAGCCCACTAAGCTCTTCTGTTCACGGAATTTTCCAGGCAAGAATACTAGAGTGGGTTGCCATTTCCCACTCCAGAGGATCTTCCCTACCCAGGGATCAAATCCAAGTCTCTTGCATCTCCTGCAGTAGCAGGCAGATTCTTTACCACTAGCGCTACCTGGAAAGTCTGCTCCTGGGCCATGGGACACCAGGTGAACATTCACCCTCAGTTGTCTGTCATGAATTGGATGTCTTTGGATGCAGCAAGCCATAAATTCTGACATCACCAGGACCATCCCACAGTACTTGAAGTATTTGATGTGATATGAGGTGGTGCTATAAGGCCAAAAGCAGATGGCTCACATTCTCAGTGTGTTCACTCCTGCTGTACTGCCCAAGTGCCCCCAGACCACAGTTTTAGCCTCATATGGAGTTTTCTAGTTTAATAAGGAGGAACAATAACAAGCTTAACTTACAAATCTCTTTATACAGGATGGCTGCCCTTGCTCGAAGTAAACTGGTGGAGTTCTGCAGCCCAATCTAGGCTTGACGCTGAAGGATAGTAAACTTCCCTGTAGGTAGGAAATATTTTTTTCCAGGAAGGAAATATATTCCAAAGTATAGACACCTAAACATCAGAGAATGAGCTAAAGAATGGTTTGCCAAGATGGTCAAGGATTTGGAAAGAGTAGGAATGGAGAACTGGTAAAAGTTTGGAAAACTTTCCTCTTGGAATAAATCTTATGCTGACAAAATAAACGACTGTACAGGTATCAGTCAGCCTTTCTACCCAAGCATCTCCATAACTCGCCTAATAAATTTATTGACAAAATAGTTATGGCAGAAGGAACAGAGATAGTGGACAGATGTAAAAACACCAGATAACCATCGTCTAAGTTGATATTTTCCACCAATTTCGCCTGATCTAATATCAGCTATGTCTAACCTTAAGCCTTCCACATGGCCAATATCTGAGTAACAAATCACTTGATGAAAAATAAATTACTTCCTAAAAATTTTCCTGTTTTAATAGACAGTTATTTTGTACATAGTTTTTACTTTATTGCCCATCACACTTCTAAAAGTAGCAATATCTGTATTTTATGAAATATTTACCACCATATTATCTTATTATCTCTTCTGATCAAGAAACTCATGTTCAGAACGAAAGAAGCTCTTGTTCATAGGATTCATTAGCCTTACCACATGTCTTATCACCTAGAAATCACCTAAACTATAGACCAGTGGACAGAAATACTGAAGACAGCTACAGTACTTGCTTGGAAATACACATTAAAGAACGAAGCACCAGCCTATGTTTGATACAGGATACAGGATGCTTGGGGCTGGTACATGGGGATGATCCAGAGAGAGGATATGGGGTGGGAGGTGGGAGGGGGATTCAGGATTGGGAGCTCGTATGCACCCGTGGTGGATTCAGGTCAATGTATGGCCAAACCAATATGGTATTGTAAAGTAAAATAAAGTAAAAATAAAATTAAAAAAAAAAAAAAGAAAAAAAAAGTGTTCCTCAGATAGCAGTACGTGGTTCTGTATACTTCACTCCCCAAACTAGAATACATGGGTCTGGAAACTTTGTAAGTTATCAAAATGAGACTGCACCTCTCACTATCACAACAAAGACCCACTCACAGCGTTGATTGCCCTGCAGTAAATTCCTCTCTGCTCAGATTAGCCATAGCAGATCCTGTCTTACGTAAATAAGAGCCCTGACAGATATAGGGCCTAAAAATACACATACAAAGTATTCTGATTAAATGTTTTTGGAATCTGTGAATGGAATTTTATGAAACCTAAATAAGATAATGTATGCATACAGTTTTATAGTTAGTGTGACTCACTGGTCAAATTAAAAAAGAAAACATTTATTATTAGAAACTGTGAGCACAAATCTGGACACTGGGTACGTGACTCAACAGGATCTTCTTGAGCCTTTATTTCCTTACTTTCTTTACTTGAGCCTGAGTTTCTTTACAGTATTGGAAGAATGTTAATCTAGGTCATATTTGTGAAAGGACTTAAGTACAAGGACCATGTACTTGTATGTATCCAATGTCTACCATGTTATCTGACACATTGTGTCAATAAATGGTTGTCCAACTGAATTGCAAAGTTTAGGCATCAAAGATATGCTAATGATTCATTTAACAAATTACCTTAATAAGATTCTGTATTTAATTATAAGGATCTAGATAAAGAGAGGAGAAGGCAATGGCAACCCACTCCAGGACTCTTGCCTGGAAAATCCCAAGGATGGAGGAGCCTGGTAGGCTGCAGGCCATGGGGTCGCGAAGAGTCAGACACGACTGAGTGACTTCACTTTCACTTTTCACTTTCATGCATTGAAGAAGGAAATGGCACCCCACTCCAGTGTTCTTGCCTGGAGAATCCAGGGACGGGAGAGCCTGGTGGACTGCCACGTAGCGGGTCGCACAGAGTCGGACACGACTGAAGCGACTTTGCAGCAGCAGCAGCAGTAGATAAAGAGAAAATGTTTCTTGCATACAGGCAACAAAATACCATCAGTTTTACTAAGGCCATAAGGAACTTACTTGGAAGTTGTCTGTCCAGGTCTATATGTCAGCTGGCAGTTGAGTACATCTGTGAGATCATCATGAAATCTGTGTAACAAAGGAAGCAGAGACAAACAGGTTTAGACTAGTGGAGGAAAAGTTAAGATAAAACAGTGACAACTGAATAAAGAATTTATGGGGTGACTGAAATGCAAAATGGGATATTTATTAAGGCCTTTTCCGAGTAAAGTTTGGTATAAACCCTGTCTTCTCTTTTATTGAATCTAACAAATGAAATCCACATAGCTCACTAATGATTTGGTAGTGGATTTAATTTCAGAGGCCATGATGAAACACCAAATCCAGTTTCACAGTTTGGGGAAACAAGAAGCTATTTAAGATATGACACTCACATATAGGATACACATTTAAACAGTTGCTTATGGATGCCCTCCAGAACTCCTTCATAAATGCATGCAGATTTCTAATTAATAGAGCAACTGGGGGAGTTTATATTTTATAGCCATTAAACATAAAAAAATTAGTGTATTTAGTATATTTATAACAAAATATCTTCAATGTATAACATTGTTTTTAGAATTAATTTGTTTGTTTACTCAATCCATTTTAAAGTATCTGAAAAAATGGAAAAAGTGAGAGACTTTATTTTCTTGGGCTCCAAAATCACTGCAGATGATGACTGCAGCCTGAAATTAAAAGACGCTTGCTCCTTGGAAGAAAAGATATGACCAGCCTAGACAGCATATTAAAAAGCAGAGATATTACTTTACTAACAAAGGTCCATCTAGTCAAAGCTATGGTTTTTCCAGTAGTCATGTATGGATATGAGAGCTGGACTATAAAGAAAGCTAAGTGCCAAAGAATTGATGCTTTTGAACTGTGGTGTTGGAGAAGACTCTTGAGAGTCCCTTGGACTGCAAGAAGAGCCAACCAGTCCATCCTAAAGGAAATCAGTCCTGAATATTCACTGGAAAGACTGATGCTGAAGCTGAAACTCCAATACTTTGGCCACCTGATGTGGCCTTTCATTTGAAAAGACCCTGATCCTGGGAAAGATTGAAGGCAGGAGGAGAAGGGGACGACAAGGATGAGATGGTTGAATGGCATCACTGACTCTCTGGACATGAGTTTGAGTAAGCTCTGGGAGTCAGTGATGGACAGGGAAGCCTGGTGTGATGCAGTCCCTGGGGTCCCGAAGAGTGGGACATAACTGAGTAACTGAACTGAACTGAGGGAGACATAATTCATATACTATACAATTTACCCACTTAATGTGTGTAATTTAATGCCTTCAAGTGTTTCATAGATTTGTGCAACCATTACCACAAACAAAATTTAGAACATCTTTGACCTCTCTGAAAGAAACCACAAATCTTTTGCCTCCCCATGACACCCCTATCTGTCAGCAATAACTAATCTCATTATGTCTTTGTATATTTGTCTGTTCTGGATATTTCAAATACATTGAATCAGACAAGATGTGGTTATATGTCACTGTCTTTTTTCACTTAGTATAATGTTTTCAATCATTTTGTTGTAGTGTTTATCAGTATTTCATTACCTTTTAATGGAAAATAATATTCCATTGTATGGATATGCAACATACTATTTATCTGTTCTTTGGCTGATAGACATTTTGGTTGTTTCCACTTTGGACCATTATGAGTAATGCTGTTATGAACATTTGTGTACACATTTTTGTGTAAATAATTGTTTTTACTATCTTGGGTGAACATGTTGACTCATATGGTACTCTATATTTACATTTTTGAGGAATTTTCATATTGCTTTCCAAAGTGACTGCAATATTTTGTTCTACTAAGAGCAATGTCTGAGGATTCCAATTTCTCCATATCCTCAACATCACTTGTTACTGTCTGTCTTCTTAATTATAGCTCCCGTAATTGTGGGAGTGAAATGGTATCTCATTGTGGTCTTGATTTGCATCTTATTAATGACTAATGATATTTAGTATATCTTCACATGCTTTTTGGTAATTTGATATCTTTGGAAAATATCTGTTCAGCTTCTTTTCCATTTTTAATTGAGCTATTTGTACATTTATTATTGAGTTGTAAGAGCTCTTTGCACATACTAGATACAAGCATTTTATCAGATATATGATTTAGAAATATTCTCTTCCATTTTGTGCATGGTCTTTTATTTTCTGGATGATATCATTTGTAGCACAAAACAATTTTTTAAATTTTTGATGTGATTCAATGTATGTGTTTATTTTCTTTTTTTGCTGATGCTTTTTTGCTGATGCTGTCGTGTCAAAGAAACCACTGTCCATCTCAAAGTTAATAAGGTTTATCCCCACATTTTTTGCTAAGGATGGAATACTTTAATTTTGTGACCTACATTGAGTTAATATTTTTGTATGGAATGGGGTTGAGGTTCAATTTCATTCTTTGCATATGGTTATCCAGCTATCTTAGTACCATTTATTGAAAAAATATTATCCATTTAACTATCTTGGCACCCTTGTCAACTGACCAGAAATGTAAGAGTTTATTTCTGGACTCACTTCTGTTCCTCTGCTCTATATATCTAATGTCAGTACCACACTCTCTTGATTACTGTCAGTTCAGTTCAGTTCAGCCACTCAGTCGTGTCCGACTTTTTGCGACCCCATGAATCACACCATACCAGGCCTCCCTGCCCATCACTAACTCCTGGAGTTCACTCAGACTCACGTCCATCGAGTCAGTGATGCCAATCTCATCCTTGGTCATCCCCTTCTTCTCCTGCCCCCAATCCCTCCCTGCATCAGAGTCTTTTCCAATGAGTCAACTCTTCGCATGAGGTGGCCAAAGTACTGGAGTTTCAGCTTTAGCATCATTCCTTCCAAAGAAATCCCAGGGCTGATCTCCTTCAGAATGGACTGGTTGGATCTCCTTGCAGTCCAAGGGACTCTCAAGAGTCTTCTCCAACACCACAGTTCAAAAGCATCAATTCTTCGGTGCTCAGCTTTTTTCACAGTCCAACTCTCACATCCATACATGACCACAGGAAAAACCATAGCCTTGACTAGACGGACCTTACTGTAGTTTTGTAGTAAATTTTGAAATAGGAAAGTATAAGTCTTCCAAGTTTATTCTTTTTCAAATTGTTTTGGCTGTTCTGGATTCATTGCTTTTTTAATATAAATTTTATCTTTAGATTGTCAGTTACTACAAAAAAGAATCTAGGATTTTGATACAAATTGCACTGAATCTTTAGATCACTTTGAGAAGTACTGCCATCTTAACAATATCACATTTTCTGATCCACAAACATGAAATGCTTTTCTCTTTCTTTAGATCTTCTTTCAACAATGTTTTGTCACTGTCAGTGTTCAAATGTTGAATTTCTTTTGTTAACTTTATTTGTATTTTGTTTTTTCATGCTATTATAAGAGAAATTATTTTAATTTTTTGAATATTAATCTAGTATATAGAAATATTTATTTTCTGTATATTTATCTTTTACCCTGAAGTAAATCCTGTTAAGTTTGTTTATTAGCCCTAATAATTTCAATAGAGTAATTAGAATGGTTATACACAAGTTCATGCCATATGCAAATAGAACAAATTTTACTTCTTTCTAATCTGGATTTGTTTTTCTTTATCTTTTCTAATTGCAAAGACCTCTAATACAGTTTTAAATTTAAGTGGCAAGAATGGATCTTCTTGACTTGCTCCCAATTTTAAGTGAAAAACATTCAGTTTGTCAATATTTTGTGGCTATGGGTTTTTTGTAGATGTCCTTTATCAGATAGAAGAAGTTGTCATCCAGTCCTGCTTTGTTGAGCATTTTTCTCATGAGGATATTTGCTGAACTATTTGAGGTAGTCATTTGTTTTTTATACTTTCTCTACTGGCATGGCATATTTTATTCTTTTGTTTTAAGCTATTAAAACAGCTTCAACTTTTGCAATAAGTTCCACTTGGTCATGATATGTAAACCTATTTATGAATTGTTGGATTTGGTTTGCTAGTATTTTTTAAAGTCATTCAAGCAAGCAATAAATTAAAAGTAGTCTGCTATATATAAAGGGTGAAATTATGAAACTCATACATAATCCTTTCCTTCATGAGTTCCTTGTTCAGCTGGGGAGACAGATTTCATTCAAATAGTCACACAGATTATTACTAGTTACTAATGAAAACAATCACTGACTCGATGGACATGAATCTGAGTGAACTCCAGGAGTTGGTGATGGACAGGAAGGCCTCGTGATTCAAGCAATTCATGGGGTCGCAAAGAGTCGGACACGACTGAGCAACTGAACGGAGCTGAACTGAATGAAAACAAATATTATAAAGGGAAATAACATGGCTATCAGTTCAGTTCAGTCACTCAGTCGTGACCGACTCTTTGCGACCCCATGGGCTGCAGCACGCCAGGCCTCCCTGTCCAGCATCAACTCCTGGAGTTTATTCAAACTCATGTCCATTGAGTTGGTGATGCCATCCAGTCATCTCATCTTTTGTCATCCCCTTCTCCTCCTGCCTTCAATCTTTCCCAGCATCAGGGTCCTTTCAAATGAGTCAGTTCTTCACCTCAGGAGGCCAAAGTATTAAAGTTTCAGCTTCAGCATCAGTCCTTCCAATGATAACTCAGGACTGATTTCCATTAGGATGGACTGGTTGCATCTCCTTGCTGTCCAAGGGACTCTGGAGGCTATATGTGAGTTTATAACAAAGAGAGAGATCCAAATTGAAATATTCTCTTTTCCTATAATATAAAGGATATTTAGTTTCTAACAAAGAAATGAAAGAGCATTCTAGAAATTCCAGAAGCATTCTGGGAAGGACAATAGCATGTTTGAGAAGACTACACAAATATGATCATTTTTAGAGTGATATGGAAAAATGCTTGAAACCTAGACAAAAGCCACATTGTCCAGGTTCTTCTGAGCCTTTTTTTAAATTTTCAATCTTACCCCAAGAGCAGTAAGAAGCTATTGATAAGTTTTAAGCTAGTGAAATAATATGATCAGATTCTCATTTTTATAGGATAACACAGACTGCCTTGTAGAAAATGGACTGAAAGAAGGATTTAATGATAATCAGGAAGTTATTCTGGAGGCTGATGGTAGTAGTACAGGTAAAAGGTGCTGCCTGATATTACCACAGGCTGATGGCAGAGGAGATTCGGATATAAGGAACTGTAAGAGTTCTTTAGCTAATTTTATGGCCAAAGCTGTCTGTCACATACTAAGTGGCTAATATGTGTCAAGAACTACTTATTGTTTTAATCCCCATCACAGCTGTGTGAAAAGGGTGGTGTCACCACTCACTATGTTAGAGGAGAGGCAACTTCAATTCACAGAAGTAGAGAACTTTTCCAATTTCATAGAGTTAGGAGGCGACAGAGCTAGGATTTGCAAAAAAAGGAACTATGAAATAAAGATGAAGTTGTACCACTGGCTTTTTAAACAATTACTGCAATGTATTAAAATGTATAATTTGCAGAATTTACAACATTCAAAAAATACTTGCACCCAGATTATTCAGATTTTAGAGCTTTATGTCATATGGAGATAATATAATGATAAATAAGAAATATGTAAAAATTTATACAAGGAAGTATATACTTCCATTGTATAGTACCTGTCTCTTATACACATCTCTGACAGATACATAACCCAAGCCCTAATGGAGATAATTTTGTCTCTCTTCATATTTCCATAGTAATTCTGTTTCTTTACTATGACCTTCTATTACGGCTATTTATATACTTGACTAACTGACGTACTCTATGAGATTATAAACTCCTTTGTGACCAATTCTTTCTTATTTTCATATTTTACCTCTTTGTCTCAAACAGTTCTTGGTGCATAGCACTGTCAAAATGAATTGCCTTTACAGATACAGAGTTACTGGTAGGCTCAAGCTCATGATGCATATAATGAGTGAGTGAGTGACTCAGAGAGCCAACAGAAGGAGAAAAGCCTGCTGCTCCCAGCTTTTAATAGTGCCCTAGAGATGCATTTGGAGAAAGACTTCCTCTTATAGCAGTTTCTTACTTGTCAAGATGTGTATAAGAGACAGAGCTAATACTATCATTATTTTAGAAGCAAATTATTCCTGGTTTTTGTTGCTGTTTTGAATAATATGTGTTGCCAGGGCAAATTTCAATAAGCAAGGAATTTATTTTCTTATCACAAATTCTAGTTGATAATATTTTGAATTTATAAAATCACATTTTCAATGACGAAAACTAATTTTTATAAAAGAACAATGAAAAATTTATTTTAAAATACATTTGGTTGCACATATGTTTGGAATAAAATGTTTTAAATGGCTTAATTAGAACAGTGTGTCATACTTACTGGAAACTGGTATAATGGCATTGCTTTAACCACCCAACTCACTCACACACAAAGCAGAATGTGAGAAACACTCTTTTGAACCTTTATTCTTCTGTGTCTTTCAGGGCATTTTTATCTGTCTTATTATCTCCAAGGTACTTGTCACTATAAAACTGAGATTTTCAGAAAGATGTTATACTAGAACATAAATAAAGATCAGCTTCTCAGTTGAGTAAAATAATTCCTATTAAATGTTTAGTATGTGCAAGCCCTCTTTATCTATAAATTAGAAATTTTTCTGAAGAGAATTTGATTTCTAATGTTGAATTTCTTATTCCATGTTTTGAGCTAAATGCCCATAGATGGCCAATAGAGTGGGCACTTTGTCCAATATGAGAAGAAACACACTGTAGTTTTCATAGAGTCACATTATCCATGGTTCCTAGCGGGCTTTTCACCAGCAACTTGATTGCTTCAAGGTAACTCTTCACATCTTGCTTTTCTCTCAGTGTGTTCTCCTATACTACATACTCTGAGAAAATTAGGCTATTTCATCTTTCTTCAATACAACCCATATTTTTCTTATTTGTTTTCACTGGAGGATACCACTGCCATATCTCAACAACCTCACTTGTCCAAAATCTTTCCAAACTTCAAGTAGTAGCTTTCCAAACATGCTAAACTTCCCATAACCCAAGCCCTAATGGAGATAATTTTGTCTCTCTTCATATTTCCATAGTAATTCTGTTTCTTTACTATGACCTTCTATTACGGCTATTTATATACTTGACTAACTGACGTACTCTATGAGATTATAAACTCCTTTGTGACCAATTCTTTCTTATTTTCATATTTTACCTCTTTGTCTCAAACAGTTCTTGGTGCATAGCACTGTCAAAATGAATTGCCTTTACAGATACAGAGTTACTGGTAGGCTCAAGCTCATGATGCATATAATGAGTGAGTGAGTGACTCAGAGAGCCAACAGAAGGAGAAAAGCCTGCTGCTCCCAGCTTTTAATAGTGCCCTAGAGATGCATTTGGAGAAAGACTTCCTCTTATAGCAGTTTCTTACTTGTCAAGATGTGTATAAGAGACAGAGCTAATACTATCATTATTTTAGAAGCAAATTATTCCTGGTTTTTGTTGCTGTTTTGAATAATATGTGTTGCCAGGGCAAATTTCAATAAGCAAGGAATTTATTTTCTTATCACAAATTCTAGTTGATAATATTTTGAATTTATAAAATCACATTTTCAATGACGAAAACTAATTTTTATAAAAGAACAATGAAAAATTTATTTTAAAATACATTTGGTTGCACATATGTTTGGAATAAAATGTTTTAAATGGCTTAATTAGAACAGTGTGTCATACTTACTGGAAACTGGTATAATGGCATTGCTTTAACCACCCAACTCACTCACACACAAAGCAGAATGTGAGAAACACTCTTTTGAACCTTTATTCTTCTGTGTCTTTCAGGGCATTTTTATCTGTCTTATTATCTCCAAGGTACTTGTCACTATAAAACTGAGATTTTCAGAAAGATGTTATACTAGAACATAAATAAAGATCAGCTTCTCAGTTGAGTAAAATAATTCCTATTAAATGTTTAGTATGTGCAAGCCCTCTTTATCTATAAATTAGAAATTTTTCTGAAGAGAATTTGATTTCTAATGTTGAATTTCTTATTCCATGTTTTGAGCTAAATGCCCATAGATGGCCAATAGAGTGGGCACTTTGTCCAATATGAGAAGAAACACACTGTAGTTTTCATAGAGTCACATTATCCATGGTTCCTAGCGGGCTTTTCACCAGCAACTTGATTGCTTCAAGGTAACTCTTCACATCTTGCTTTTCTCTCAGTGTGTTCTCCTATACTACATACTCTGAGAAAATTAGGCTATTTCATCTTTCTTCAATACAACCCATATTTTTCTTATTTGTTTTCACTGGAGGATACCACTGCCATATCTCAACAACCTCACTTGTCCAAAATCTTTCCAAACTTCAAGTAGTAGCTTTCCAAACATGCTAAACTTCCCATAACCCAAGCCCTAATGGAGATAATTTTGTCTCTCTTCATATTTCCATAGTAATTCTGTTTCTTTACTATGACCTTCTATTACGGCTATTTATATACTTGACTAACTGACGTACTCTATGAGATTATAAACTCCTTTGTGACCAATTCTTTCTTATTTTCATATTTTACCTCTTTGTCTCAAACAGTTCTTGGTGCATAGCACTGTCAAAATGAATTGCCTTTACAGATACAGAGTTACTGGTAGGCTCAAGCTCATGATGCATATAATGAGTGAGTGAGTGACTCAGAGAGCCAACAGAAGGAGAAAAGCCTGCTGCTCCCAGCTTTTAATAGTGCCCTAGAGATGCATTTGGAGAAAGACTTCCTCTTATAGCAGTTTCTTACTTGTCAAAAGAAAAAAAAAAAGGAAGTAAAGGAAAAAACCAAGGGAGTTAAGAATTTTGACCCAGAAAAACAGCAATGGCACTAAACCAGAACTGAGACAAGACTAAGAATGAAATAATCAGTGCATCTCCTCAATTAAAGCTGAGACTTTCCACCCAACACCTCTTTCACCATTTCCAATGGAAATCTTTGATGCATAGCTAATGTGGGTGTTAAGTGTTCAGGGCTAACTGTGCCGAAGTGCAAGGAGCATCTTCCACAGCTTTGTGGGAGGTAGCCTTATGTCTTCACCAAATATATTCGATGAAGGAGTTCGGGGAATTTTTCTAGATGACTTAATGATTCTATCCACAACCTAATATTCTTTGAGCATGCTGTTTTCCATAATGCAGCAGATGACTTTTCTGTCCATATCTCCCTTACCTTTTACAGTAGCTGCCAAATGACTTCCAAACAGCAACACCTGCTCTTTGCTTGAGGGTTTGCTGTGGCTGCCTGAGCCCTCTCTGTTTGTGTACAAAGAAGGTTAGAAATGCTGGTGAATCAATGGTCCACAGGAATAATCTTCAGTCATCAACTGCTAGGAGCTGGTTCTTAATACCTAGCTCTCTCCTCTCAGAGGTGGCAATTACACGGGATTAAGTTACTATGGTAGCCTATTTAATAATGTGATACTTTTTTGGCTTCCTTACCTTTTCTCTATCATTCCCTTACTCCTCTGTCCATGGTTACTGGGATCACTTCCCAAATAAACTATCTGCATATGACTCTTATTTTAAGTCTGCTCCTAGAACCTAAACTAAGACACTTAATCAAAAATTGGTTTACATTGCTTAAATTCCAAACACTGACTTCCTTCCTTTATGAGTGAATTTGACATCATATAAAAATGTCAAAGTCATTTTTATATGTCACATGCTAAGTAATAATCAAAGCTCTCATAATGTTTCTTTCTTTGTCTTTTTATGTCTTTGTTATTTTAATTTTAATTATTTTAAAAAGTGTGTACTTTGGAGTTAAAGTCAATAACATATTTAGCTTTTACTAAGTGTCACCGGATTATTTACTTCATTCTTCTGAATCTCATTTTATTCTCAAAGAAATGATGGCACTTATAACTCTCTTACAGTGAAAGTATATAAAATAAATATTTCAGATGTCTACAATGTACCATTCACACTAATGCCAATCATATGTACTTTCTTTTCCTCCTGTTCTTACTTTGGTCTACTTTTTCCTCCTTTCCTTGATCAACCTTTGTTTTTCTTATATAAATATTAATTGAACAAAAGTCAAAATACTTAAAGAAATACAGTTTTGGTGAGGCAGCTAACCACTCAAAGTACTTAGAAAATGTTGACAGTACATGTCCCTCAAACTGGCAATTCTGATTTTCTATTTGTTGATGTTCTCACTAAATATAAGCCTCTACCTGAAATTCATTCAACAACAGTTGCCTTGCACAAAAGCACATCCATCTAGTATAGATATAGCTCATCCAAGAGCTGCTTTTTATACCCACTACTTTCTGGCAGCTCTCACTTCACTCCATCTCACATACTCAGCACATTTACCACACATCTTAGCACACAATGTATTTCCCCTGAAGAATTTCCTTCCTTGAAGCTCCACGTTCTAGACTTTTCCCTCCACTCCTCTCCCTCATCTTGGTGTATTCTAACACTCCTTGAAGTCTGGACAATTAACTTGACTGATCTGATAAACCAGTTTAAGAAAAAATATTCTTTCAAATAACATTCATGTCTTTATTTGTGTTTTATTAACTCTGAGGAACTATGAGAATTTTAAGCGTAGAAGAGAGTCTTTAAGGGAGCTAAATTTGGACATGAAGCTATTTTTCACATTTTAAACTCCTATCCCATAGTTGACTGTTATTCCAGCAGAATATAATATAAGCTCTAAGACTCCTGGATAATAACATCTCTCCCATTCTCTTGACATTTTAGCAATTATCAACAGTCTTTCTGTCAGTATGTCACACACCTTGACTTTAAAAATGAGAATCTTATTAATGATCTATATAACAAACACTTCAAAACACTATTGCGTTGACAACATTTTCCCAGACATTAAAAGTCAGAGAATAAAGATTCCCATACTCTAAGAGCATAGGTATTAATTTTGAAATCAAAGAATAGAAACATGATGTTGTTATAAGTTGAAGCTTATACATGACTTAATTTCCAAAGAATTTTTTTATGCCCCAAACATCCTAATATAGTTCCATAAGTGGATATTAGGACAGTTAAGAACAAACTATACTGAGTGTGTGAAAACTGGGGCAATGCTTGAATGCAAGGAGGGTATTTGGATATGCAGTGAGAAAGGAGATGGGCAGCCTAGGTTGGGAGAATCACGGGAGCAGTAACTTAGAGACTGAGGGTACCTATACTGGAGAGTGAAGTGACCCATCTGAATGAAGCAGAGTTCCAACGTTGAGAAATAAATAACCTGAGTGTGGCCAGATTTTGCTTGAGTATTTAGAGAGGTATGTGTGCCTACAGGTTATGATATTTTGTGTTAAGGTATACAGGAAGTCACTGGATATACATTGTACGTATTTCTGGATCAAAACTTTTACTCATATCTAAGGGAAAAATAAATAACACCAAAACCAAAAACTAGATCAAGAATATGTTGGAAGATTCAAATGTAACTCAGCAGAAAGACCTAAGCTGCAAACAGAGATTTGAGCTGTATTGACCGTAAAGAGGGCAGAATACCAAAGAAGTGATGCCTTTGAACTGTGGTGCTGGAGAAGACTCCTGAAAGCCCCGTGGACAGCAAGGAGATCAACCCAGTCAATCTTAAGGGAGATCAACCCTGAATATTCACTGAAAGGACTGCTGTTGAAGCTCCAGTATTTTTGGTCATCTAATGAGAACACATGACTCATTGGGAAAGTCCCTGATGCTGGGAAAGATTGAGGGCAGAAGGAGAAGAGGGCATCAGAGGATGAGCTGGCTGGATGGCATCACTGATGCACGAACTTGGGCAAACTTCAGGAGATGCTGAAGGACAGGGAGGCCTGGTATGCCACAGTTGATGGGGTCACAGAGTGGGACATTACTGGGCAATTGAACAACAACATCCTATTGGTAGCTAAAGACTAGACTGTATGTGAAATCATCAAACATAGTGCTTAGAGTAAGACAGCCAGAATTTGGTGACAGACAGAACAAGAACTGCATATAAAAGTACTTGAGAGTAATTTGTAGAAGTGTGGGGGTGATCAAAGAGAGAAATGTTGTGGAGGCTGTAATTCTAAAGAAGGAATTGTTACTACTATCAAATAATGTAGAGTTCAAACGAAATACAGACTAAAAGGTATCTTTTATATTTAATTCTTTGTTGTTGTTGTTCATTTGCTAAGTTGTGTCTGACTCTTGGCAACCCCATGAACTGCAGCACGCCAGGCTCCCCTGTCCTTCCCTATCTTCCAGAGTTCGCTCAGACTGATGTCTATTGAGTCACTGATGTCATCCAACCATCTCATCCTGTTGCCCCCCTCTTCTTTTACCTTAAATCTTAGTGATTAGCAATGTTTGACAGAGTAATTTCAGGAAAATGGTGAGTTAGGAAGTAGGATTAGTGTTCTTTTCTTATCTCCTGAAAGTAGCTCATGTGTTGACTGAACTTTCTCTTAGGAGATACTCTCTGGTGCCCTAAAGGTATCATTAAAAGTGCTTTCTCAACCACCCTGGTAATCTGTTGTTATGGTGATCTTTAACATATTACAGGAAAACCTGAACAAAATTTTTTGGCCAGCCCAATATATACCTGCTCAAGTTGACTATTTGACAGCAAAAAGTAGGGAGAAGATTTTCAGGAATGATCCTAATGTGAGGAAACCAGCATGTGAAGCAAGTTTTAAAGGCCCAAGGGCAAGGATCTTGGCATGAGCTCTATCAGGCACTGACAGGTCTGTCTCCAAGGAAAAATATTCCCCTCAAAATGGTTATAAGGATCCAAGGCAGAAAGAAATTACTTTCTTGGTGGGGGGGAACTCTTTCAGAAAAATAGGCAAATATATAGTACAACTATGATACTCATGAGCATTGTTAAGCTGTTAGTTTGAGAGCTGTGGTTTAGGCTTATACTTCCTAAGATAACTTTAAGTTAGATATCCTGTTTTTAAAGTTAGAATCTAAAAATTTCATCATACAACTCCATGGTTTTCAAAGGTATATAATTTCTATTTTAAATACAATTGCTGTGTCACTTTTAAAAATGTATCCAAAAACAGTACAAAAAACTGTTTTTGACAGGTTTTTTTTTTTTTTTTTTTTGCTGTCAAACAGTACAGTATCTCAAAAAACTAAAAATAACTACCATATGACCCAGCAATTGCACTCGTGAGTAAACGAAAAAACAAAAACACTAACTTGAAAAGACGCATGCACCTCAGTTTTCATGGAAGCATTATTTACAGGATATGGAAGCAACCTAAGTGTCCATCAACTGACAAATGAATAAAGATGGAGTATAAAAGGGAATGTTGCTCAGCCACAAGCAGAATAAAACATTGCCATTTGCAGCAACATGGAAGGCCTTGGAGGCCAATATGCTAAGTGAAGTAAGTCAGACAGAGAATGGAAAATACTGTATGATATCACTTATGTGTGGAATCTAAAAAATACAATCAGCTAATGAATAAAAGAACAATAAGCAGACTCACTGATACAGAGAACAAACCCGTGGTTACCAGTGGAGAGAGGAAAGGGAGGAGGGGCAACATGTGGGAGGGGAGTAAGACAGACAAACTATTAGGTATAAAATAAATTACTAGAATATATAGTATAACATGGGGAATTTAGCCAATATTTATAATAACTATAAACAAAGCATAATCTTAAAAAATTATGAATCAGTATATTATATACCTGTAACTCATATAATGGGTCTTCTCCAGTGGTTCAGTGATAAAGAATCCATCTACTAATGCAGTAGACATGAGTTTGATCTCTGGGTTGGGAAGATCCTCTGGAGAAGGAAATGGCAATCCACTCCAGTATTCTTGCCTGGTAAATTGCATGGACAGAGGAACTTAGTGGGCTACAGTCCATGGAGTCACAAAAGAGTTGGACACAACTTAGTGACTAAAATAAACAAACAAAACATATAATATTGTACAGCAGCTATACTTCAATAAAAATTAAAAAAGAAAACCCCAAAGGAGTATAAATATAATCACAATGATACCATTATCCCATAATTCAGTTAAAGATATACAAACATGCTTTTTTAATACAAACATGCTTTTTTAATATTTATTGCTTTTTCCTCAGTGAAATTATATCTTCATTCAATTTTACCTACAGATTTCCATTCTCATATATTTTTATGCTTGAATGTGTTTATTAAACACTATATCATATTTCTCTGCAGTAAAAAGGCATCATCAAAAAGACATTTATTTAAAATTTTCTTTGAACATCAATTATAAGTGTCTAAAATTTCTTCTGGAATTAATTATGTCACAATAATTATCATTAACAATTGTTTAGGACTATATTATAAATCATTGTAAGTAACAATTTTAAGGAGAAGAAAATGGCAAGCCACTCCAGTATTCTTGCCTGAAGAGTCCCATGGACAGAGGATCCTGGCAGGCTGCAGTCCAGAGGGTTGCACAGAGTCAGACACAACTGAAGTGACTTAGCACAACAATTGTAAAACATAAAAAATAGAAATGCTACTGGAAATGAATCTACTAATGAGACAGATGGGAAGAAGGGTTGTGGTACCTTGATTAAGGAGGTTTTTCTGTAGGATCTGGTAGCATGTCTGAATTTCTGGAAAATGCAATGTGCAATACTGGGGAAGGGGAAAAGAGTGGAAAAAAAAAAAAAAAAAAAGAAAGAAAGGAAAAGGTGATTACCAAAGGGTAGCTGGGAAAGGAGAACAGATATGTCCTCTTCATAGCGAGCATTTTCCCCGGAAAGAGTCTACATAGAATGTGAGGCTCTGGAAATCAATTTCCTTAATCATATCCTTACACACACTTAAGGTCTCTCTTTATGTGCCCTCAGGGCCCTCCACTTAAAAAGCATTTCAAGTTAGAGTAAAACTCTCCTGAAAAGAGAGTTTTCTTTTCCAACTCTCCCTTCCCATTTAGGAAATAAAGTCTGTCTTTTGTCAATAGTGTTTCTGGCACAGGAGATGTAATACATATAAATCGTTATTTCAAGATCCATTATAGGATTGTTTTTAACTTATGTAAAGGTATTAGGGAATTATTCCATTCCCTTATTCCATTCGAATGCTTTAATTTCTTTCCTTACTCAAGTGGCAACATGACTTTATTAAAAGGACTGTTGAAAAATCCACCGAAGGATTATGCAAAAGACTTGGGTAGACAAAACAAACAGGTACCAGGGTTCCCATGGGCACACTGTTACTGTCATGCAGTAGAATTCTATGAAAAAGCAGGCATGGGAGTGAAGGTAGGAAGAAGGAGTGGGGCTGGGTTTTGAGTGGAGGAAAGAATCGGAAGGTTTTGGTATGAGTTTCCCTGGTGGCTCAGACAGTAAAGAACCCGCCTGCAATGCAGGAGACCTGGGTTCAATCCCTGGGTCAGGAAGATCCCCTGGAGAAGGGAATGGCCAGTCACTCCAGTATTCTTGCCTGGAGAATCCCATGCACAGAGGAGACTGGCAGGCTATATAGTTCAGGGGGTCGTGAAGAGTAGGACATGACTGAGAGACAAAGCATACAAACAAGTTCACAAGAAAGACCCATAGGATTATACCTAAGTGTCAGGCCACTAGCCATGAAAACAGTTAAGGAGAAATATTTAACCCTTTGAAGCAAAAAGCATGTAAAATGACGAGAAATTTTACATATAGTCACTGATATTTAAGATATTTACTTAGTAGCAAAACGAAGGGTAATCTCATATTTGGGGAACAACATTTAGGGTGAGGCTACACTGTCAAAATGTATATAGAAGCTATTTTACAAAAATTTAAAGTTTTGTATGACTTTGTTGAACCTTGTTTCAATGACATGGTGAAGAAAACATATTGTCTGGTGTTTTTCCAAGGAAGACCAGCATAATAAATGTAAAATGTTGCTGCTGACATTAGAACTCATGCATCCCACACTAGTGAAAGAAATTAAACAAAAAAAAAAAAAAAGGAGAAGAAGAAGTAGAGTCTAAGACACTAAGCAAAGGATGAATCATATCCTGTCCTCACAGAATTTTATGGCTACATTTGAATTACACAATTTAGTTAGGGAATCAGCCACTAGAAGTCTGTACAAATGTTTTTCGACTGAACTGTGCAGAACCAAAAAGGACAAACAGTCTCAAGAAGAGGAAATTGCTACATCTTCAGAGTAAATCCTGGCATTTACTTAAATTTGTGCTCTAAATGTCAAATTCAACACAAGACAAAGTTTAGCTGTATTAAGGTCTAATACTTGATAAACATTCTCAGCACAGACTCTGCTCACTGGAAGAACACTCAACACATCTTTTTAATGAATACATGAACTAATTAATGAATGAATGGTTGGTGTCCCCATCAAAACAAACAAGCAAATGAGCAAAAAAAGCCCAAACAAAAACCATAAAGTGCGGATAGGAACAAATACTTTATATTTCGAGATCTGTGAAAACCTATTGCTATTGTATTAATTTTAGGAAACAAATTTATTCAATACCTTAAAGTGGTGATTTAAACATTTTTAATTGCATTTTCCTATTTTACTTTATTATCATACATATTCTTAAAATGTATTCATGAGTAATTTTCCTCCAAAAAGTATATATTCTAAAAGGTTTTATTTTGAAAGGACAACTTAAAGACCAAAGATATACTTCAAGTAAAGCCACTCCAGAGTGGGTGTTTCTTTTTATTTATGTGATATTTTTCCTTTTGCTTCTTAAAGATGGAGTGGAGCAGTCAAACGAGTTTAATACCCCATGTTGAATCTACTACAAAGATAAGATAATTCACAGATACGCAAATGAATAAACTCTCAAATATGAATTTTGTAGTTTTCCTGAACTGAAAAGAAAGGAAAATTGCAACCAAGCTGAGCTGACAACTTATATATGTTTTATAAACATTTTATAGTGTTATTAAAAACCTACTAAGAATACAGAGTGAAAACATGTATATCATTTGGAACTCATTTTTTTGGTAAAAAGGCAAAATAGAAGAGTGAAAAATCTTTTTCCCCTAGTCAGTTATTAGATAGAGAAATGATTCATACAACTGTTATGAGGATTAGTTTAGGAATAATTCCAGTGGGCAAGGATGCCATCTAAGTGTAGGTCTTTCTACTGAATTGAATGAAGAGCTGAACTTGACATTCATTATTTTGTATATTCTGTATGTGCTTCATTGCTGTTCAGTTTCTCGGTTGTATCCGACTCTTTGCGATCCCATGGACTGCAGCATGCCAGGCTTCCTCATCCTTCACATCTCCATGTGGTTCAAGGAGAACTATGTTTATGGTATTAATATTACTGCATTCTCAGGGCACTTGGGGGTCCACTCCCACTAAAGCTTCACTGACGTGGACTCAGATTTAGAAAAAATGAGAATTTAGCTCTTGAAATAAAGTACTCCTTGAATGTATAGTTTTAGAGTTTAAATTAGTCATAATTTTATCTGAAAATAATGTCATACTTTGCCAAGTTCATGTTAATGTTATTTATTTATTCAATTTCCAATTTTAAATTTCATTAATATATTGCTTCAGTGAATTACATACTATTTTTTCCTGTATCTCCCAAACTCCAGTGTTAACATAATCATTTTATATATACATCCACTATCAAATCATTTAAGTAGATTTTGGAAGTTCAGTTCAGTTCAGTTCAGTTCAGTCGCTCAGTCGTGTCCGACTCTTTGCGACCCCATGAATCGCAGCACGCCAGGCCTCCCTGTCCATCACCATCTCTCGGAGTTCACTCAGACTCACATCCATCCAGTCAGTGATGCCATCCAGCCATCTCATCCTCGGTCGTCCCCTTCTCCTCCTGCCCCCAATCCCTCCCAGCATCAGAGTCTTTATTTCTCATGATGTACTCTGCATATAAGTTAAATAAGCAGGGTGACAATATACAGCCTTGACGCACTCCTTTTCCTATTTGGAACCAGTCTGTTGTTCCATGTCCAGTTCTAACTGTTGCTTCCTGACCTGCATACAGATTTCTCAAGAGGCAGGTTAGGTGGACTGGTATTCCCATCTCTTTCAGAATTTTCCACAGTTTATTGTGATCCACACAGTCAAAGGCTTTGGCATAGTCAATAAAGCAGAAGTAGATGTTTTTCTGGAACTCTCTTGCTTTTTCCATGATCCAGCGGATGTTGGCAATTTGATCTCTGGTTCCTCTGCCTTTTCTAAAGCCAGCTTGAACATCAGGGAGTTCACGGTTCACATATTGCTGAAGCCTGGCTTGGAGGATTTTGAGCATTACTTTACTAGCATGTGAGATGAGTGCAATTGTGCGGTAATTGGAAGTTAGTAAAGGTTTTATATGAGTTACTTTCTCTTCCTCTCCAACCCTAACATTTAGTTATTCACCCAAATATTTACCAGATGTTGCCAGCTTACTTGGACATTAGTGCCCTGCAGTTCAAGTTGATTTCTCATCTGTGACCACTGTTGGGAAGACTCTCTACTGCCCTTGCTCCAGATGCTGAATCATCCCAACCTAGCGGCAAGTGAACAATAATACCCAGCTGACATGTGTTATGTATCACCATCATCTGTTTCATCTTGTCTACGATTTTTCTTCCACAAATGAGCTTATATAAATATGCAAACTTTTTATAAGAGCCCTTTCTCTCTGCCCATTCACATACAAAGACAGCATATTGTTTATATCATAATACTTGCTTTAAAAAATTAAGATATTTCATGCACTTCAAACAACTTTATTTTAGAAACTTCCAAAATACATCTTTCAAATCTGATATTTTGGCAAAGGATTTTTCACAATTAATTTTAAGTTGGCTTCCAGACATTGGTTTTCCATAGCATATGGTTGTTAAACCTAATTATTTAAAGATAAAATCCACAAATTTAACCACCTGATTGCAAATTGAATTTGACTTAAGACTGTTGTATTTCTCTCTCTACATTTTTATTTGTGTATGTGTGTGCACGTGTGTATGCACGTGTGTGTATGCATTGAATTTGACTTAAGACTGTTGTATTTCTCTCTCTACATTTTTATTTGTGTGTGTGCATGTGTGTATGCATGTATATATATATATGTGTATATATGTGTGTGTGTATATATATATACATACATATATATATATAGTGTTATTCAACTTGCTAAGTATCTTACTGGTCTAATAGAATATTTTATGACTAACAAAACTCTTGGCTCATAGGTTAATTTTAGTACTTACATGGTAAATCATATTTCAGAACTCAAATTTTAATCAGTCTTAAAATTTGTCTATAATTGTTGGGTTTTATAGGCAATCTATAAAAAATGGTTATTCGAAACAATTACCATTTTAAAGTGAGTAAAACATCTGCCTACTGCTAATGTAAAATACTCCAGATGACATCTGAGTGACAGGGGAACCCTGAGCATGCTTAGGCTTATAATGAACAGCTTCAAGAAAATTCCCCTGTAGTTGCCTTGAGCGTTCTAAATGTAATATTCTTGGGATTAACATTTTTCTATGTTTAAAATATGCCTGCAACATAAACTGTATCTACCACACCACAGAAATTGGACTGTATGTGCATTTTTATACATGCAAATTCTGACGTGGAATTTCAGATGTGATAAAAGAGTACTTGGAACGCTCAGATGGTTAAGTAATATTAGAAAGGACCCAGATATGGGAAGAGGAAAGAACAAGATTTCTAATTGGAAGGGAGAATCACATTAAGTGGATAGCTACTTAATTTACTAGGAAGATAAAATAACAAGACAGAAACATAACTAATTTATATCAAAAATAACTCTAAATTGGAAAAAGAAAATTCCAGTATAAGTTAAACTTTTGGACTCTGTGGGAGAGGGAGAGGGTGGGATGATTTGGGAGAATGGCACTGAAACGTGTATACTATCATGTAAGAAACGAAGCGCCAGCCTATGTTCGATACAGGATACAGGATGCTTGGGGCTGGTGCACGGGGATGATTCAGAGAGAGGATATGGGGTGGGAGGTGGGAGGGGGATTCAGGATTGGGAGCTCGTATACACCTGTGGTGGATTCATGTCAATGTATGGCAAAACCAATACGGTATTGTAAAGTAAAATAAAGTAAAATAAAAATTAAAAAAAAAAATAATAAGTTACCTACCAAATTTAGAATTTATTTAAGAACATGAACAAATTTAATGGACTCTGACTTGATCAGTTAATCAAATCTTATAAAATAGATACATAAGCTCCTTCCTTTTATTTTGAAGTAAATGAAAATACTCATGAACATGTGTTGAAATATAACCTCTCTCTATAAAGATGAGGCCAACCTGACTTTTAAGCTAGGAGTCAATTGCTGATTGGATAAAAAACCATTGTATTCTAGGAAACAAATCCAGCTGACTGTAACATCCCTGAAATCTCCTTTTCATCTCTAAAATAGACTAGGCATGGACTTGCCCAACATACAAAACACAACTTCTTGGGAAGCAACTCCTGACTGAGTCCATGATAGCATAAAAAAAATTCTGACCATCAGATCACCCTTATAATTATACTGCAAGAAAGATCAAATGTCTTTCCTTTTTGTGTAAATTTCCCTCAATCCAATATTTATTTGAGTCATTATATAGTCATTTAAATCAAAACTAGGACTTTCCTGGTGGCTCAGACAGTAAAGTGTCTCCCTACAATGTGGGAGACTCAGGTTCGATCCCTGGGTGGAGAAGATCCCCTGGAGAAGGAAATGGCAACCCCCACTCCAGTACTCTTGCCTGGAAAATCCCATGGACAGAGGAGCCTGGTAGGCTACAGTCTATGGGGTCTCAAAGAGTCCCCACAGACACTGAGCAACTTAACTTAAACCAAAACTAACTCAACAAATTAGACAGTCACAGCCAAAACTTACTATATTTATTCTGAGAACACATGGAGAGGAAAGGAAAATGAAAGTGAAGTCGCTCAGTTATGTCCAACTCTGCGACCCCATGGACTGTAGCCTACCAGGCTCCTCTGTCCATGGGACTTTCCAGGCAATAGTACTGGAGTGGATTGCCATTTCCTTCTCCAGCAGATCTTCCTGACCCAGGGATCGAACCCAGCTCTCCTGCATTGTAGACAGATGCTTTACTGTCTGAGGCACCCCAAATTTTCATTTACTAGCTAATTATATATATGTGTGTGTGTGTATGTGTGTGTATGTATATATATAATGATTATTATTTCAGAATAAGGACAGCTTATATAAAACTTGTCCTGTGATTTTTCTTCCCTAATAGTATTATTCATTTCTTGTTTCCCACTCTGGTTAAAAAAAAAACAGTGAATTAAGTCTAATTCTCCATCATTGGTTTCATCCCAAACTGTATTATTATGAACATAAATGTCCATGTTTAAAACATATTTAACATGTTCATTAATTAACATTATTTTAGAAACCTTTCAAATGAGAACTTTTATGTGACAAAAGTTATTTCTAAAGAATTTTTAAAATAAGTAAAAATTCAGAAAACATTGCCTACTCTTTCCTTTATAATGGCAAAGCAATGGATGGAAACTTTCTTTAATAAACTCAGTGTGACATTTGCTGGTTAACAGTTAATGTTTCAAGTCATTGTGACCTCTGTTTTCTGCTCTGAAATTAGTGGAATGAAAACATAAGAGAAAAATAAGTTTTATTTTTAATGGAACTGTGAAGAACTACTGCCAAATATATTGAAATATGGGCCAAACTGAGGTCTAATACTCAGGATGTAAACCATTTTAGATCTCAAACAGGACACAGAGAACTCCTAAATTAGGAGGCATGCCCTTGGCAGGAGAGAGGGGGAAACCAGTGGTACTTTCTTTGGAGAAATAAGGCCACTTGATAAATAAAGGCTACAGGATACTCTCTGTGCCCACGTGACACCATGGATTGACAAAGCAAGTGGGGTAAGATGGAGAATATCAGGAATACATTGTCTTTGCCTGAGGCTCTTGTCACTGCACAAAGAGGATGGAGAAGCACAGTGAGTACATATCATTTCTAAAACTTCAACTCTCTGGCAACTAAGAAGTAAAAAACTAGTCAAGGACATGTGACATACAGGGTTCTGCTGGGAGTCAAAAATACCTTCTGCTGTCACTGAGTAGAAACATAACCAAGACAAGAATGTTAATGAATTTGTGTAACTGACCCAAATTCCATATGTATGCTTTTCTAGTGCAATACCCTGACTCAGACTCAAGCACTATTTATTGTTAAGTAGCAAGCAGGCTCAGAAACATGTCATTCCAAGATTAGTAATAATCAGAAAGATAAAGTATATGAGGTATGTAACATAATTACAAAAAATACTTAAGCAAAGAAAAATAATTAATATAAAAATTTAAAAACACTCAAATATATCAGTGGGAACTGTACTCAATGCTCTGTGGTGACCTAAGTGGGAAGAAAATCTAAGAAAACTTGGATATATATGTACATTTAACTGATTCACTTTGATGCACACCAGAAACTAACATAACATAGTAAAGCAACTATAATAAAGATTAGTTAAAAAACATTGCAAAGACTATCAAATAGAAGAAAATATTGAGATAGAATAATATCTCTTTAAAATCAATTATAGACTACATGCTTACGTAATAAAAAGAAGCCTTAATGACAGTTAACTGGCCTCAAAGAAGATATGATGAGGCCATATAAGGGCAGAACTGGCACAGCTCAGGAATCCAAGAAAAAGCAAAATTATTTAGAAAATTAAAAAATAGCTGCAGTATTAAAAATAATAGATATTACTGAAAAAGAAGTCAGTTACCTTGATAATGCTCAAATAAAACAAAATATGAATATGAAAATGAAATCAGAATGAATATACATGTATAGGAAGTGTTTGGAAAACAGAAATAAATTTAAAAATAGTGCTTCTGGAGAGACAAAACAATTTGCCAATCTTAGAGGTGAGAGAGAGAATTACTTTTAATTGTATACTTTTCTCTTATTATTGAATAATTTTTTACCATTAAAAGTTTTATAATATAAATTTGCTATTGTGTGCATACCCCACTACGTTATACTATATTCCTACAGACATTTGTGGCGAATTAAATTTGTACTTTATTGAGGCACTTTTTAAATATGGACTATTTAATTGAAACCATACAGTACAATGATCGAGCACATCTAAAAATCATGTGATTAGAATTAGATGTAGATGGAAAAAGTTACAAGCGTGGAAGAGAGATCATAGAACATTAAAAAAAAGTTAATGAAAAAAGATTTCAAATGATCAGAGACCAGAATTATTAACAGCACATTTGGCCAGATGAAAAATATTATTTCTATTTCCCCAAGACTACTAGATCAGCTAAAAACTTGCCATGAGATTTGTTGTTGTTGTTATTGTTGTTTTTTTTGCTTGCAACATTTCTGGGCCTGGACACAGTTCATTTCAGTGATTTGGGTCAGAGTACAAGTTGTCAAGTTGCCCTTCTTACACCATTGTTTTCATCATATCTCTCTTTTATTAGTCCCATTAGTACAGGACCATGCTTACAGGATACAAAGATGTCAAGTGAAATGAGGACATCACTTTATTTGATTAAATGTGTACAAATTACATGATTTATATTATTTCATGAAGAAAAGGACAATTCAACCATTTAATCATTGTAAGCAAGTCTTTTAAAGTTAAGATTTAAAAAACCCAGAATATTCACAGATGACTGATATGGTGAGTACCCACCTGCAGTGCAGAAGACCCACAGTCAATCCCTGCATCAAAAAAATCCCCTGGAGAAAAGAATGGCAACCTACTCCAGTATCCTTGCCTGGAGAATTTCATGGACTGAGGAGAGTACATACAGTCCTGGGACCACTACTTCTCTTGACCTTCAAATGCGACAATATTTTTGAGTTAATAATGGTTATTCAGTTCAGTTCAGTTGCGCAGTTGTGCCAAACTCTTCGCATCCCCATCGACTGCAGCACACCAGGCTTCCCTGTTCATCACCAACTCCTGGAACCTACTCATGTCCATTGCATTGGTGATGCCATCCAACCATCTCATCCTCTGTCATCCCCTTCGCCTGCCTTCAATCTTTCCCAGCATCAGGGTCTTTTCCAATGAGTCAGTTCTTCGCATCAAGTGGCCAAAGTATTGGAGTTTCAGCTTCAGCATCAGTCCTTCCAATGAATATTCAGGATTGATTTCTTTTAGGATGGACTGACTGGTTGGATCTCGTTGCAGTTCAAGGGACTCTCAAGAGTCTCCTCCAACACCACAGTTCAAAAGCATCAATTCTTCAGTGCTCAGCTTTCTTTATAGTGCAACTCTCACATCCATACATGACTACTGGAAAAACCATAGCTTTACTAGATGGACTTTTGTTGGTAAAGCTGTCTAGGATGGTCATAACTTTTCTTCCAAGAAGAAAGGATCTTTTAATTTCATGGCTGCAGTCACTATCTGCAGTGATTTTGGAGCCCCCCAAAATAAAGTCTCTCATTGTTTCCATTTTCTCCCCATCTATTTGCCATGAAGTGATGGGACTGGAGGCCATGATCTTAGTTTTCTGAATGTTGAGCTTTAAGCTAACTCTTTCACTCTCCTCTTTTACTTTCATCAAGAGGCTCTTTAGTTCATCTTCACTTTCTGCCATAAGGGTCGTGTCATCTGCATATCTGAGGTTATTGATATTTCTCCCGGCAATCTTGTTTCCAGCTTGTGTTTCATTCAGCCTGGCATTTCGCATGATGTACTCTGCATAGACGTTAAATAAGCAGGGTGACAATATGCAGCCTTCACGTACTTCTTTCCTGATTTGGAACCAGTCTGTTGTTCCATGTCCAGTTTTAACTGTTGCTTCTTGACCTGCATACAGATTTAGCAGCAGGCAGGTCAAGTGGTCTGCTATTCCCATCTCTTTAAGAATTTTCCACAGTTTGTTGTCATCCACACAGTCAAAGGCTTTGGCATAGTCAATAAAGCAAAAGTAGATATTTTTCTGGAACTCTTTTGCATTTTTGTAGATCCGGTAGATGTTGGCAATTTGATCTCTGGTTCCTCTGCCTTTTCTAAATTCAGATTAAACATTTGGAAGCTCACGGTTCAAGTATTATTGAACCTTGGCTTGGAGAATTTTTAGCATTACTTTACTATTGTATGAGATAAATTCAATTGTGTGGTAGTTTGACCATTCTTTGGCATTGTGTTTCTTTGAGATTGGAATGAAAACTGACCTTTTCCAGTCATGTGGCCACTGCTGAGTTTTCCAGATTTGCTGGCATATTGAGTGCAGCACTTTCACAGCATCATTTTCCAGGATTTGAAATAACTCAAATGGAATTCCATCACCTCCACTAGCTTTGTTTGTAGTGATGCTTCCTAAAGCTGAATTGACTTTGCATTCCAGGGTGTCTGGCTCTAGGTGAGTGATCACACCATCGTGGTTATCTGGCTCATGAAGATCTTTTTTTACAGTTCTTCTGTGTATTCTTGCCCACCTCTTCTTAATATCTTCTGCTTCTGTTAGGTCCATACCATTTCTGTCCTTTATGGTGCTCATCTTTGCATGAAATATTCCCTTGGGATCTCTAATTTTCTTGAACAGATCTCTAGTCTTTTCCATTCTATTGTTTTCCTCTATTTCTTTGCATTGATACCTGAGGAAGGCTTTCTTATCTCTCCTTGCTCTTGTTTGGAAATCTCCATTCAAATGGTAAATCTCTACAAATATACTAACATGTCATTGCAAACTTTGATTAGTTTGTCCTTGCAAGGAGTGGCTCCCACAAGGATAAACTCTGTTTTATTAACCTTTATGCTTGGAACCTTTGGATCAAGCACCCTTAGGAGGACCCTACCTTCTCAGGGCTGCAGGTGCCTTAGCTCCTGTAAGTCCTTTGTATCACAGTTCCTTTCTTCTCTCAGCAGGCCCTGGGCTTTTCCAGCTAGGTTATGGCTGTGAGTTAACCTTAATGCTTCATCTGATGAACATAAAATGTAAAAAATTTGAAATTATTTTACCTAGTTCCTAATTTTATAAATATAGATTTAGGTTCAGAAATGAATATGTAATTGCTACTTGCAATGCTTAATTTTTCTGATTACTGTGCTATTTTTACTTCTGAGACAATCTAATTTTTGTTGTTATTGTTGTTAGTAAAGAAAATTAGAACCAAATCCAATTTGGGGTGTGGGGTATATCATATTTCACTTAAGTTTGCTAGAATGTTTAAACTTGTAAAATACAAATTTATTACCACATTTTTCACTATTTGAAATCTCAAACAAATATTTTTGGGTATATTTGATTATGTTAATGTATTCCTATTTGGGGGACAGTTGGATATCTGCAGTAGCACTTTAACCAAGTAATTTCGATATTATTTTTATTTTTTATTTTATATTTTATCTGTGTCAATATCTCATGCTTACTAATAATAGTAAGATGATGAAATCAAGGAAAGTGTTCCTTTTATTTTAAAGCAATCATCATGTGTTTATCTGCCAGGTCTATCAAGTAAGCATACATTATAGATATAATGGTTAAAATCTCACCAATAATGATGGACAAAATTGCATCCACTTCTAATAGTTTTATTTAAAAGAAATTATGCCTCTAAATATACATTATTCTTTTTGGAGTTCTTCCCTTAGGGCAACACTGATTTAGATGATTCATCTTCACTTTTTCCAGTAATATGGAAGAAAACATCAGAATATAGATTGACAGTCTTTTACATAATATTATTTCTATTTTTCGCTGACCTAATTTTCTTTCAGCTAATGAAAACTTCTAAAATGGCTCAAATAAAATTCACTCAGGATCATTTGTAGGAAAATGAATGAAGTTTGTTCATGTTATAAACCCATTTCCCTGTTTACAGATTTTCTTTTCTGTTTTTCTTTTTGCTTAATTTTTTTTTTTAATTTTACTTTACAATACTGTATTGGTTTTGCCATACATTGATGTGAATCTGCCACGGGTGTACATGAGTTCCTAATCCTGAACCCCACTCCCACCTCCCTCCCCACATCATCTCTCTGGGTCATCCCAATACACCAGCCCCAAGCATCCTGTATCCTGTATTGAACATAGACTGGCGATTCGTTTCTTACATGATAGTATACATGTTTCTGTTTTTCTTAACAGTCATTAGTAAGTGGAACTCAGCTTCAGGCCAAAATTCTATATAGTCTTTCAGGCCTTCCCATTTGGCAATGACAAAGCTTTGCATGGCAGGCTTCACTGGGGCAGCTGTCCTTCTCACACACTAAGCTCAGTGCATAGGCAATGCACTGAAGTTTTTGGAGGCAGTTGCAGTGAAGGACTCCAGTCCCTCTGGGCCAGCCATGCTCATATGCATATCTCCATTCCTGGCTGTGAAATTCTATTTGGAGGCCTCCTTCTTGGGGGCCCCAGCTGATGCACTTCTCAGGTGCTTCCACCATAAACTCCTTTATCCTGAACTTTGGCTGATGTAATTTTGCCACTTTGATTCAGTCATTCCTAGCCCTTCCCCTTCACCGCATCCCTTCAGCCCATTAGTCCACTGTTGTTCACTCACTGAGTCATCTCTGACTCTTTGTGACCCATGGACTGCAGCGCGCCAGGCTTCCCTGTCCTTCACTATCTCCCAGAGTTTGTTCAAACTCACGTCCATTGAGTCTGTGATGCCACTCAACCATCTCACGAGTCCTTTAAGAGACAGAATCCTTTTGCTGAGCCTGGCGTCACCCTGGTAGCATTCCCTGGGGAAAAATGAAATACTAGGGAATTGGCACCACTCTTGTCTCTTTCTTGTTCTGTCATAATAAGTGATCCAGTCTTGGTTTTTACTTTCAACTTTGTCCTAACTGACCATTGTACACATGGATGTCTAACAGTTAAGCAGTTACCAAATTTTAAGTGATCATCGAACTTGTTTTCTCATTGCCAAAGATCCTTTATCTCAGCGATGTGTTCCTTGCTAAATATACCATTCTCTTCATCCAATATTCAGATCTTATGAAAGTGCTTTTGAAGATACAAATAATTTTTGAGGCTTGAAGGATAATCAAAAAGGATTGAATTTTAAGCATTGTAATAAATAGTATAAGGCTTGGGAGTATATACCTTGTGAACTCCTTTTTCTTTTTTTGTGGTAAGAACTCAACATGAGATGTACTCAATAAATTTTTGAGTGCATAATACAATATCCGTAATGGTAGGCACAATGTTGAACAGATTTCTAGAACTTATTCATCTTACATAACTGAAACATTATACTGTTGAAAATCAACCTCACCTTTTTCTCTACCTTCAGCCTCTGGCAATCATGATCCTCCTTTCTGTTTCTGAGTTGGGACTATTTTTACATACTTCATATAAACAGAATTATGTAGCAATTGTCCTTCCATGATTGGCCTATTTCACTTAACATAATGTCCTTTAGGTTTATCCCTTTTGTTGCACTGGCAGGATTTCCTTCTTTAAGGTTAGTGTTGTATGTACATATGACAGCTTCTTTATCAATTGATCTGTTGAAGAATATTTAGGTTGTTTCTATACTTTGGTTATTGTAAATAATGTTGTAATAAACAAGTGAGTGCAGATAACTTTTTGAGATCCTGATTTCAATTCTTTGTGGTAAGTACACAAAAGGCTGGAATTTGACCCACATACCTGCATAGACATCTTTGCTTCTATTGATAGTGTTAGCATTAATTGCTCAGTCATGTCTGACTTTTTGCAACCCCGTAGACTGTAGCCTGCCAGGCTCATCTGTCCATGGCATTCTCCAGGTAAGAATAGCAGAGTGAGTAGCCATTCCCTTCTCTAGGGGATCTTCCTGACCAGGGATCGAACCCTGGTCTCCTGCATTGCAGGCAGATACTCTACTGTCTGAGCAAACAGGGAAGGCCCTCTAATGATAGTGGCCACTCCCAATTTCTGTAACAATTGCGCTCAGCAGTGTAGCTAAATATTTGCATGTCTGCCCAACCTCACCACATGTGTACTCCTTTCCTTCCATGTTGCAGAGATAAGCTGAGTTTGTAAATAACCCAAGGTAAAAGCTGAAATTGATACAATGACCCATGAGAATCTATTCATTCTGTCCTTGTCCCTGGATATTTTTCCAACCTCTCCCCTTGCACCTTCCTCCTTTCTCCCATATGAAGCCACATGAAGACAGTTAGATTTCTCCTCCTGGACTTGCACATGTTCTTTCCCCACACAAGAATGCTCTTTCCCCCAAAATCTACTATGTTGCTCCCTAACTTTTTCTCACAGGTTATTTCCCAGCTATCCTATTCAAAGTTAAAATATCCCCCTTAATACACTCAGTCCATGTTCTCTACTAAGTCCCTAATACCTAACACGTATGGGCTTATATTGAAGGTGTTCAATAAATATTTGTTGAATAAATGAAAAGAATAAATATGCCTACAAACCAGGAAATCAAGAATACTCTTTGTAGTCACAAAGCTATGATGTTTTATCATTGTAACTCCTTTGTTATTTCAATATAGATAAGTAGCCTATTTCTGAAGTCCTTATAATGGTGAGATTAAAAGAGATAGAAAATTCCTAAGTGGCTGTGACTAGGAGAATTATTCAGAATTGCAGCCATAGGAAGTAACAAATAATCCTGGATTTCTGTGTACAGCCAAGGCATTATTTTCAGATCACACCTGGCCTGGATGCAACCCTCTTCCTTTGTAATGCAAGAGCTGAAAAAAAAAAAAATCTCTCACTTTGGCAGCATAGTTCAGAGAGCAATACAGCAAAGATCAGAGAGCATGGAGAACACAAAGAAATAGCAAGAGCACACCAAATACAGAGGACATTCTTTCTAATGAGTCGCTGTAGGCAGCACTGGAAAAATGAGCAAGCCTCCTGAAATTTCTAGCACTCCACAGATTCATGGAATGATTAATAAAAATAATTGCTTCAAGTGTGAAACTCAAAAGTTACAAAGGCTCCAAGAATGGTCTGTAGTTAGTGGTAAACCTATTCCAGAGAAAGTGACTATTGAAGTGCAGGTGGTTAGCTAACTTCTACCTGCTTTTGGCCACATATTAAATATCATCTCATTTATCCCTCACAACTTCATGCAGTCTGGTACTATTTTGCAAAAAAAAAAAAAAGAAGAAGATGACTTGAGAAAATTGGGTTTATTGCTCAAAATTACAAGCTAGGAAGTTGTGAGTTCAGAATTTGGACCTAGAAATAAATGATAGCATAAGGAAGAGCTGCCAAAGGGATAAACAGAGAAAACCAAGATCTGACTTAGTCTTGCCAGGCTAAGAATATCAATAAATACACATATATACATATAAATCTATAAATATATATACATATTTTTGTGTGGTTGTCATATGTGTACATATATATATATATATATATATACACACACACATGTACAGTCTTGTTCAGTATATTCCCAAGTTGGAATTTAATTATTTGCAATTAATAGGTCTGTGTTACTCCTAACAGCCTGAGTAAAAGAATCAAAATTTTATAAGTAGTATTTCTAGAGAATTTTCTATATTTCCTAAAGGTGTTTTTTTAAGCAACTTTGATTTTGAGTTGTCTTTAGTATGAAAACAAGACTAAAAATACTAATTTATAACTATTATTATGGAACATTTACTAAAGGTCAGGCACTGTGACAAGTGTTTTACACACATCACATTCAGAGAAATATGCATAACAACAGTTATCATTTTTATTCCAATATTTAATATAAGTATGAAAATGCTGAGATGTAGAGTGTTAGTCAAACTTATTCAAAGATATATAGATTCAAAATTAGTTCTGGCTAGCTTCAAAGTACTCACCATTCACCAACATGACATGCTGCATAAAGAAAATAGACTATGCAAAGAAAAACAAACCAGTATAGTCACTTTATACCATGTTGAAAAAAGATGGTTTCAAACAATCTTATTAAAGCACCATCTGTCTCTATAGCTTTTTATTTTATCATAACCAAGTTGACATCAGTTATGGTGATAATGATCATCTGCCATCACTTTCCTTGTATGGTCCACTGCTCAAGTCTTTAGTTCTACACTGTCTGAGAACCCCCTGGATTATTGGTTCACAGGTTAAATCAAACTCTCTTAGACACGTCATTGAATGAAATCATGGTTGTGGGTGAGCACAAGCCGCATACAGCTATGAATACGACCAAATGGAATTGGAATCTGAACCTGAGAGTGCATATTTATAGCTGATAAAAGTTCAACTAGGTGGAGGTATCTTAAGAGGGAGGATCTTGAGATCTACTTGCTTAAGGATATTGAGATACAAAATGCTTATTGATGGTCTTTCCTGGTAGCTCAGCTGGTAAAGAATCTTCCAGCAACTGCAGGTGATCCCAGTTTTATTTCCAGGTCAGGAAGATCCCCTGGAGGAAGGCATGGCAACCCACTCCAGTATTCTAGCATGGAGAATCCCCATGGACAGAGGAGCTTGGCAGGCTGCAGTCCAGGGGTCACAAAGAGTCGTACACAACTGAGTGACTAAGCACACAGCACATGCTTACTGATACACTGTGACTGGAAGACTTCGAAAGAATGTAACAGATCTACTGGCCATGCATGTAAGACCGTTCACAAGACTGTACTGTATCACCATTTTAATTATGGTAAACCAAAGGAAGCTGGCCCATTAATTATCAGATTCTTGTTTCTTATGAGGAAGTTAATTCTGAGCCTTTGAGATATATTTTATCCCTGGTCAGCACCATAAGCTCCATATGCCTATTTTATTTTGATAAAACAGCCAGAAATGTTCAGCACAAACATCTATATCATAATATAACCCACATAAATAGAAAGATTCACTCCATGAAACAGGATCTTCTAGTGATTTCAGGGTTGCCAAATGAATTTTGATATGATTTTGATATTTATATGCACTCATTCACTCTATTTGTCTCATTTATGCTAGTGTGCATTATCATAGAGCATTAGATCTGTGCTGTCACTTCTTTTAAAAGAACATGTGAATGGTGATTAAAGTATCATTTAAAAAAACATGTAATACTTTGTTGCTTTAAGAGAACATTTAATGATAAAAGGAAATAAAATGATGAAAGAAAAACTGTTGAAGATATTATTGAGAGAAAGCACATCATATATATAAGTGAAATAGGAAAAATTTCATATTCGGAAATAGGAATAACGGTAAAGCAATCATGAATCCATAGTGAACCTCTGAAAGTTTTGCTGAAGATCTCAAAGCAGTAAAAAGGACAAATATGAAATTCCAAATTTATTTTATGGGATAAACTTTGAATCAAATATTATTATATAAATAGGAAAATACTAATATGTGCATTCATTATGGGATAGTCCATAAAATATGAGCTGAATCAGATAAACCTGAAACAGAAATTTACTTTAAGTTGTAAGTTACCAAAAGGCAGGACCAGATTTTAATTCAAATTGGAGTTCATACTTGGAACCAAGCTGACTTTGGTTATGAGTAAGGAATTCACCATTCAAATGTTCTTTTAAAAGAAGTGACAGCACAGATTTAATGCTCTACGATAATGCACAGTAGCGAACTGGAGATATTCAAACTAGAATATTTCGTATGTAGCACTTTTTCAGGGCAAGAGCTATAAACCAGGAGGATCATCCCAAGCAACCTAGAAGTTACAGTTATCTTATTTATGAAGTATGACATGGCATCTGCTAGAAGGACCTCAACTTGATCCTCACTTGTTCCTAAATTCAATTTTTAAAATAGTAAGTATCATGGTATGAAAGATGAAGGATTCTGAATAGGATAATGCATTAAGAATTTAATGTATTTGTTCAGCAGTCTTTCGTTTACTGTAGTACAGAGGTAGAAGAAATTAGGGTTGCATCTACACACCAAGGGTTCTGAATAAGAGAGAAGGAAAAAGCTATGCATAATTATGTACAACCAGTATTTATTAACTGATACACTTGGCACTGACACTGTATCATTTTCAAATGATGAAACAGTCACAACTGTGGAAGAAACTGTATCAACAATACTATGAGTAATCATTACTTGCAGTATTACTCTGCCTAGAAAATATATTTTATGGATAAAGAAGGCAAGTTTCTCTCACCAGAATGACTAGAATGAAAAAGAAAGGCAGTACCAGCTGTGAGTGAAATGTGTGGAGAAACCAAAAGTCACATACACTCTTGGTGAGTATGCAAAGTGATGCCATCATCTTGCAAAACTCAGGAAAATCATTTGGCATTATTTACTAAAGCTGAATGTATACACTTATCTTTTGGTCCATCAATTTCTATGCTAACAAAAATGTGCACATATATTTACCAAAAGACGGACAAAATGTTTATAGAAGAATTTTTCATAGCAGCTGCAAACAAGAAACTGCTCTAATGCCCATCAGTAGGAGACTAAACAACAGATAAATAAATGTTGATATATTCACACAATGAGATACACCACTGAGAATGAAGAAATCACCACTACTCTCAAAAGTATGAATCAATATTGTAAAAATAATCCTTAGCAGAGTAATACATTTACTAGCATGCATATGGTACGTTTCTATTTATGTAAAGTTGAAAGACAGGCCAATCCAGTTGATGGTGTTAAAAGTCAGGATAGTTCTTAACTGCTCTGTGGCTGATGAGATTTTTTTACTTGATCTGGGTGCTCATTATGTGAGTGCATTCGCTTTTTAAAAAATTAATTCTACTGCAGCATATTATTTTTGCACTTTCCTTATGTAAGTCAAATTCCAATAAAGAGGCATGATTCAGTGTTGTCAATACTAGTGGAAATGATAATAAATTTCAAGTTAACAGAGTCTGAACTAATGATATTTTAAAGCATACATAAGCATCGATTCTCTTTTAATGTTTGGGAAAATAATAGTATGCAAAATATTGGGCTGGCCAAAATGTTGATTTGTGTTTTTCTGTAAGGTCTTATGGAAAAACTTGAATGAACATTTTGGCTAACTCAATGTGTTCCAAATTTTTATAAGATAGTTTAATAAGATTATTTCCATTCTAAGTCTCCTTTAGAAAAGAATATACTCATATCTTAATAAAATGGAATTATAAAAATAAATAATATGACCCAATTTTTAAACCCCATATTTCCTTTTTAATAATCACATGAAATGCTTTTTAAAAAAACTTATTTTAAAAATGTTCTAAAAATATAATTGCTACATTTTCAGGATTGTTTTCTAGACAGCAAAAATAATGTATTGAAAAGACAAGCTCATTATTATTTAGTGGAAAGGAAAAATTGTCAGTGGCTTCACCTTTGTTAGACTATTAAAAATAAAGAATATAGAATACAATTTTATTCCTTGACTAAAGTTACTTAACAGGCTGCACTCAGTCATTCATAATATATTCAGAAATACTTGGAGTGACATTATGTTGAAAAATTTCTAGAAATGAAATTATCCTTCTCTTTTTGCTATAAACGTGTAAAGACCTACCTCCTGCATTCTAAACTCTCATTGTTAAAATATTTGCTATTTGTATAACTTAAATACAAAAACGCTATGGAAAATTATATTTTAGTATATAAACTAGTCATATAATGGCTTTCTTTTCATATTTTAATTTGATAAATAATATTTGTATTAGTTACATATATAATCACATTTTTCAATTTTATTTATATGACAATACATGGAAGTAAAATTATTAAAATGGAAGTAAAATATAATTTGTGTCTGATTATATATGTTATAATTGTACTTAGGACACATACCACTCACTGGCTAGCTAAATACTGAATAACTACTCAATTGATATTTTAAACTTTTTAATACTGTGTTTTATGTAGATATATGACAGAATTACAGCAATATTTGTAGAAATTGGAATTTGGGAGTAGGTAAGGAATTTGTCTGTGTGGATCACAATAAGTTGTGGAAAATTCTGAAAGAGATGGGAATACCAGACCACCTGACCTGCCTCTTGAGAAATCTGTATCCAGGTCAGGAAGCAGCAGTTAGAACTGGACATGGAACAACAGACTGGTTCCAAATAGGAAAAGGAGTACGTCAAGGCTATATCGGAGAAGGCAATGGCACCCCACTCCAGTACTCTTGCCTGGAGAATCCCATGGATGGAGGAGCCTGGTAGGCTGCAGTCCATGGGGTCGCTAAGAGTCGGACACGACTGAGCGACTTCACTTTCACTTTTCACTGTCATGCATTGGAGGAGGAAATGGCAACCCACTCCAGTGTTCTTGCCTGGAGAATCCCAGGGACGGGGGAGCCTGGTCAGCTGCCGTCTATGGGGTCGCACAGAGTCGGACACGACTGAAGTGACTTAGCAGCAGCAGCAAGGCTATATATTGTCCCCCTGCTTATTTAACTTCTATGCAGAGTACATCATGAGAAACGCTGGACTGGAAGAAACACAAGCTGGAATCAAGATTGCCGGGAGAAATATCAATAATCTCAGATGTGCAGAAGACACCACCCTTATGGCAGAAAGTGAAGAGGAACTCAAAAGCCTCTTGATGAAAGTGAAAGTGGAAATGAAAAAGTTGGCCTAAAGCTCAACATTCAGAAAACGAAGATCATGGCATCCAGTCCCATCACTTCATGGGAAATAAATGGGGAAACAGTGGAAACAGTGTCAGACTTTATATTTTTGGGCTCCAGAATCACTGCAGATGGTGATTACAGCCATGAAATTAGAAGACACTTACTCCTTGGAAGAAAAGTTATGACCAACCTAGATAGTATATCCAAAAGCAGAGACATTACTTTGCCGACTAAGGTCCATGTAGTCAAGGCTATGGTTTTTCCAGTAGTCATGTAGGGATGTGAGAGTTGGACTGTGAAGGAGGCTGAGTGCCAATGAATTGATGCTTTTGAACTGTGGTGTTGGAGAAGACTCTTGAGAGTCCCTTGGACTGCAAGGAGATCCAACCAGTCCATTCTGGAGGAGATCAACCCTGGGATTTCTTTGGAAGGAATGATGCTAAAGCTGAAACTCCAGTACTTTGGCCACCTCATGTGAAGAATTGACTCATTGGAAAAGACTCTGATGCTGGGAGGGATTGGGGGCAGGAGGAGAAGGGGACGACAGAGGATGAGACGGCTGCATGGCATCACTGACTCGATGGACATGAGTCTGAGTGAATTCCGGGAGTTGGTGATGGACATGGAGGCCTGGCATACTGCGATTCATGGGGTTGCAAAGAGTCAGACACGACTGAGCAACTGAACTGAACTGAAGGAATTTGGAATGTGAAGTCAAGTGGGCTTTAGAAAGCATCACTACGAACAAAGTTAGTGGAGGTGATGGATTCCCGTTGAGCTATTTCAAATCCTCAAAGATGATGTTGTGAAAGTGCTGCACTCAATATGCCAGCAAATCTGGAAAACTCAGGAGTGGCCACAGGACTGGAAAAGGATTCATTCCAATCCCAAAGAAAGGCAATGCCAAAGAATGCTCAAACTACCACACAATTGCACTCATCTCACACGCTAGCAACGTGATGCTCAAAATTCTCCAAGCCAGGCTTCAGCTATATGTGAACCCTGAACTTCCAGATGTTTAAGCTGGTTTTAGAAAAGGCAGAGGAACCAGATCAAATTGCCAACATCTGCTGGATCATCGAAAAAGCAAGAAAGTTCCAGAAAAACATCTATTTCTGCTTTATTGACTATGCCAAAGCCTTTGACTGTGTGGATCACAATAACTGTGAAAAATTCTGAAAGAGACGGGAATACCAGACCACCTGATCTGCCTCTTGAGAAACCTGTACGCAGGTCAGGAAGCAACAGTTAGAACTGGACATGGAACAGCAGACTGGTTCCAAATAGGAAAAAGAGTATGTTAAGGCTAAAGAAATGTTTTCTTTTCTTCCTAATTATGTACTTGTAATTGCATATCCTGTTTTATTCAATTGTTGATAATATCTTTCGGGCATCAAAAAAACCTGCTTGAGTTCCTGTGTTTCAGTAGACTTTTCTGTTGCTAAAGAGGATGAGTATATAATTATTTTCCCAACAAAGACACATTGTGAATGGAAATTTTATATAAACAATGCAAAAGGCCCCCCCAAAAAACAGAAGTGGGTCATTTACTTAAATAAATATCCACAGGAAAAATTTCTGATGGATTGTGTAGATATGGGAACACTGGTCTATTCTGAGAAACTGGTATGAGTCATTGTTATTTAGCCATCAAAGCTATAACTCATAATGATTTTCTTCTTTCCTTGACTTCCAGGAAACTCAGAGGTAAGTTTTATGCACAATAGCCATAGAGTTCCTCAGTTCAGTATTTTCTGGATTATTCTGTAGCCTATTTACCCCTAAATACCTTATAATATAACTTTCTCCCTCTCTTTCTCAGCTTTCATTAAATGGCTACATGGTTTTAAAAAGTATTTCTATTGAATACTGCCTTTAAGTACTTTTTTGGAAATTAGCATTATATAAAGACAACAGCTAAAAAAGAAAAGCCTTTAGAATTATTATGATAATAATAACTGCCATTTGTTAAACAGTGACTCTGGCCCAGTTCTGTTATATAAATTATTTTTAATATATATGTATATTTAAATATAATATTTAATATACTTTATTTTGTTCCAGTAATTTCTAGATTGCATTATCTTTTACTGCATTCACCAAATATGGGATAAATCTTAATAATGATCACTTTCTTAGAATAGCAATCAAATGTCACCCTTACAATTATTACACAACTCCTTTATTTAGTAGAATGGAGGGAATTTCACATGCACACACCTACAGGTGTGTGTGTGTGTGTGTGTGTGTGTGCAGCCTTAAGTATTTTAAAAGTACCAATTCCTCTGTGAAGTTGTACCTTGCAGTACTGACAATGTGATGTTATTGCAGCAGTTTAATTCAACTATCTGCTTGGCACTTTGATGAAATCAGGGGAACTCATTGCTGGGGAGAAGGCAATGGCACCCCACTCCAGTACTCTTGCTTGGAGAATCCCATGGATGGAGGAGCCTGGTAGGCTGCCGTCCATGGGGTCATTAAGAGTCGGACACGACTGAGCGACTTCACTTTCACTTTTCACTTTCATGCATTGGAGAAGGAAATGGCAACCCACTCCAGTGTTCTTGCCCAGAGAATCCCAGGGATGGCAGAGCCTAGTGGCTGCTGTCTATGGGGTCACACAGAGTTGGACACGACTGAGGCGACTTAGCAGCAACAGCATTGCTGGGGGAAAAAAAAAAAAAAAGACTACATTCCTAACTGGCTCTTGTGTGAGGAACCTATTAAATTGATGTTACTCTATGCTGTGAAGAATATTGGAGAGTCTTGGCAACAAAGCCAGCCTAGGAAACTTGGTTGATTTCCTGAACTAGAAAGCCATCTGCCTTCCAATTCTACTCTTTAGTAACAGTAGGTATTGCCTTCAGTGAAACAGATCAACTTCCTTGACTGTGCCCATTATCTTTTCCAGAGGAAGATTTTAATATGGGCACAGAAGTGATCTCAGTGAGGGAAGCCAAACTATAAGAGGAAACTCTAAACACTACTTATCTATTTACACATCTGGAGGGTAACTGTAGTCCATGATGACCAAATGTGTGTGTATTGGAGTGAAGAGCAGAAGCAAAAGCAAGTCTTTTGTCAGAATGCTGATCACACTAACCATTCCCTTATTAGTGATTAACAAGTCTTTTCATTGATGGAAAACAAGACACTAGGATTCCAGAACATTCTACGAAACTTCATAGTATATGCTGTGACTACTCAGGGGACACAGTGAAAGAAAACAGAATCTTACTTGATGGGACCTTCTCAGTTACATGATCTCCGCTTTCCCTTCCCTTCACATGAGCAGAACAATATGACATATTGAGGGATATTTCTTGAGACCAGGAAACTTGTTCTTTCTCATTATTTCAATTCCAGGTGAGACAAATAGACCAGAGATATGAGGACAAAAATGCATGGGGTGAAAACATTGAGAGTATTAATATTGCTTTTACTCTTTGGGTAGATTTTGTCCACTAGCACTGAATATAACAGTGTCTCTGTGAATATTTTCATATTTTAGTCATTTAAAAACTTATCTTTTCCAGACTTTAACTTGAAGGTAGTAAACCGATGTCAAGATGACAAAGTATCTCTGCCCAAAAAAAGATGGGAAAAACAAATAGTTACATAAAACCAAACATAGTAAAATTATACCACCACAATGATTAGAAGGCAAGAAAAGAACTTAATAGAAGTTTCAAAATGTTGCTATGCCTTGATTTGGGGTAGTCTAAGCAGCTCTGAATTCTGCTCAGTTTGTGTTGGGAAGTGTGATCAGGATTAGATAAGAAAACAGTGCTTCCCCCTCGCCCAGTATCACTAATCATTTCACTTAGGAGATTAATAGAAAACATAGCATGAGATTAGGGATTCTGGAAGAGGGAGGAGGTGGATATTTCCACTTGCCCTATCCTGAGTCCCTGTAAAGGACAAGGAAAACCACTGTATTTTACCATTTTGATGATTCCCTAACAGATATCAAACTGTTAGGGGAAATCTAAACATGCCCACAAAATACTCAGAACTAATTAACCACAATTTAATCAAACAGAAGTTGTAAGATGAAATACATAAGCAAGAATGGGAGAGCAAATTGGAAACAGGCATTGCTGACAGAGATCCTTCCCTCCTATCTCCTCAAACCCACCCCCAGACTTTTAATTCAATTGGCAAAACATGTATTTCTCTCCTCTATTGTTGGCAAATAGAAATGACTGTATTGAGAGAACAACTGAATTGTCCAGGGTGAATGGGTCAACTTCTCTGAGTTGAGTTAGGGAAATTATCTGAAGTCAGGGACCATTCCCAAACTGGACATGGATGCCTCCCAGCCACTGTGAAATGAATACAGGTCCAGGACATGTAACAAAGCTTGGATGCAATCAAATGCAGAGACCACAGATTCCTGCTGAACCCATCTGGGGCTCTGCAGGCTTCTCTACCCCCAGTCCATGTGCTATAGAAATTCAGTTATCAACATGGATCTCAAAGGGAAGACAGATTTCAGTAAGGGATGAATCAAGTAGAACTTACTCTGAAGTTTTAGTACAAATAAAGGGTAATTGTCACATCAAACCAAGTTAGGTAAGAAGAAGATGAAGGAAAAAAGGCAGCATTTAGGCAACATTACTGCAGCAAAAACAGAAAGGAAATACAAGGAACATGGAATGTAATGACTAGACGTGAACTGTCTTGAAAGAAAACAGAACCCAAGAGTTTAGAAAAACTCAAAACCCTTATTGGTCCACAAACAGTCCCTAAAAAGACACCAACTCTTAAAATACCAGGTTTGTACCTAAGAGAGAATGCTGAAATACATTTTGAAACCAGAATTGTTATTAGGGGTAAAAAATTAAATCTATATTAAAGGATAATAGTAAACTATTTGAAAAAAAATTTTTTAAGTGAAAAATGTAGAAGCAAAATTAATTAAGCTTTGCTAGATAATCAGATAATTTCTACCAAATAAACTTATTTATATATAGTCTAGGAACAATACTTTGGCCACCTAATGCGAAGAACTGACTCCTTGGAAAAGACCCTGATGCTGGGAAAGATTGAAGGCAAGAGAAGAAGGGGATGACAGAGGATAATATTTGATGAACATGAGCTTGAGCAAGCTCCAGGAGTTGATGGACAGGGAAGCCTGGCATGCTGCACTCCGTGCAGTCACAAAGAGTCAGACTCGACTGAGTGGCTGAACTTAGGATTAATAGCCTGTTTCTCACTACATCTTTGAAAAAATAGAGTCACCATAGCTAACTAATATTTTTCAGTTTAAAAAATCAGTTTCTTATAGACAGCATTCATCCAGTCTGTGTCTTTTGTTTGGAACATTTAATCCATTTACATTTAAAGTAATTATTGATATACATGTTCCTTTTGCTATTTTTTAAACTGTTTGGGGTTTGTTTTTGTAGATCATTTTCTTCTCTTTTATTTCCTGACTATATAAGTCCCTTTAACATTTGTTGTAAAGCTGGTTTTGTGGTACTGAATTCTTTTAACTTTTGTTTGTCTGAAAAGCTTTTGATTTCTTCAATTTTGAATGAGATCCTTGCTGGGTACAGTCATCTTGGTTGTAGATTTTTCCCTTTCAGTACTTTAAATAATATATCCTGGCATTCCCTTCTGCCTTGCAGACTTTCTGCTGAAAGATCAGTTGTTAAACATATGGGGTTTCCCTTGTATGTTACTTGTTGCTTTTCCCTTGCTGCTTTCAATATTCTTTCTTTGTGCTTAATCTTTGTTAGTTTGGTTAGTATGTGTCCTGGAATGTTTCTCCTTGCGTTTGTCCTGTATGGGACTCTTTGTGCCTCTTGAACTTGACTGACTATTTCTGTTTCCGTGTTGGGGAAATTTTCAACTATAATCTCTTCAAAAAATTTCTCATCCCTTTCTTTTTCTCTTCTTCTGGGACCACTATAATTTTAATGTTGGTGCATTTAATATTGTCCAAGTGGTCTGTGAGACCATCCTGTTTTTTTAATTCTTTTTACTTTATTTTGCTCGTCAGCAATTATTTCCACCATTTTCTTTTCCAGCTCACTGATCTGCTTCAGATATTCTGCTATTGAGTCCATCTAGAATATTTTTAACTTCAGTAACTGTGTTGTTTGTCTGTTTGTTTTTTATTTTTCCAGGTCTTTGTTAATTGACTCTTGCATTTTCTACATTCTATTTTCAAGATTTTTGATCAACTTTACTATCATTATTCTGAATTATTTTCAGGTAGTTTGCCTATTTCCTCTTCATTTATTTGTACTTCTGTGTTTCTAGTTTCTTCGTACATTTGCATAGCATATCTCTGCCTTTCGTTATTTATTTTTAAACTTATTGTATTTGAGGTCTCCTTTTCCCAGGATTCATGGTTGAATTATTTCTTCTTTTAGATTTCTGCCCTCCTAATGTTGGTCCAGTGATTTGTGTAAGCTACATCCAGGGTAAGATTTATGCTGAGCTTTTTTTTTTACTCTGATGGACAGGGCTGAGTGAGATGATAATCCTGTCTGCTGATGATTAGGTTTACATTTTTGTGCTGTTTGTGGTTTGGATGAGGTGTCCCACAGAGGATTCTACTAGTAGTTGGGTGATGCTGGGTCTTCTGTTCAAGTGTTCCCTTTGTGGGAGTTGTCACTATTTGACACTCCCTAGAGATAGGAGTTCTCTGGTAGTCTATCTAAAGACACATATAGACTGAACGTGAGAGGATGGAAAAAATATATTCCATGCAAATAGAAATCAAAAGAAAGCTGGAATAGCAATTATCAGACAAAACAGACCTTAAAATAAAGACTATTATAAGAGATAAGAAAGGACACTATATAATGATCAGGGGATCAATCCAAGAGAAAGACATAACAATTGTAAATATCTATGCATCCAACATAGGAACACCTCAATACATAAGACAAACACTAACAGACATAAAAGGAGAAATTGACAGCAACAAATAGTAGGAGGCATTAATACCCCATTTACACCAATGGACAGATCATTAAAACAGAAAATTAATAAGGAAACACAAGTCTTAAATGACACATTAGATGAAATGGATCTCATTGATAATTTCAGGACATTTCATCCAAATGCAGAAGAATACACCTTCTTCAAAGTGCACATGAAAAATTCTCTACAATAGACCACATATTGGGTCACAAATGAAATCTCAGTAAATTTAGGAAAACTGAAATCATATCAACCATCTTTTCTGACTACAACACTACGAGACTAGGCATCAGTTACAAGAAAAAAATGAAAAAACACAAACACATAGAGATCAAACAATATGTTTCTAAATAATGAACAGGTTACTGAAGAAGTCAAAAGGGAAACAAAAAAATTCCTAGAAACAAATGACAATGAAAACACAACTCAAAACTTTGGGATGTAGCAAAAGCAGTCCTAAGAGGGAATTTTATAGGCGTGCAATCTTACCTGAAGAAACAAGAAAAACATCAAATAGACAACCTAACTTTACATCTAAAACACCTGGAAAAAGAAAAACTAAAAAATCCCAAAATTAGCAGAAGAAAGAAATCATAAAGATCAGAGAGGAAATAAACAAAAAGAGAAATGAAAGAAACAATTAATAAAATAAGTATTAATAATTAGTTATTAAAATTAAAAATAATTTAAAATTAGTGAAACTAAAAACTGGTTCTTTGAGAAGATTAACAAAATTGACAAACCTTTAGGCAACTCATCAAGAAAAAAGAAAGAAGAATCAAATTAACAAAATTAGAAATGAAAAAGGAGTGGTTACAACAGACAATGCAGAAATGCAAAGGATTATAAGAGAGTATTATGAATAACTATATGGTAATAAAATGGATAACCTGGAAGAAATGGACAGGTTCTTAGAAAAGTTCAATTTTCCAAGACTGAACCAGGAAGAAATAGAAATTATAAACAAACCAATTACAAGCACTGAAATTGAAGCTGTGATAAAAAATCTCCCAACAAACAAAAGCCATGACCAGATAGCTTCACAGGAGAATTCTTCAAACATTTAGAGAAAAGCTAATGCCTACCCTTCTAAAACTTTTTCAAAAAATTGCAGAGGAAGGAACATTTAGAAACACATTTTACAAGGCCACCATCACCCTGATATTAAAACCAGAAAAAGACAACATGCAAAAAAGAAAACTACAGGCCAGTATCACTGATGAACAGAGATGCAAAAATCTTCAACCAAAATTTTAGCAAACAGAATTCAGCAACACATCAAAAAGCTCATAAACCATGATCAAGTTGAGTTTATTCAAGGGATGCAAGGGTTCTTCAATATACACAAATCAATCAATGTGATATATAATATTAACAAACTGAGAGATAAAAACCATATATAATCTCAATAGATGCAGAAAAAACCTTTGACAAAATTCAGCACCCATTTACAATGAAAACTTTTCAAAAAATGGGCATAGAAGGAACCTACCTCTACATAGTAAAGGCCATATATTATAAGCCCACAGCAAACATTATTCTCAATAGTGAAAAACTGAAAGCATTCCCCCTAAGATCAGGAACAAGACAAGGGTGTCCACTCTCACCATTATTATTCAATATAGTTTTGGAAGCCCTAACTATAGCAATCAGAGAAGAAAAAGAAATGAAAGGAATTCAGATGGAAAAATAAGAATTAAAGCTCTCACTGTTTGCAGATGACATGATACTTTACATGGAAAACCCTAAAGTTACTACCAGAAAATTACCAGAGCTAATCAGTGAATTTTGGAGAAGGCAATGGCACCCCACTCCAGTACTCTTGCCTGGAAAATCCCATGGATGGAGGGGCCTGGTGGGCTGCAGTCCATGGGGTCGCTAAGAGTCGGACACGACTGAGCAACTTCACTTTCACTTCTCACTTTCATGCATTGGAGAAGGAAATGGCAACCCACTCCAGTGTTCTTGCCTGGAGAATCCCAGGGACGGGGGAGCCTGGTGGGCTACCGTCTATGGGGTCGCACAGAGTCGGACACTACTGAAGCGACTTAGCAGCAGCAGCAGCAGCAATCAGTGAATTTAGCAAAGTTGCAGGATACAAAATCAATACACAGAAATTACTTGCATTTCTATACACTAACAATGAAAAATCAGAAAGAGAAATTAAGGCATCAATCCCATTCACTATTACACAAAAAGAATTAAATATATAGGAATAAACCTATCTAAGGAGACGAAAGAACTGTATAAAGAAAATTATAAGACGCTGATGAAAGAAATCAAAGATGACATAAACAGATGCAGAGATATTCCATCTTCCTGGGTAGGAAGAATCAATATCGTGAAAATAAGTATACTACCAAATGCAAGCTACATATTCAATGTAATCCTTATCAAATTACCAATGACATTTTTCACAGAACTGGAACAAAAAATTTCACAGTTCATATGGAAACAAAAAAGATCCTGAATATCCAAAGCAGTCTTTTTTTTTTTTTAATTTTATTTTTACTTTATTTTACTTTACAATACTGTATTGGTTTTTCCATACATTGACATGAATCCGCCACAGGTGTATACGAGCTCCCAATCCTGAACCCTCCTCCCACCTCCCACCCCATATCATCTCTCTGGATCATCCCCATGCACCAGCCCCAAGCATCCTGCATCCTGTATCGAACATAGACTGGCGATTCATTTCTTACATGATAGTATACATGTTTCAATGCCATTCTCCCAAATCATCCCACCCTCTCCCTCTCCCTCAGAGTCCAAAAGTCCATTCTATACATCTGTGTCTCTTTTGCTGTCCCGCATACAGGGTTATCATTACCATCTTTCTAAATTCCAACACCAATATACGGTATTGGTGTTTTTCTTTCTGGCTTACTTCACTCTGTATAATCGGCTACAGTTTTATCCATCTCATTAGAACTAATTCTAATGTATTCTTTTTAATGGCTGAGTAATACTCCATTGTGTACATGTACCACAGCTGTCTTATCCATTCATCTGCTGATGGACATCTAGGTTGTTTCCATGTCCTGGCTATTAATGGAGCTGAAGCAATCAACCTTCCTGGCTTCAGATTATACTGCAGTAATACTACAGTATTGATTACTATACTACAGTATAGTAATTACTATACTACAGTAATCAAGACCATATGGTACTGGCCAAAAGCAGAAATATAGATCAATGGAACAAGATAAAAAGCCCAGAAATAAATCCATGTACCTATGGGTTCCTTTATTTTTGACAAAGGAGGCAAGAATATACAATGGGACAAAGATAGCCTCTTCAATAAGTGGTGGGGAAACTGGACAGCTACACGTAAAAGGATGAAATTAGAACACTTCCAAACACCATACACTAAAGATAAACTCAAAATGGATCAAAGACCTAAATGTAAGACTGGAAACTATAAAACTCTTAGAAGAAAATATAGGCAGAACACTAGATGAAATAAAACAAAGCAAGATCCTCTATGACCTACCTCCTAGAGTCATGGAAATAAAAACAAAATTAAGCTGTTGAGATCCTTTAATGGACTGGAACCTGGTGGTCCAGAGTCGACAATAAGAAATTAAAAAAGAGAGAGAAAGAGGCTGATATTCCTTGGTTTACGCGGAAAACCAATAAAGCCTTGACACAGGACTTGCATCGCTCACGAAGGCACCGGGTGCCCTCTCGAGGGGGTGAAGGCACAGTGCGCCTTCTCAAGAGGGTCTCAGAAGCCCAGGCAGGAGAGTCAGCACAATGAGTTTCTATGCTCCAGAGAATTAGCTGGGGGGAGAGAGAGAGAGAGAAAGAGAGAGAGAGAAAGACACGGGGACCCAAGCTCTGATGGAACAAGGGTGTTTTATTCAACATAGTGTGGGTATATATACTGTCTTAAAAGGTAGTTTTGTTCAGAAAAAATAAAGATCAAAAGTCCAGACTTACAAATTGTCAAGGAAACATCAGTTCAGTTCAGTTCAGTCGCTCAGTCGTGTCCGACTCTTTGCGACCCCATGAATCGCAGCACGCCAGGCCTCCCTGTTCATCACCATCTCTCGGAGATCACTCAGACTCACATCCATCGAGTCAGTGATGCCATCCAGCCATCTCATCCTCGGTCGTCCCCTTCTCCTCCTGCCCCCAATCCCTCCCAGCATCAGAGTCTTTTCCAATGAGTCAACTCTTCTCATGAGGTGGCCAAAGTACTGGAGTTTCAGCTTTAGCATCATTCCTTCCAAAGAAATCCCAGGGCTGATCTCCTTCAGAATGGACTGGTTGGATCTCCTTGCAGTCCAAGGGACTCTCAAGAGTCTTCTCCAACATATTGCTGAAGCCTGGCTTGGAGGATTTTGAGCATTACTTTACTAGCATGTGAGATGAGTGCAATTGTGCGGTAATTGGAGCATTCTTTTGCATTGCCTTTCTTTGGAATTGGAATGAAAACTGACCTTTTCCAGTCCTGTGGCCACTGCTGAGTTTTCCAAATTTGCTGGCAGATTGAGTGCAGCACTTTCACAGCATCATCTTTCAGGATTTGAAACAGCTCAACTGGGATTCCATCACCTCCACTAGCTTTGTTCGTAGTGATGCTTTCTAAGGCCAACTTGACTTCACATTCCAAGATGTCTGGCTCTAGATTAGTGATCACATCAAGGCAATCCATATCAAAGAGAGAGGGTTGTAAATAATCACATTTACTGTATGGTTCATGAAAAGGAAGAGGGTTGTAAATAGTTACTTATCACTATATGGAAAAATTAATGAAGGAAATGCATGCATTCCTCAGCCCCAGGAGTGGTTTGCCACTGCTCTTAATTCCAGAATAATCAGGAATTAATAAGGAACAGAGGATTCATGACAGATCCAAAACAGCACACAATAAGCCTCCTGTTAAATGCTTCCTGACAGTAACCAAGTGGGACCTAATTAAACTTAAAAGCTTTTTCACAGCAAAGGAAACTATAAGCAAGGTGAAAAGACAACCCTGAGAATGCGAGAAAATAATAGCAAATGAAACAACTGACAAAGGGTTGATTTCTAAAATATACAAGCAGTTCATACAACTCAATACTAGAAAAATAAGCAACCCAATCAAAAACTGAGAAAAAGATCTAAACAGACATTTCTCCAAAGAAGACATACAGATGGCTAACAAACACATGAAAAGATATTCAATATCACTCATTATTAGAGGAATTCAAATCAAAACTAAAATGAAATATCACCTCACACAGGTAAGAATAGCCATCATCAAAAAGTCTACACACAATAAATGCTGGAGAGGGTGTGGAGAATAGGGAACCCTCCTGCACTGTTGGTGGGAATGTAAATTGATACAGCCACCATGGAAGACGGTATGGAGATTCCTTGAAAAACTAGGAATAAAACCATCATATGCCCCAGCAATCCCACTCCTAGGCATATACCCTGAGGAAACCAAAACTGAAAAAAGACACATGTATCCCATTGTTTATTGCAGCATTATTTATAATAGTTAGAACCTGGAAGCAACCTAGATGTCCACTGACAGAAGAATGGATGAAGAAGTTGTAGTACATATGCACAATGGAATATTACTCAGTCATGAAAAGGAACACATTTGATTCAGTTCTAATGAGGTGGATGAGTCTAGAGCCAGTTATACAGAGTGAAGCAAGTCAGAAAGAGAAGGAGAAATATCATATATGAACACCTATGTACAGAATCTAGAAAGATGGTTCAGTCACTCAGTCATGTCTGACTCTTTGCGACCCCATGAATCGCAGCACGCCAGGCCTCCCTGTCCATCACCAACTCCCGGAGTTCACCCAAACTCATGTCCATCGAGTCGGTGATGCCATCCAGCCATCTCATCCTCTGTCGTCCCCTTCTCCTCCTGCCCCCAATCCCTCCCAACATCAGAGTCTTTTCCAATGAGTCAACTCTTTGCATGAGGTGGCCAAAGTATTGGACTTTCAGCTTGAACATCAGTCCTTCCAATGAACACCTTGGACTGATCTCCTTTAGGATGGACTGGTTGGATCTCCTTGCATTCCAAGGGACTTGCAAGAGTCTTCTCCAACACCACAGTTCAAAAGCATCAATTCTTTGGTGCTCAGCTTTCTTCACAGTCCAACTCTCACATCCATACATGACCAATGGAAAAACCATAGCCTTGACTAGATGGACCGTAGTTGGCAAAGTAATGTCTCTGATTTTCAATATGCTATCTAGGTTGGACATAACTTTCCTTCCAAGGAGTAGGAGCCTTTTATTTCATGGCTGCAGTCACCATCTGCAGTGATTTTGGAGCCCCCAAAAATAAAGTTTGACACTGTTTCCACTATTTCCCCATCTATCTCCCATGAAGTGATGGGACCAGACACCATGATCTTAGTTTTCTGAATGTTGAGCTTTAAGCCAACTTTTTCACTCTCCTCTTTCACTTTCATCAAGAGGCTCTTTAGTTCCTCTTCACTTTCTGCCATAAGGGTGGTGTCATCTGCATATCTGAGGTTATTGATATTTCTCGAAAGATGGTACCAAAGAATTTATTTGCAGGGCAGCAGTGGAGAAACAGACATAGAAAACAGACCTATGGACATGGGGAAAGGGGAGGAGAGGATGAGATGTATGGAGAGCAAAATATGGAAACTTACATTACCATATACAAAATAGATAGCCAACAGGAATTTGCTATATGTCTCAGGGAACTCAAACAGGAGCTCTGTATCACCCTAGAGGGGTGAAATGGGGAGGGAGATGGGAAAGAGGTTCAAGAGGGAGGGGACATTATGTGTACCTATGGCTGATTTACATTGAGGTTTGACGGACAACAACAAAATTCTGTAAAGCAATTATCCTTCAATTAAAAAAATAAATTTAAAAAATTAAAAATAAAAAATCAGTTTCAAATATATAAATATTACTCTTACTTTGTCTTGTCTCACAAAGTGCGATTTACAACTAAAACGAGTTCATAAATGTTGATTTTGTGAATATACAACTGACATATAAATGCTTTCCAGTAATTTCTGCTTATTCTTCCTTTTAGATACAATAATAATACATGGTAACATGAGCAGAAGGAAGTTAGAATCATAGAGTCTGGTTCAGAGTTGTCATTAATGGCTTGAGAAAGGCTCCAAGGTTTTCACTTTTCTCTTATAAAGTTACAGGCATTTAACCTGTAAACTGTCTTAAAGAAAAATAATAAAAATTCCATCTCTTTTCTTAGTTCTTCTAACTCTTATGTGTGTGCTGAGTTGCTTCATTTGTGTAAGACTCTTTGCAACCCCATGAACTCTAGCCTGCCAGACTCCTCTTGTCCATGGGATTTTTCTGGGCAAGAATACTGCAGTGGGTTGCCATTTCCTTCTCCAGGGGATCTTCCAGACCAAGGAATGGAACCCAAGTCTCTTACTCTTAGATATGCTGGGGGGGGGGGCGGAAGTTAATGGCCCAAAATGCTCTAAGGAAGGTCTCCATTAGTGGGACTCACCCTGGTCTTAGAGTCACAAGGCTAGTACTTTAGTCCTAGTTCTACCCTCACTCATCTTATGTTGACAATGTCACTTCTCTGGGCTTCTATTACTTTCTAGATAAAAGAAGGCAGTAAAATAAAGACTTTCCTCTTTTTTTCCTCTTGCTCCTCCTCCTCTTCTTCTTATTTACCCTTTTAACCTTTAGCAGACTTTGAGGTTACTGAAAATGCACACATGTACAATGCTTTGCACATACTTTCAGTGGGTCTCTTTAGGGAAAAGCCGAGGTAGTCAGTTCAGTCACTCAGTCGTGTTTGACTCTGTGACCCTATGGACTGCAGCATGGCAGGTTTCCCTGTCCATCACCAACTCCCAGAGCTTGCTCAGATACATGTCCATGCAGTTGGTGATGCTATCCAACCATCTTATGCTCTGTCAAACATTTCTCCTCCTGCCTTCAATCTTTCCCAGCATCAGGGTCTTTTCCAATGAGTCAGTCCTTTACATCATGTGGCCAAAGTATTGTAGTTTCAGCTTCTTGAATATTCACCTTCCAATGAATACTCGGGACTAATTTCTTTTAGGATGGACTGGTTGGATCTCCTTCCAGTCCAAGGGACTCTCAAGAGTCTTCTCCAACACCACAGTTAAAAAGCATCAGTTCTTCAGCACTCAGCTTTCTTTCTTCCAACTCTCATACCCATATATGACTATGGAAAACCATAGCTTTGACTAGACAGACCTTTCTTGGCAGAGTAATGTCTCTGCTTTTCAATATGCTGTCTAGGTTGGTCATAGCTTCTCTTCCAAGAAGCAAGCATCTTTTAATGTCATGGCTGTAGTCACCATCTGCAGTGATTTTGGAGCCCAAAAAGCAGTCTCTCATTGTTTCCTCATCTATTTTCCATGAAGTGATGGCACCACATGTCATGATCTTAGTTTTCTGAATGCTGAATTTTAAGCCAACCTTTTTCACTCTCCTCTTTCACTTCCATCAAGAGTTCCTTATTGCAAAATTCAGACTTAAATTGAAGAAAGTAGGGAAAACCACTAGACCATCCAGATAGGATCTAAATCAAATATTACAACTATACAGTAGAACTGACAAATAGATTCAAGGGTTTAGATTTGATAGAATGCCTGAAGAACTATGGATGGAGGTTGGTGACATTGTACAGGAGGCAGTGATCAAGACCATTCTCAAGAAAAAGAAATGAAAAAAGGCAAAATGGTTGTTTGAGGAGGCTTTACAAATAGCTTAGAAAAGGAGAGAAGCTAAAGGCAAAGGAGAAAAGGAAAGATACACCCATTTGAATGCAGAGATCCAAAGAATAGCAAGGAGAGATAAGAAAACCTTCTTCAGGGATCAGTGCAAAGAAATAGAGGAAAACAGTAGAATGGGAAAGACTAGAGACCTGTTCAAGAAAATTAGAAATACCAAGGGAACATTTCATGCAAAGATGGGCACACTAAAGGACAGAAATTGTATGGACCTAACAGAAGCAGAAGATATTAAGAAGAGGTGGTAAGAATACACAGAAGAACTATACCAAAAAGGTCTTTAAGACCCAGATGACCACAATGGTGTGATCACTCACCTAGAGCCAGACATCCTGGAATGTGAAGTTAAGTGGGTCATAGAAGCATCACAGCAAACAAAGCTAGCGGAGGTGATGGAATCCTAGTTGAGCTGTTTCAAATCCTAAAAGATGATGCTGTGAACGTGCTGCACTCAATATGCCAGCAAATCTGATAAACTCAGCAGTGGCCACAGGACTGGAAAAGGTCAGTTTTCATTCCAATCCCAAAGAAATGGAATGCCAAAGAATGTTCAAACTACCACACAGTTGCACTCATCTCACACACTAGCAAAGTAATGCTCAAAATTCTCCAAGCCAGGTTTCAACAGTACATGAACTGTGAATCTCCAGATGTTCAAGCTGGATTTAGAAAAGGCAGAGGAACCAGAGACCAAATTGCCAACATCCGTTGGATCATAAAAAAAGCCAGAGAGTTCTAGAAAAACATCTACTTCTGCTTTATTGACTATGCCAAAGCCTTTGACTGTGTGGCTCACAACAAACTGTGGAAAATTCTGAAAGAGATGGGAATACTAGACCACCTGACCTGCCTCCTGAGAAATCTTTATGCAGGCTAAGAAGCAACAGAACTGGACATGGAAAAACAGACTGGTTCTAAATTGGGAAAGGGAAAAGCACATCAATACCAAATTAACAATTCCATGAACAGGATAATTTAAAGTCATTGTCAGAAATTTAACATATTATTCTAAAGTAACTAGAAGTATTTCATTTTGTGCTACCAGAAAATGTTTCCACAATGTTAATGATTTACCTTTTCCTATGCCTATTTCCTTGAATATATATTTTTCATAAAGCTGGTCAGATGTATATCATTTGACAAATATTCTGTGCTAAGTATATCTTTCTAAAGATTTGAGTATATGAAATGAGATGCAGTACAGTGTAGTGAATAAAAACTATTTACTTATGAATCCTTAGAACTGAGTTCTGCTCTGTGATCTCAAGAGTTCTCTGTAACTTTGAGTAAGTCACTTTATAGTTCTTTTCACAATAATATGATGAAACTTGCCTCCATGATTTCTAAGCTGATGTCCTCCCCTGAATTTTTATAAGGAGTCAATAGCCCAGGATTCATAAGACCCTTGTTTTCATTTATGTGAATATGATACCATTTGGAATATTATCAAGTAGTTTACAGTGAACCCAATTTGTGCAAATTCCCAGGTTTGTTTAGCTGAGTGAGCTGCTCTTCTGGATCACCAGCAGCAACCCCTGAAACAGGCTCAGTCTCGGTCAGAATGGCTTGCCTGTGCACACAGCCCCAAGTTAGGCTTTCAGCCCTGCCTCCTGACAACTGTGGCTGCCTCAGCCTCTCCAGAGATGAAGGCAAGCCCTGCACACAGCTTCCATTACAATGCCACTGGTGCTGTGGGGAGTCTGGTTCTACTTAAAATTTCCAAATTTGAATGAACCATCCTGCTGTGGTGAAAGGGGCTTGGCTTTTTCAGTGACATCCAGCTGGGGCTACATAAAGCAGTGCTTTGCAAATATGGAGACTAGTGACCCGGGACAAATGGTGAACAGCAAGCAACAGGGGACCAGAAGGAAGAAGATAAATTTCTTGTCCTTTTCCTCAGTCAGCTTCTCAGGCAATATTCAAAGTGACAGAAATCAGTTTTCTTTTCTTGTTAAGTAGCCTCAGTTGTCACCTTTTATCCACACTCTCTTCTCTGTGCTCATGGCCCTTTTTTCTTCCCTCTTGCTGTCCTGGAGCTGCAACATCCAATAAAGTATAGAAAATAAACTTTACTTCAGGGTCTGTATTCTAATTGATGAGAGGCTCATAGAGATGGTAATGCCTAAGATCTTCCTCGGAGAAGGCAATGGCACCCCACTCCAGTACTCTTGCCTGGAGAATCCCATCGACGGAGGAGCCTGGTAGGTTGCAGTCCATGGGGTCGCTACTAGTTGGACATGACTGAGTGACTTCACTTTCGCTTTTCACTTTCATGCATTGGAGAAGGACATGGCAACCCACTCCAGTGTTCTTGCCTGGAGAATCCCAGGGACAGGGAGCCTGGTGGGCTGCCGTCTATGGGGTCACACAGAGTCGGACACGACTGAAGCGGCTTAGCAGCAGCAGCAGCAGCAGCAGCAAGATCTTCCTAGGTATTTGCTTCTAGTCTACAGGGATGCCTGAGAAAAATGATAGCAAGCAGAGCAAGCAGAGAAAACTGAGCAACAATGCTTAATTCCAACTATGAAACTGAACTTCCCAGGTAGTGCTGCTGCTAAGTCACTTCAGTCGTGTCCAACTCTGTGTGACCCCATAGACGGTAGCCCACCAGGTTCCCCTGTCCCTGGGATTCTCCAGGCAAGAACACTGGAGTGGGTTGCCATTTCCTTCTCCAATGCATGAAAGTGAGAAGTGAAAGTGAAGTCGCTCAGTCGTGTCCGACTCAGCGACCCCACGGACTGCAGCCCACCAGGCTCCTCCGTCCATGGGATTTTCCAGGCAAGAGTACTGGAGTGGGGTGCCATTGCCTTCTCCGCAGGTAGTGCTAGTGGTATAGAACTGGCCTGCCAATGCAGGGGATGTGGGTTTGATCCCTGGGTTGGGAAGATTCCCGGAGGAAGGCATGGCAATCCACTCCAGTATTCTTGCCTGGAGAATGCCATGGATAGAGGAGCCTGGCCAGGTATGGTCCTTGGGTAGCAAAGTTTCAGATAGTAATCAAGGAATCTCCAAATTGTTTCCAAAATCTGTGACTCCAAAAGGTCACACTTTTATTACATTCTACATTAACCTTACCCTAATATTATTACTCTTTCTAGAGTTTATTCAGTTCAGTTCAGTCGCTCAGTCGTGTCCGACTCTTTGCGACCCCATGAATCGCAGCACGCCAGGCCTCCCTGTTCATTACCATCTCTTGGAGTTCACCCAGACTCACATCCATCGAGTCCGTGATGCCATCCAGCCATCTCATCCTCGGTCGTCCCCTTTTCCTCCTGCCCCCAATCCCTCCCACCATCAGAGTCTTTTCCAATGAGTCAACTCTTCGCATGAGGTGGCCAAAGTGCTGGAGTTTCAGCTTTAGCATCATTCCTTCCAAAGAAATCCCAGGGTTGATCTCCTTCAGAATGGACTGGTTGGATCTCCTTGTAGTCCAAGGGACTCTCAAGAGTCTTCTCCAACACCACAGTTCAAAAGCATCAATTCTTCTGCACTCAGCCTTCTTCATAGTCCAACTCTCACATCCATACATGACCACAGGAAAAACCATAGCCTTGACTAAACGGACCTTAGTCGGCAAAGTAATGTCTCTGCTTTTGAATATGCTATCTAAGTTGGACATAACTCTTCTTCCAAGGAGTAAGCGTCTTCTAATTTCATGGCTGGTGATTTTGGAGCCCATTCCCCATCTATTTCCCATGAAGTGATGGGACCGGATGCCATGATCTTCGTTTTCTGAATGTTGAGCTTTAAGCCAACTTTTTCGCTCTCCTCTTTCACTTTCGTCAAGAGGTTTTTTAGCTCCTCTTCACTTTCTGCCATAAGGGTGGTGTCATCTGCATATCTGAGGTTATTGATATTTCTCCCGGCAATCTTGATTCCAGCTTGTGTTTCTTCCAGCCCAGGTTTCTCATGATGTACTCTGCATAGAAGTTAAATAAGCAGGGTGACAATATACAGCCGTGACGTACTCCTTTTCCTATTTGGAACCAGTCTGTTGTTCCATGTCCAGTTCTAACTGTTGCTT
>SJYT01021487.1:96972-186246 GCA_006410635.1 Cephalophus harveyi
TCCAGTTCTAACTGTTGCTTCCTGACCTGCATACAGATTTCTCAAGAGGCAGGTCAGGTGGTCTGGTATTCCCATCTCTTTCAGAATTTTCCACAGTTTATTGTGATCCACACAGTCAAAGGCTTTGGCATAGTCAAGAAAGCAGAAATAGGTGTTTTTCTGGAACTCTCTTGCTTTTTCCATGATCCAGCGGATGTTGGCAATTTGATCTCTGGTTCCTCTGCCTTTTCTAAAACCAGCTTGAACATCAGGGAGTTCACAGTTCATGTATTGCTGAAGCCTGGCTTGGAGGATTTTGAGCATTTCTTTACTAGCATGTGAGATGAGTGCAATTGTGTGGTAGTTGGAGCATTCTTTTGCATTGTACTTGTTAATTATTTAGGGGAGAGGTATTTTACAAGGAGAGTAGAGAAAATGAAAAAGAAATAGGCAGAAAAGGAAATCATTTGAGAAATGGAAAAACAACTACAATTATTAGATGAGAGGAAAATATTAATCCCACATACCTTTAGGCCTAATTTCTTTGGAAGCCCAAGAAAGCAGACTTCAAGATCATGCCCTTCCTGAGTCAGCACACTCTAGTGACTGACAGTGAGAGTTATATATATGCCTGGCCATCCTGTTCCAGTGAGAAACATGAAGGATCACTTGATTTCCAGAGCTTCCTGTTGGGTCAACTGAGGCATTAATAAAATGTTCAAGAATTTGAAAACTCAGATGTCAATCAAAACATTCTTCTCTAGAAGACTGTTACTGTGCCTCACCCTTTTATTTTATGGTTTGTGTGAAGGTAAGTGGTGGAGCGATCAATGTGAAAGTATTTAAATATTTTAGTAACTGATAAAGATATCCTAGGTCATCCAGCCTGAATATCAATACTTCTTTAAGTAAAGGTGGGACCATTGCTACAAGAAGCTGCTAATAAGGAAACTGATTAAGGGCAGGAATGCAATGCCCTCATTGATTTCAGATTTTTGTTAGAGGTAAAGCCTAGGAAAGATGTAAAGTTTTCCACAATGGCAAAATTCCCTGTCCATATGATAGCCCTCTAATTGACCCAGTGCCCACAGGACTGTCTTTCTTACTGATGAAAAATACTTTTAGCTCTGCTCTGAAGAAGGCCTCTACCAGCTGCTTCAGCAAAGTATAGGCAGGAAAGTGTCTTCACACAGAGTAACTAAAAAGAAAGTGCTTGACTAAGCTGTGAACATTTCCACTGAGAGACTGCCTTTCAAGTGACCTGCCTTCTACTTCTCCTGGCTAACTAGAATCAGAATTAACACCAAACTGCAGAGAGGGAGAAAGAGGACCAGTGTGAGAAAAAGAAGCAGAGAGCAAGCTGGAGAAAATCTCTTTCTCTTTTGGACTGAAAGCGTTTTGATCAGAGACCGCATATTTTCTGACAGAAGAAATCTGAATCATCAATATTAGACAACTGAGAGCTTTCTAAACTAGGAGCCAGCCACAGTAAAAATCACTTGAATAAGGACAGCATTCTGTAGTTAGAAAGCAAGAGATTATTCCAAGGAATTTGAACAAATGTGCCTCTGTAAACTAGATTTACCTTAACAAAGAGCAGAAAAAATAAAAAAAAAATATTAAATTCATATTCTCAGTAATATTTGGGAATATATTGTGTGTATTAAATTACACAATAAGAAAAATTACTTTAGGTTTATAACCCCAAAGTCTGAGTATAAAATATTTTTAGGTGTGATTATATACTTATTCTCATGAGGTGAATGTCAACATTTTTCAGGTTAGTGTCACATCAAATGGTTAAACAAAATATGAAAGGGCAGGAGTGGAGAGAAAGTAAAAAAGTGAGAGAAAAAAAAGCAATTTAGTGAAAATATTATCAAGTATGAATTCCTTTCTTCAATTTTTTTTCTTACATTTAAAAAGATGCAAATTTAAATTTAGAAAAAAAGGAAAATCAGAAACTTAATCACAAAGGCAGGAATAAAAATTAAGAATGCATTCAAAAGAAGAAAATTAAATCTTGAACTTAATGAAAAAAAAAAAAATGTATATACATCCATACACTGTGGGGAGACAGGAAATTAGCCAAGATGGCCTTTTTAGGTTCTCCAGCCCAATGTTTTGTAAATAATGACTATGTTACAGTTGAGATCATTTATAGCACTGCCCAAGCACATCACAAGGTACTTGCTTGGTCACGGGCAACTTTGTGCTGTAGGGGTATGTGAGCTCCACCTAAAAAAAAAAGCATTGGCATTACTGCTGCATCACAGCTGTGTCCACTGGGTCAGCCATGAGTGGAGATGATACAGTGTGTCTAATGCTATGACTGCTGTGTCAGCCAGGAGGGAGGTTGTGCTGTGTTAGATTAGGCTGTGGCTCTTGCCCTGAGAGGAGAAGTGTGTCTGAAGTTCCTTTGGCTCCTCGAGTCTTCCTGCAGCCTATCAGCTTTCACCTTGTCTACCATGGGTTCAATGAACAGTGCCCACAGTGAGATACAGTGAGACAACTGGCGTCAGGAACAGGATGAAGAGCAACGCATATACATATGTATATATATTCTCATAAAAATGTACAATTCAAGATTTAATTTACTTATGAGTGCATGCCTGGCTACCCCCTCCAGTATTCTTGCCTGGGAAATCCCATGGACAGAGGAGCCTGGCGATCTACACTCCATAGGGTCGCCAAGAGGCGGACATGACTGAGCAATTAACACTCTTTTCGCATATAGTTCTAAAGTTGACATTGTGGTCCTAAACAGCTTAAGAACATGCTTGAAAGAAACTAATTTGATGACTCACCATAGAAAGAACAGCTATTTCTATTGTTAATCAAATGGATTTAATCCTATAGATTCTATTCTGAGCAGATCTCTTCTAAGCCTACCCAACCATGTGCCAATATGTTCAGTAGCGAGTTACTTTGTTTGAATGTAAACTGATTTGTCTGTGAACGGCAACCATCAAATATCAATATATTTTTTGGAGCATGTGCCTGATGGAATTCTTAACTAAGTAAAACATGATTCATGCATTTTGGTTGCACTGCTAAGGTATTTCAGGTACTGCCTTTTTCTCCCTGCATTGTAGGGAGAAAGCTTTGACAGTAAAATACTGAAGTTAATTGTAGCTAATTTGTAGCTACAGTGGAACATTTCAAATGTGAAATGGTTTAACAACCCTAATGATACTACAGAAGAATCTTACTGGTCTCTACTTATGCTTGCCATTCCTTTGATGGAAATAAAAGTTTCTGATTTTTGTTGTGAGATGCAAATAATCATGGGAGAGATAACAGATTATATTTAATCTTTTTAAATTACATTTTTTAAAACAGTGAATTATGTGATCAGCTCCTTTTCAAAAGCAGATTTTTGACAAAAAGAAGAGTAAACATAAGTCAAGTGTAACTATCAAAATTTGTTGAAAGAAATGCTGTCTAATTAAAAAAAAACTTTTAAATTGTATTTTGAGTACCTTTATCAGAAACGTTGCCTTGAGAAAAATTACATTATAATTTGCAGTTATACATATTCATTTGCAGTTTTTAAAGATAAAACATCTTTCTATTTAAATCCATTTTACTTGTGAAATGTTTTAAACACACTTAAAAATTAAAGATTTATATCAGATTTAAAAAGCACCCATGTTTTGACATATTTGTTTCAGATCTTTTAATTTTCAAACTAATTATATAGTTTTAACAATATTTGTACTTTTAATGATTTAATTCCCTACTTCCCTTTCAAGAGATAACAACTGTACTTAAGGTGTTTAGATTCTTCTTCTACCCATGTTTTTACACATTCACTACACCTATGTGTTTCTATCAATTTATAGTATTGATTTGGAAGTTTACAGTGTTTACCATGACTAGGCAAATTATGCTTACCATAACAAAACATAAAAGAAGCAAGGCAGCCCGCTTTCTCTCCATTTCTCTCTGTTGTTTAGTTGCTAAGTCATGCTCAACTCTGAAACTCCATAGACGGTAGACCTTCAAGCTCCTCTGTCCGTGGGATTTCCCAGGCAGGAATAATGGAATGGGTTGCCATTTCCTTCTCCAGGGGATCTTCCCCACCCAGAGATTGAACCCAGGTCTCCCACACTGGCAAGTAGATTATTAACCAGAGAGCCATCAGGGAAAGCCCCTCTCTCTTTAACTGACTCACTTTGCTATACATTTGAATCATTACAAATCAACCATACTTCAATAAATATTTTACAGGATACAGGATGCTTGGGGCTGGTGCATGGGGATGATCCAGAGAGAGGATATGGGGTGGGATGTGGGAGGGGGATTCAGGATTGGGAGCTCATATACACCCGTGGTGGATTCATGTCAATGTACTGCAAAACCAATACGGTATTGTAAAGTAAAATAAAGTAAAAATTAAAAAAATATATATATATATATAAAGATTTATATATATATATTTATATGGCTCTATTTATAATTAATTTTAACTACTAATTAGCTTTCTATAGCATGAGTCTACTTTAAATTTGCAATCAATCTGCTGTTTATGGGCAATAAAGTTAATTTCAATATTCTACTGTCATACAGAAAGCTTCAGTAAGCTTCATTATATACATTCTCTTACAAATATGTGTTATAATTCCTCTAGTCTATAGAGAAGAATCTATCTAGAAGAGGAAATCATGGGTTGTAGAATGTTTGTGTGTGAGAGTGTGTGTGTGTGTGTGTGTATCTTAAATGTTACTAAACATCCCCATTTTTGCTATATAAAGTAGTACCCATTTTCATTACCACCAGAAATATATGAGGAGTACTACATCCTCAAAAAGGACTTAGAATTGCCATGTTTTAAAATGTGTGACCATACAATACAATGAAAATATGACAATTATAAGAGCATCTCATTACTTTTATTTCTACTCATTTTTTACTTTGCAACTCTTTATTTGCAAGTGAGGATATTTCTATGTGTTTGTTGGCCTTTATCTGTTCACATTCTTTGTTCATTTTACCCATTAGATTGTTAGTCTTATTTAGTAATTCTTAACATTTCTTGTAGATTCTAGATTCAAATGCTTTGCCAGGTCTTTGGTTAGTAATAATTTCTAATTTGGTGTTAGTTTCTTCATTTAACTTTTCTTTATGGTATCTTTGGTGTGTAAAAGTTGTTTAATGTATTAATTTTCTTATTATAAAATCTATACATTTGTTTTGCACAAGAAATCCTTACAAATCCTAAGGTTCTAAATATATGGTCCTTTTTTTTTAAGGGCTTGCAATTTTACTTTGTACATTGATCTTGAGTCTATTGGGGGCTTCTTTTTCTGTAGAGTGGAACAGAAATTTAGTATCTCTCCACCTCCACCCCCGTGTCCCCTGCTTGTGAATATAATCACTTTCCTCCTTGACTCTGAATGTTTCTTCCTTGTCTTGCAACTGACATATATCCCATTTTGATTGGGACTCTCTGTGCTCCCTCCTGCCTATTGGTTTAACTATGGTCTTTTCCAGAACTAGTAACAAACTTCTAGTTACTAAAGTTTCATAATAAAGCTCCCATTTTTATTCTTCTTTACAATTGCCTTAGTTAGCTGTTCTTAGTCCTCTAATATAATAATGTGAATTTTAGAATTAGTTTGTCACATTTTAGATTGAATTTAAAATTGTCAAATTTTGACCAAGAAATGCACAACCAATAATCTTTTTTAAATTATTCTAAAAAATATTCAAAATAAGGTATGAAAAACCTCAAGAGGATGTAAAAACATCCTTTAACTTGAAATTTTTGTCACCTGTTGGTGATTTGGATGAAGGACATTAGAATATTTTTTTAATTAATAGAAAAATTCCCAGGTTTGTTCTAGTGAACAAACCTCTTTGGAACCATGCAGGAGTAATAGCTTTGGTTTTAATTTTCAATTACATGAATCTACAATATTTTCCTTCTGAAAAATGTGTGCTCAATTACCAAACTATATGTTTTATAGATAAAGTACTAAATCACTTTTCAAAGCAAAGTAATGAAACATCACATCTATTTAAAACCTAACCTAGGGCAAAACTGAAACATCACATACAATGTTTTGCATAAAATTTGCATAACATTAATTTTATATTAATTTTTGTTTGTGGAGTATTTTTTTTACCTTTGTAAACTAATATTTGTTAATTCATTCCAGAAATTATAATTTCTATAAATCAAGTCACACATGCTTTTTGCATAACATTTCAGATTGGCATGTCACAGCCACTTTAAGTATTTTACTTTGAAAAATGTATCAAAAACATTGTCATCTCACACCCTATTGGGTTAATGCCTAATAGCAGTGATGAGGCATCTAATATGATCCAACAATTATTATATTTTTCTTGAATATATGCTTTTTTTTTTAGTATTTTGAACTGTTGCATGGACAGTCAGCTCACTAGGTACTGAGGATTAAGTAGTGAGCCAGATATCCACACTGAGGCTATGTTTTAATATGAAAAACAATCATTAAATTAATTGTCCAATTAATTATTGAATTATAAACTCAAGTATCATATAGAACAAAGACAGCTACCAAAAGGATCTATAAATGGTGACTATGAAAAAGCTTACTTGAGATAGATTTTTAAGTGCAAACTCCAAAGGATAGGAAAGAATTATTAATGAAAGAAATGGTAGCAGTACATTTTTCAAGCAAAGGTAACAAACATGCACAAATTTCATAAGATGATTAAAGAAGAATGGTGCATTCGAGGAATGTGAAAACTACTGGGTCAGCTGCAATAGAGAAAACAAAGAGGACAGCGGCTCAAGCTGAGAATGGTACAGCAACCACATCTTCCAGAACCTTAAAGACCATGTGAAGAATTCTAAATTTTTTTTCTGAACAATGGCAAGATATTGAGCAGATTCAAGAGGGAAATGTTACAGAATAAGTCCAGCTTCAATATGAAGAATCAGGAAGGAACAAAAATGAATATAGTGGGACTGGTTAAGAGATTATTGCTGTGGTTAGGCAAGAAACAATGGTAACTCAGATCAGGGTCATGACAGCAAGGAGAGAAGAGAGATAAAGGAGATACTTATGAAGGAGTATTTAAAAAAGATGCATTGCTTTAATAAGTATAAAGAGTAAGAGATGCTTTGCTCTTGGGATGCCTTTTGGAACTCTGGGGTGGAAAAAAAAGTGTAATGCTAGTGACATTGATTGTGATGGAAGAGAATCAAGTTTTAGATATATTTAATTGCATTGGCCTATTAAAAATCAAAAGAATGATATATACCTAGAACTAGGTACAAATGGTTTTGGTATAACAATAATTTCAATAGATATACATCAGGGTCAATTTCAAATAGTTAAAACATTGAAATGTAAAGAAATGATTCTATAAAAGCTACCAGGAGGAAAAAAAAAAAAAAAAAGGGAGAAAGAGGGAGAATTACTTTATAATATCAGCGGAGAAAAAAATCTTTCTGTGACTCAAAATTCAGAATCCATAAAAGAAATTATCACCAGTGAAAAAGGCCAATAAGTCACCTATCCCTAAGTTATAAAGAATTTCAAACAATGGAAAAAAAGAATGAGAAAAAGAGAAATATAGTCAAAGGAGAAAGAGTTTTTAATGAGAAAAGTTAAAATCCACAAATGGCTCTTAAACATAAGGAAACACATTGATTTCACTCAATAACAGAAAGGAAAATACAAGCCATCAGAGTGCTCACTTCTGTGGCACATATACTAAGAATTAAAGTGATACAGGAAAATTATCATAGTTTCTGCAAAAGAATGACATGCCGATTCATGAAGAATCTTTGTGTACTAAAACAGAGATGTCATCTGTAAATATTGGCTTGACAAAACTGCAAGATTTTTAAAATAAACTTGTTTTAAAATGTTTAAAACACTCATTTATTGTTCATGAAAGTACAAATTGGTACAGATTTTTAAGGAGTACAATTTTGAAGTATCTATCAAAATTATTTAGGCAGTCACCTTATGAGCAACCAATTCCACTTTTAGGATTGTTTCTTACACATATTTTTGCATACACATAAACTAATATATACACAAAGTTATTAATTGTGGCACAGATTATAGCAGCAAAGTTTATAAAGAAGCTAATTATTTGTCAATTGTTGACACAAATATATTAGAGTATACTCACACAACATAATAGCATACACTGTACATGTTGGTCTAGGAAAATATTCAAGACACATTTTTTAAGTAAAAAGCACAAATGTACAGGAGTATGTATAGTATGGCATCATTGGTGTAAAACAGGAAAATAATATAATCACATAAAAACCTGTCTGGAAAGACACACAAGAATCTAACATAGAAATATCTGTTTATGGGTGTATTAGCAGCTGGGCAAAGAGAAATAGGGTTGGAGGGACATTTTATATTACTGTTTTTTTTTGTTTTTTTTTTAATCCTCTGATGTTTTAAACTTGTGAATTTTATTTGAAACATAAAGCATTTCAAGAAGACTGTTATATAACGAAGAGAAAAAGATGTCCTTGCTCTGGGTGATGAAAACATTCTTTATTCTGATTGGTAATAGTCATTACAGTCACTAAAGTTGCTGATGCACAATAGTTTGTGTACCAAGGAAAAGTTATGATTCTGCAGAGGATCTAATCTTGCTAGAACTGATGGACCTGTCAATGTGTACTGTCAAGAAAAGATGTCAAAGGCTTGATAAGCAAGGTTCTTACTGGACCACAGTATTACTCATTATCGCTGAAATTAACAACAGGGTCATTATTTAACATGTCTTCTTAAAATGACCAATGAAATTGCAGTGCAGGCATCCATTTTCTCACCTGAAGACTATGTATAAAGCACATTTTGGGATTACAAAGGCAACTCAGTGATGCCCTCTGCTTTCAAGGAATTTATATTCTACATGGGCAAATAAGTCATGTATATATAAAACTACAAAGTTAGATAGAAAGGGTAAAAGTTTATGAGAGAAATGAAATGGTCTGGACCTAACAGAAGCAGAAGATATTAAGAAGAGGTTGCAAGAATACACAGAAGAGCTGTACAAAAAAATCTTCACGACCCAGATAACCATGATGGTGTGATCTCTAACCTAGAGCCAGACATCCTGGAATGTGAAGTCAAGTAGGCCTTAGAAAGCATCACTACGAACAAAGCTAGTGGAGGTGATGGAATCCCAGTTGAGCCATTTCAAATCTGAAAGATGATGCTGTGAAAGTGCTGCACTCAATATGCCAGCAAATTTGGAAAACTCAGCAGTGGCCACAGGACTGGAAAAGGTCAGTTTTCATTCAATCCCAAAGAAAGGCAATGCCAAAGAATGCTCAAACTACTGCACAATTGCACTCATCTCACACGCTAGTAAAGTAATGCTCAAAATTCTCCAAGCCAGGCTTCAGCAATACGTGAACCGTGAACTCCCTGATGTTCAAGCTGGTTTTAGAAAAGGCAGAGGAATCAAATTGCCAACATCCGCTGGATCATGAAAAAGCAAGAGAGTTCCAGAAAAACATCTACTTCTGCTTTATTGACTATGCCAAAGCCTTTGACTGTGTGGATCACAATAAACTGTGGAAAATTCTGAAAGAGATGGGAATACCAGACCACCTGACCTGCCTCTTGAGAAACCTGTATGCAGGTCAGGAAGCAACAGTTAGAACTGGACATGGAACCACAGACTGGTTCCAAATAGGAAAAGGAGTACGTCAAGGCTGCATATTGTCACCCTGCTTATTTAACTTATATGCAGAGTACATCATGAGGAACGCTGGACTGGAAGAAACACAAGCTGGAATCAAGATTGCCAGGAGAAATATCAATAACCTCAGATATGCAGATGACACCACCCTTTATGGCAGAAAGTGAAGAGGAACTAAAAAGCCTCTTGATGAAAGTGAAAGAGGAGAGGGAAAAAGTTGGCTTAAAGCTCAACATTCAGAAAACGAAGATCATGGAATCCGGTCCCATCACTTCATGGGAAATAGATGGGGAAACAGTGGAAACAGTGTCAGACTTCATTTTTTTGGGCTCCAAAATCACTGCAGATGGTGACTGCAGCCATGAAATTAAAAGATGCTTACTCCATGGAAGAAAAGTTATGACCAACTTAGATAGTATATTCAAAAGCAGAGACATTACTTTGCCACAAAAGTCTGTCTAGTCAAGGCTATGGTTTTCCCTGTGGTCATGTATGGATGTGAGAGTTGGACTGTGAAGAAAGCTGAGCGCCAAAGAATTGATGCTTTTGAACTGTGGTGTTGGAGAAGACTCTTGAGAGTCCCTTGGACTGCAAGGAGATCCAACCGGTCCATTCTGAAGGAGATCAGCCCTGAGATTTCCTTGGAAGGAATGATGCTAAAGCTGAAACTCCAGTACTTTGACCACCTCATGCGAAGAGTTGACTCATTGGAAAGACTCTGATGCTGGGAGGGATTGGGGGCAGGAGGAGAAGGGGATGACTGAGGATGAGATGGCTGGATGGTATCACTGACTCGATGGATGTGAGTCTGAGTGAACTCCAGGAATTGGTGATGGATAGGGAGGCCTGGCGTGCTGCGATTTATGGGGTCGCAAAGAGTCGGACACAACTTAGCAACTGAACTGAACTGAACTGAGGATTTAGAAGAGACAGAGATGACCTTCAGCTGGAGAACAAGAAGGGGAAGATCAAGGGAGATCTGGCAATGAGGTGAACTAGGAAGATCTTCAAGTGGATCTGTGAGCCAAAGGGCACTCTAGGTGGAGAGGACAAAATGGGACAGGAGGACGGAGAGTGAGAACAGATAGTTCAATCTGGTTTCTGAGCACTGCTGTCTTTGTGAGTGCTAAATTGTCTCAGTCGTGTCTGACTCTTTGCAACCCTGTTGATTGTAGCCCACCAGGCTCCCCTGTCCATGAGAGTCTCCAGGCAAGAATACTGGAATGGGTTGCCATGCCCTCCTCCGGGGGATCTTCCCAGTCCAGGGATTGAACCCTTGTCTCTTATGTCTCCTACACTGGCAGGTGGGTTCTTTACCGCTATCGCCACCTGAAGGAATATGGTATTTGAAAGGTAGAATCATTAAACCCAGATTACAGGACCCCCAAATCAAGGCTTAAAGAGCTTGTATATTATGAGCTGGGAGGGTTGTGCCAGTTCAGGAGAACGAGAATGACAGTATGCACAAACAGTTCCTTAGCAATCTGACCTGGCAACAGGCTTGTAGGATGGGCTGGAGGAAAGAGTTGATCATAGGGAAAAAAGGAATTAAAAAAAAAATGCAAGAAACTTTTGGAGAAGTCCAGTGAGAATTATTACATGGAGAATGGAAGGGAATAGGTAAATGGTACTGCTTGGAGGTATAAGCAAATAACAAGGAATCAGGAAGCATCTGCTGTGTGAGTGAATGACAAAATGAATGAATGAAGTCAGACAAATGGAAGCAACAAACTAATTTTTCTTCTTATTCCTGGCTCAAGTTACTAGTCAAGTCTGCACAGAGTGTTTTTCCCCAGATTCTGTTATCCTTGCCTGACACCGTTAAAGGAAAGAGATAACCAACCTAGTACTATAAGGGGAAAGAAAGAGCTTGGCTTTCTTCCAGCTCTTTTGCTCTTCCTGGTGGTTGCTCTGACTGGAGTGCACTGCAAAAGGGCTGTACCTTCATTGGTTGCTTACAGTAAATTCTTAGTTACCTTAGAAGGAATTTGGTTCGGTTATTTTTCTTGTAGCCACAGACTACCAATGACTAGATATGTTAGACTCTATCAGAAAGTGAGAGGAAAGGAGAGATACTCTGATTCTTCTTTGACTACAAGATCCAATTCTGGATGTTATTCATATATAAGTGGGAAAACAGGTGCCTGAGGATGAAAGAGGGCAAAGAAGGATGTAAAAGAAGGAAGCAAGGAAAAAAGTAAATGAAGGAGAGAGAAAAGGAAGAAAAAAGAATTAAGGAACGAGGGGAAGGATAGAAGAAGGAAGAAATGAAGCAGAAAAGGAAGAAAGGAAAAACTAAATGTTTTTGAAATGTTTCTGTTGGAATATTTACAGACATTCATCCCTAACAATCAAATGAAGCAAGCATTATAATTTTTTGATTTTATGGATGAATCCCCTGGATGCTGATGGTGATCTCAAGCCTTCTTATAAAGTTACTCTCTTGGGTAGCAGGTCATGGTGTAATAAAATTGCTTATGACAAGGAAACGCAATTATTGTGAGAATATGGACTCTTTGGGAAAAGATTATAACAAGGCAATTTACACTTCCTTTTTAATTCAACTGATATTGCTATGGGGAACTGCACTTTTAACAGTCATTGTCAGATCCAGTTTCTATGGAAATTTTAGGCTGCTACCATTGGATAAAATCAATGGTGCCATGGGAACAACATCCTTGATAATGGCAAGTTTTTTTCCCGAGAGGTGTGATTTGCTTTTTTCCTGAAATGTGACACAACCCACTGACAGTTTAAAAATTCCTCCATAGATATACACAATATAAACTATTCATGCTGCAGTTTTCAAAATTCTATAAAGAAAGGAATCATCTACCACAGTAATGATTTTTTAATGAGAGAGAGAAAAGGAAAGGAACATAATAATCAATATGCGCCATAGATTGTCTTAACCTAAACTCAGCCAATAAAACTACATCCAATGTATAGATATGTTCTGTTTGTGGATTTTCCTCCCCTTAAATATATGACAAGTCTCAGTCAGGCAGAGAAGCCATCCCGCCTTCTCCGTGCTTTTCCATATTTGCCACTCGATCCCATAATTGATTTCATAGTATTAAGAATCATAGCTGCTTGCAGAAATTTTAGCCTTCAGTTTGCAACTGGCCATTGTTTGGAGAGGAAACCTTGCATGAGTATGGTGGGAAAATGTATTTCCCTACTAAAATATTTGTTGTGTAATGTCAACGAAAAGACGTGTTACCTATAGTATAAATGATATTTTTGTTCTAAGCAAGTTTTTAAAAATTATTTTACTATGTATTGTATAGTTGTATAACAATGATAAATAGGCAAGGTAGATCAGTTCTTGGATATCTGAAAGGTAATTTCATGATGATATACAAAATCCTGAGGTATTCATAGCAAAATGTCTTGTACATGTACTAGTCTATAAAAGATGTAAGTGAAGTCCCTCAGTCCTGTCCAACTCTTTGTGACCCCACGGACTATAGCCTACCAGGCTCCTCTGTCCATGGAATTTTCCAGGCAAGAGTACTGGAGTGGGTTGTCATTTCCTTCTCCAGGGGCTCTTCCCAACCCAGGGATCAAGTCCAGGTCTCCCACATTGTAGGCAGACGCTTTACAGTCTGAGCCACCAGGGAAGCTCAAGTCTATAAATGTCTTCAAAAAAAGGAGGAGAAAGAAGGAATCAAAGGGATTGGACGCAGTGGCCACTAGGGCAAGTGGAGTCCTATGTCTTTTTCTAAGTCTCCTGTTATCCCCCCTGGTGTCTTCATTTTTATTGAGAGGAGAGGCTTTTTGGTGTCAATCTAGTATCAACAGAAGAGGCTACAATACATGTTTCAGAACCATGCATGGCAAACACTGCTTTACCTAGATGATAAATTTATTTATTCTTTTTGGAGTTGGGGAAAGGGGAAGGAGTGTTAACAGGTATTATGGAAAAGCTAAAATCCTTCAAGCCATTCCTGATTCTTTGTCGATTTCATAAGGTGGCTCAGATCCATTTTGACCTGATATTTTAAAATTAAGTGTGTGTGAACCATTTAAATTTCCTGAGATATAATGCAAATGAAAAAAGAGATGAGTTAAATTAATCTCTTGTTTATATAACAAGACAGTTTTCTGTATTATTAATGAGACCAGTAGAGCTCTTTGCATACTTCAGATTGACTTGCATGGTTATTTGTTGCCTGCCTGTCCCAGAATCCTACTCCTGATAGAGTCTTCCAACATGTAAAGTGGGTGATCTCCTCTGTTACCCTAAGTATTGATTTGGGAGATTGCTCTGCAAAGGTGAATGCGCCATCCTGCCAGGAGCTAGGGTGAGCTGCTCCGCCCCACACAGTGCTTAATAATAAAGAAGATGTGATACATATGTACAATGGAATATTACTCAGTTATAAAAAGGAACAAAATTCTGCCATTTGCAGAGACGTGGATGGACCTAGACACTATCATACAGACTAAAGTAATTCAGAAAGAGAAAAATATTGTATGTTAACACATACATGTGGAATATAGAAAAATGGTACAGATGAACCTATTTACAAAGCAGAAGTGGAGACATAGATGTAAAGAGTAAACATATGGACTGCTGCTGCTGCTGCTAAGTCGCTTCAGTCGTGTCCGACTCTGTGAACCCATAGACGGCAGCCCACCAGGCTCCGCCGTCAATGGGACTCTCCAGGCAAGAACACTGGAGTGGGTTGCCGTTTCCTTCTCCAATGCATGAAAGTGAAAAGTGAAAGTGAAGTCACTCAGTCGTGTCAGACTCTTAGCGACCCCATGGGCTGCAGCCTACAAGGGTCCTCTGCCCATGGGATTTTCCAGGCAAGAGTACTGGAGTGGGGTGCCATTGCCTACAATGGGACTCTCCAGGCAAGAACACTGGAGTGGGTTGCCGTTTCCTTCTCCAATGCATGAAAGTGAAAAGTGAAAGTGAAGTCACTCAGTCGTGTCAGACTCTTAGCGACCCCATGGGCTGCAGCCTACAAGGGTCCTCTGCCCATGGGATTTTCCAGGCAAGAGTACTGGAGTGGGGTGCCATTGCCTTCGGGACAAAAGGGGGTGGGAGGTGGGATGAACTGGGGGGTTGGGGTTGACATACATACATTACTGTGTACAAAATAGAGAACCTACTGTATAGTACTGTGTACAATTAGTACTGTGTACTAATGAGGACCTACTGTATAGCACAGGGGACGGTACTCAGTGCTCTGTAGTGATGTAAATAGGAAGAAAACCCCCCCAAACAGGGGGTAAAAGTAGATGTGTAACTGATTTACTTTGTTGTACAGTAGAAAATAACACATTATAAAGCAACCTATACGCTAATAAAAATTGAGAAAAATAATAAAGCCCAGGTTACCAAAGTCAAGGCCGGTGTTAGGATTCAGATGGACTAAGTTACAAATAAATAAGTATATTCAGATGTAAACACTAAGGATCTCTGATCCCTTGACTTTTCCATCAATTACTTCAGCTGTGACTCACAGAAAAATTGTGCTTAACTAACATTCCGCTTATTCTTAGACCTATTTTGTTGGCTCTGTCCTTTCAGAGTTTTACATAACTTGGAGTTTTATTCTGAAAACCTTTCTTGATTTTTGTTAAAAGTTATATTTGTTACTTGACACAGTAGCATATGTGCCCTGGAGTTCTGGTGATGCCAGGGTAGAAATAAAGTTTCGTGTCACTTCCAGTTCTTCTTATTGTCCCTGCTCAACCATATGTGCGTATATCTTCTTTGGATTTCTTTTGTCCCCAAAGTGCACACGAAGTACATAGAACCCAGTTAAAACATCCTTCTCAATCCCTATCTAAGGAAAGGACAAATATGCATGAATGGCAAGACCAAGAAACCATCTGCCTCCCACTGCTGCCCAGAATTTAAACCATAATACCTTGAGATGCTGTTTCATCAAAGTTTCATTGGCCTTGACACAGAAGGCTTCCTGGGCAGAAGTCTTGGGTGGATAAAAAGGCTAATCAAGTTGTACTTTTGGAAAGAAAAATGGGAGCTCTATGCAGTACCAGTCCATGTATCATCACTATTTTCAGGACAAGTGAAATGCCAAGGCTAAAATAACCCCCAGATAAAATAATGTAATCCAGGTACATAGTCATGGCAGAGTTTTGAAATATTATTCATTTGGTTTTCTCCATAAGGAAAAATTAAAAAATAAAATTTTCTGCTCCACATTTATCAAAAACAGGTACTGAATTAAAAACTAAAAATATGGCAACAGTCTGGTATCCTGTCAGATTTAATCTATGTGCAACAGTCCAATCTATCCAACAAAAATGCATCATACTGATATTGAAAGGCTATTTCAATCAGATACTTGTTTTTCCTTCCTTTGAGACTATTATTCTGCACTATATATTTGCTTTATTGAAAACTATAAGAGACAGTTTTTTAATGTTTTGTTATTGCTAATCTTGGAAACTAACTCTTCTCTTAACAAAATGGAGAGCTATTGAAGATTAAAGATACTTTATTTTTTTTTCAATGATTGTAAAAAGATGCATTCATATATATTATGTAAAATTGAAATACAAATACACAGTTGTTTATGGAGTGAACTACTTTTGAAAAATTCATAAAACCTCAATTGTTAAATGGCTTCCCAGGTGGCACTAGCATTAAAGAACCCTCCTGCCAATGCAGGAGACGTAAGATACGTGGGTTCAATCCCTGGGTTTGAACGATTCCCCTGGAGGAGGGCATGGAAACCCACTCCAGTAGTCTTGCCTGGAGAATCCCATGGACAGAGAAGCCTGAGAGCTACAGTCCATAGGATTGCAAAGAGTCAGACACAACTGAAGCAACTTAGCATGCACGCACAAATGTTAAAAGTTATTATTTTGACAGGAGGCAGAATTATAAATAATATTTCCACTTCTCTACTTATTAATCATATTTACTATCATATTTACAGATGACACCACCCTTATGGCAAAAAGTGAGGAGGAACTAAAAAGCCTTTTGATGAAAGTGAAAATGGAGAGTGAAAAAGTTGGCTTAAAGCTCAACATTCAGAAAATGAAGATCATGGCATCTGGTCCCATCACTTCGTGGGAAATAGATGGGGAAACAGTGGAAATAGTGTCCAATTTTATTTTGGGGGGCTCCAAAATCACTGCAGATGGTGACTGCAGCCATGAAATTAAAAGATGCTTACTCCTTGGAAGGAAAGTTATGACCAACCTAGATAGCATATTCAAAAGCAGAGACATTACTTTGCCAACAAAGGTCCGTCTAGTCAAGGCTGTGATTTTTCCAGTGGTCATGTATGGATGTGAGAGTAGGACTGTGAAGAAAGCTGGGCACCGAAGAATTGATGCTTTTAAACTATGATGTTGGAGAAGACTCTTGAGAATCCCTTGGACTGCAAGGAGACCCAACCAGTCCATTCTAAAGGAGATGAGTCCTGGGATTTCTTTGGAAGGACTGATGCTAAAGTTGAAACTCCAATACTTTGGCCACCTCATGCAGAGTTGACTCATTGGAAAAGACTCTGATGCTGGGAGGGATTGGGGGCAGAAGGAGAAGGGGATGACAGAGGATGAGATAGCTGGATGGCATCACAGACTCGATGGACATGGATTTGGGTGAACTCCAGGAGTTGTTGATGGACAGGGAGGCCTGGCGTGCTGCATTTCATGGGGTCGCAAAGAGTCGGACACGACTGAGTGACTGAACTGAACTTACTTTATTTTTATGTTACTGAAGAAGATAAGATTTATTACCACCAAAGTACATTTTGAACAGTGGAAATGCTCTACAGTTGGAAATTATTTATTAGAAATTATTATTCCAATCAAAATTTAATTAATCTGGCTTCTTGATTCAGCCACATAAATGGGTTTTGAGAGCGGGGTGAGAAGGCATACTTTCTACCACCATTAAACTCTTAATCTAGTAGGATTAGCATAATTTTTTTTTTATGAAGACTAATGGCAACCCTCTTCAGTGTTCTTGCCTGGAGAAACCCAGGGATGGGGGAGCCTGGTAGGCTGCTGTCTATGGGGTCACACAGAGTCGGACACGACTGAAGTGACTTAGCAGCAGCAGCAGCACAGGTTTTAAAAATCATTTAGGAAATTAGAACCTGGTACCAAAGGTAAAGAATTTAGCATATATAGCTTATATATATATATATATGCTATATATATATATATATATTCACATATGTGAACAGATGATACAAAGAACTTGGTCTTTATACAGATTGTGGGGGGGAAAATCCCCAAAAGATCTTCAAAACATACCAACAATATTCATATAACTTTTAGACATATTGATCTAGCATTAAAAGGGAAAACCCCTGCTAAGGTAGACAATTTACTTATTCTACTTTCAAAGACACCATGTTCATAACATTCAGTTAGTAGGTCAAGTTTTCAATTCCAGGAATTGTAAGAGGAGGCAAATAATGGGATGGTTTCCTGTTCTTCCTTATTTTCCTTCTCCAAGATCTTTTATAAGACTCCTACCCCTTCATCCACCATCTAGCACTAGTAGTCATATTCTTGTCTTAGAAATTATTTGAGAATATTACTACAAAGCAAAAACAGATCTTTTCCAATTGAGACCTCTGAAAATAATCAACAACTGTATTGTCATGTGAAAAACTGTATAGACCTGGATGGCAGGAACTAATCATGTAAAGTAGGGTACCCAGATTAGCTTACCCAGTTTATTTGCTCCTTCCACATTAACATGGAGTTCTCCTCATTCCAGAAGTGATGACTTCTTCAGTGAAAAAATAGAAACTGTTCAGCTGGAAGGAACCTCAGAGATAATTTTATCCAGTGCACACTTGCCTGTGTTGTAATGAGGAAACTGAAATCCAGGCAGATTAATCTCAGCTAGCAAAGCTCTCCTGGCCTGTATTGTGATGCTTTCCTAGTAGACATCATTCGTGATATTTGACTATAATATATGAAGGGATGTTTACCATAGACATACTGACACTCAAGCTGCAATTTCTCTCAGTGGAATAGTTCAGTTCTGTCACTCAGCCGTGTCCGACTCTTTGCAACCCCATAGACTGCAGCATGCCAGGCCTCCCTCTCCACCACCAACTCCCAGAGTTCACTCAAACTCATATCCATTGACTTGGTGATGCCATCCAACCATCTTATCCTCTGTCGTCCCCTTCTCCCCCTGCCTTCAATCTTTCCCAGCATCAATCTTTTCAAGTGAGTGAGTTATTCGCATCAGGTGGCCAAAGTATTGGGAGTTTCAGCTTCAGCATCAGTCCTTCCAATGAATATTCAGGACTGATCTTCTTTAGAATGGACTGGTTGGATCTCGTTGCAGTCCAAGGGACTCTCAAGAGTGTTCTCCAACACCACAGTTCAAAAGCATCAATTCTTCGGTGCTCAGCTTTCTTTATAGTACAACCCTCACATCTATACATGACTACTGCAAAAACCATAGCTTTGACTAGGTGGACCTCACTGGAATAGAACTCCCTCAAAAAATTTGAGAGAGCCCTAATAATTTTAAATTAGTGAATCTGAAAAATTATATTACAGAGGTATAGGTTACACAAAATTTGGATCCTCTCTTGTTGGCAGGCTACAGTTCATGGGGTCACAAGAGTCAGACACAACTTAGCAACTAAACCACCACTACCACCAACACCTGTTAATACAGAGATAGTACAAGAGTTTCATTTTGATTTAACTTATGAAGTCTTTGTTGGGTTTGACTACAGTGAAGTCTACTTTTGTGGCAAAGGTCCAGCCAATTTAAATAATCTAGACTGGATCAGGAAGGACTTCTCTTTTATAAAGTGCCCATTTCAAGGTAAATATTATCAATCAAAGTTCCTTCCTGTTTCACAGGAAAACATTTCTTACCACCAGTTTTTTTTTTTTAATTAAAAGAAAAACCCTATCTCATATCAAAATACCTTCAGAATTCACATATTTGCTGATTTAAATAAAAATAGCAATTTTCAAATGTGGGGTAAAAGTATGTAGATGATGAACCTATATTCCAAGACTAACAGTTTGTCTCATATTTAGTGATATTTTAAATCATATTCAAACAAAAATTTACTATATACAAATGAGACGAACTGCAAAGAAAGATGTTCTTCCTATGTATTTCATTTTCTGGAATTTCTCATTGTTCATCCTTTACAAGGAAGGAATTCAGGGGTATTTGTTAATCAGCTAATCCTGAAATGCCATTCTACAGCCAAAAAGAAAATATTTCTTTTCCCAACTTCCTATACTTAACAGTTAATTTTAGTTTCATGATTGAGTATATGAATTAATAACAAAATACTTAATATTAAGCACATTATGGTGTGGTGTCAGTAAAACAGCAATAAAAACAAAAACAAGAACAAGGGTTGGCATACCTTCATGTAAATTTTTGAAACCACAAACTACAAGCATACAAATACAAAAGATTTCTTAACCATTTGAGGAGGAACAAAGAGTACATATACATATTATTTTAATTACTCATGAAATATCTTAAAGGATTTTCACTCGAGGGAATTATTCAGGTTTTATTGAAGGAGCATCTCTTGCCCTTTGATAGTTACAGATAATATACTTAAGATATCTTAAGTAACATCAAACAATATAATTATATAATACCAAGGTATCCACTCTCTAGAAGACAGGATCCTAGATAAAAATACATGAGAGGAAAAATTGTATTTTAGATTTAAAAAAAACAAAGTGTTTGAAGTGAAAAAAATCTATTACATTCCAAAATAAATCCAATATTGTCTTTGAGAAAAACTCAGACTTGTGGATGTGCAGTCACCTATTCCATGACAAGTGTAGACAAGAAGAGACAACTTTTCAGAAACAGTTTTTTACAGTGCTGTAAAAAGGTTCTAAGGTTCTTTAATATGTTAATAAATATTCTTGCAGTAGAGGCTAAGAGTCTAAGTCCATTTATATTTGGAAAAAATTTTAACATCCAGAATTCTTTCTTAGGGAATTCTATAAAAGAATAAAAAATTCTGCAGCTTAAAAAAAAAAATTTTTTTTGCTTTCTTTAATCTAGGATTTAATGAAATTTCTCTAATCAATTCAGAATTATAATGGGTATATATCCTCACTATAGAGTCAAATTCAAAGTTATTATGAAGATTTATCTCAGATTCTAGAACTGTCATTTCAAAAAAAATGTTTTAATTCATATTTTAAGAATTAAATTCTACTTGTATTAGACTCTGGGGTATATAAACAACACATTTCTCTCAGGCTCCTGCTCTTGATTTTGATCTATGTAAAATAAAATGAAACAGAGAGAGTGAGATAAATTGTCAGTGTCATGAATTCTGCCTTTGACATTAAACAGCCCACTTAAATGCTGTGGAATTGATAATTCTGTATTGGGTTCACAATGTGATAATACTGTAGCATTATGATATTTATTTCCAAGTAGCTCAGATCTAAGGCTCTTTATTTTTTTTTTAATGGACTATGTTAACAATCTGTAAGGCAGAGAGAAAATTTTTTTTAAACGGATTTGGAGGCTGAAGCTTAGGAAGTTATCTGAGACCTACTACTGGTAAAGAAAGCAACCACCCCTGTAATAAGTTAAAGAGTGGCAATAAAAATACCAACTGTGACTATGAATTAAAATAGAGGCTTTAGAACAGTCCATTCAACTTACAATATGGTATATATTTTATGCTTGTTTAATATCTGAGCTTTGAAATAAGAAATTCAAAATTAAGTCACCCTTTCAAAGATCTGAAATTCTTTCCATATGAAATACTCAAATGGGCATAAATTTCTCTTTCCCCACACACTTTCCCTAAAGTGTAACACAATATGGTTTCTATAAGGTTATTCCTTCCAATAATAGGCATACATCCTGTGAAAACTGGGCCTTCTGAATTTTAGAGAAATACTGAATCAATTCCCATATCCAACTGATCACAATAGCTATCATTTAAAGAAAGTTAACTATATATTAGGTACTATGATAAGATAAAAAAATTCTAAATAGGTACTGTCGTATTATTTCGTATTTTTACAGTTGAGGAAAGAGAAATTCAGTTTGGTTAAGTAACTTTGAATTTCAAAAGTCAGTAAATGTCAGAGAATGACATTTTCTAATTTTGAAGTTCAGATTACCAAATTTACACCAGTCTGGTGCTCACTATGAAAAGACCCAGGTAGGGCAGAAAAGAGTGACTGATTGAACCACCATGGCTATTGAGTTGATGATCTGTCATCCATGGTAGAACTCTGTAGATAATGAGAAGCTGGGATGATTTAATAAGGGTTAATGCCACCGAGGTCATTCATTCAGAGCTGAAGCTGGGGCCAGCTCAAAGAAGCTCTCCTCTTTCCTGAAACCTTCTGTGGATAATACTGGTTAGGAACGAACACAAAGAGTCCCTTCTCCACAAGGCAATTAACAGCTCTGTGGGTAGTACAATGGAGGCTAAAACTACTCCTGACCCCATCTCTGACTGAGCTGTGCCAAAGACAACTCTCAACTGGAAGACCAATATTTCCAACACAGTGAAGTAGAGGTGGAACAAATAAAACCTATACCTGGAAGAACGCCTAATCATATCAGAAACTCCAGATGTAGAGTGTTCAGACATGTCATTTATCCCTGGCTGGGTAGCCTGAAGTGAATACAATTTTTCAATGATTTAAGAAATACATTCCAGATAGAGTCTCAAGGACTTCTATAAAACAAACTCATTTATTTTAATTTTCATAATAATCCTATCAGGGAGAAACTGTTATCCCCAATATTAAGTAGCACCCCCAAAGTTTCTGAGCTACTAAGTGGCAGGGCAAGAATTCTAACCTGTATTCTTAACCACCATTCAACACTGCCTTCATTGCCTGACTAGCCTCAACCCACTAATGGCCCTGGAAGATTGATTGGTCTAGAAACACAATAACCCGTCTGTATAACACAGACCAGACTCACGACACTCAAGGTCCAAGCAGATTAGTTATCTGAGGTGCTGGCTGCTTCATAATGATTAAGATGTTATTTCAAGTATGTATTTTGAACAAGTGCATTAGCGTAAGCTGAAAAATAAGAGCCCTGATATAAGCAAGCTGTATCCAATTACTGAGAAGGGTGAAAACAAAACCACAGGAATGATCACAGAAGCGATAATCATGAAGGTTGAGAGCATGGACTTGGAGCCAGATTGCCTGGGTTCAGATTGCACTAGCTGTAGGTTCACAAGTTATTTTGACTTGACTATTTGATTGTCACCTATTATTGGGAGGTCATAATACCTATCTATTTGGGTTATTATAAAGATTAAATGTAAATCATTTACAACTTTGCATTTGATATATATGATATTTACTAAGGATTGAATAAAGGTTGCCTACTGAACTTATTTCTGTATCAGAGAATAAGCAGAACCCAGACAGCGCAAGAAGAGAAATATAACCCTCATCATCATCAGAAAGATGTTTACCTTATCATACTGGGTCAAGAGATTTTTATCAGTCTTATAGAAAAAAAAAAACAACTGGAAATTAATATTCTCTTTTGTAGCTCTTTCACAGTCTTGATTTGAAGTATGTCCATGTTTGCTGTTCTCAACTAATTTTTGTCATCTAAAGTGATTCCAAAATATGTGTCGCACACATTTCCCAGTTTAGCATGCATTACTATGCTATGTGATTTTTGTGTATCCCATTAGAAAGGCTGTCTATTTTACCACCATTGGAATCTAGGTTGGTATTTGTCTGACAGATTGAAGGAGAAGTGAGGAATAATACTTACAATGCTAGATCTAAGAAGAGGTGGCAAAATACACAGAAGAACTATACTAAAAGGATCTTCATGACCCAGATAACCATGATGGTGTGATCAATCAACTAGAGCCGGACATCCTAGAATGTGAAGTCAGTTCAGTTCAGTTCAGTCATTCAGTTGTGTCTGACTCTTTGCTACCCCATGATGTGCAGCACCCAGGCCTCCCTGTCTATCACTAACTCCTGGAGTTTAGCCAAACTCATGTCCATTGAGTCGGTGATGCCATCCAACCATCCCATCCTCTGTTGTCCCCTTCTCCTTCTGCCCTAAATCTTTCCCAACATCAGGGTCTTTTCAAATGAGTCAGCTCTTCGCATCAGGTGGCCAAAGTATTGGAGTTTCAGCTCCAACATCAGTTCTTCCAGTGAACACCCAGGACTGATCTCCTTTAGGATAGATAGGTGGATCTCTATGCAGCCCAAGGAGCTCTCAAGAGACTGAAATATCACAGTTCAAAAGTATCAGTTCTTTGGCACTCAGCTTTCTTTAGTGCCCAACTCTCACATCCATACATGACTACTGGAAAAAACATAGCCTTGACTAGACAGACCTTATTGGCAAAGTAATGTCTCTGATTTTCAATATGCTGTCTAGCTTGGTCATAGCTTTTCTTCCAAGGAGTAAGCGTCTTCTAATTTCATGGCTGCAGTCACCATCTGCAGTGATTTTTGGAGCCCCCCAAAATAAAGTCAGCCACTGTTTACACTGTTTCCCCATCTACTTGCCATGAAGTGATGGGACCGGATGCCATGATCTTAGTTTTCTGAATGTTGAGCTTTAAGCCAACTTTTTCACTCTCCTCTTTCATTTTCATCAAGAGGCTCTTTAGTTCTTCTTTGCTTTCTTCCATAAGGGTGGTATCATCTGCATATCTGAGGTTATTGATATTTCTCCCAAAAATCTTGGTTCCAGCGTGTGCTTCATCCAACCCAGCATTTCTCATGATGTACTCTGAATATAAGTTAAATAAGCAGGGTGACAATATACAGCCTGATGTACTCTTTTTCCTATTTGTAACCAGTCTGTTGTTCCATGTCCAGTTCTAGCTGTTGCTTTCTGACCTGCATACAGATTTCTCAGGAGGCAGGTTAGATGGTCTGGTATTCCCATCTCTTTCAGAATTTTCCTCAGTTTGTTGTGATCCACACAGTCAAAGGCTTTGGCATAGTCAATAAAGCAGAAATAGATGTTTTTCTGGAACTCTCTTGCTTTTTCAATGATCCAGCAGATGTTGGCAATTTGATCGCTGGTTCCTCTGCCTTTTCTTAATACAGCTTGAACATCTGGAAGTTCAGGGTTCACATATAGCTGAAGCCTGGCTTGGAGAATTTTGAGCATTACTTTACTAGTGTGTGAGATGAGTGCAATTATGTGGTAGCTTGAACATACTTTGGCATTGCCTTTCTTTGGGATTGGAATGAAAACTGACCTTTTCCAGTCCTGTGGCCACTGCTGAGTTTTCAAAATTTGCTGGCATATTGAGTGCAGCACTTGCACAGCATCATCTTTCAGGATTTGAAATAGCTCAACTGGAATTCCATCACCTCCACTAGCTTTGTTCGTAGTGATGCTTCTTATGGCCCACTTGACTTCACAGTTGAGTACCACCTGACCTGCCTCCTGAGAAATCTGTTTGCAGGTCAAGAAGCACCAGTTAGGACTGGACATGGAACAATAGACTGGTTCCAAATAGGAAAAGGAGTACGTCAAGGCTGTATATTTACACCTGCTTACTTAACTTATATGCAGAGTACATCATGTGAAATGCCAGGCTTGATGAAGCACAAGCTGGAATCAGGATTTCTGGGAGAAATATCAATGACCTCAGATATGCATATGACACCACCCTTATGGCAGAAAGTGAAGAGGAACTAAAGTGAAAGAGGAGAGTGAAAAAGTTGGCTTAAAGCTCAACATTCAGAAAACTAAGTTCATGGCATCCAGGCCCAACACTTCATGGCAAATAGATGGGGAAACAATGGAAACAGTGAGACACTATTTTGGGGGGCTCCAAAATCACTGCAGATGGTGACTGCAGCCATGAAATTAAAAGACGCTTACTCCTGAAGAAAAGCTATGACCAACCTAGACAGCATATTGAAAAGCCGAGACATTACTTTGCCAACAAAGGCCCATCTAGCCAAAGCTATGGTTTTTCTAGCAGTCATTTACGGATGTGAGAGTTGGACTGTAAGGAAAGCTGAGTGCTGAAGAATTGATGCTTTTGAACTGTGGTGTTGGAGAAGACTCTTGAGAGTTCCTTGGACTGCAAGGAGATCCAACTAGTCCATTCTGAAAGAAATCAGTCCTGAATATTCATTGGAAGGACTGATGCTGAAGCTGAAACTTCAATACTTTGGACACCTGATGCAAAGTACTGACTCATTGGAAAAGATCCTGATGCTGGGAAAGATTGAAGGCAGGAGGAGAAGGGGATGACAGAGGATGAGATGGTCAGATGGCATCACCAACTCGATGGACATGAGTTTGAGCCAGCTCTGGGATTTGGTGAAGGACAGGGAAGCCTGGAGTGCTGCAGTCCATGGGGTCACAAAGAGTCGGACATGACAGCAACTGAGGTGAACTGAATGCTAGACCTTAAGAAGATTTGCATTGCTCTCCTTTCTCTGTGTTGAGATGATGTGCTGAGACTACCATGAAAAGAAGCCAAGCTAGCCTACTAGGAGATTAGACCATGTGAAAGAAAAGAAAGAGCCTTTTCTGACAGCTTGCCAGGTACATCTGCCAGACATGTGAGTGATACCATCTTACACTCCAACACAGCACAGCCCACACTTTAGCCAAATGCAGTTCTATGAATGAGCCCAGGAAAAATCCACAGAAGAACCAGTAAGAATTCTGAGAAATAGTAATGTATTGTTTTAAGCTATTATGTAGTGGGTGTGAATTGAGTGCAACATTAAATAATTAAAATCGTATTTTTATGAAAGTCCGGAATTAAATAATGTTTTTTAGAAATTTCTGTATTATTTCTAAGACTGGGTAGACTCCATATATTAACAGAACCAAATCTGTTTGGCATCTAAATAAGGTAGAATAGACAGACATTTTGAGGAATAATGTCCTTGCCAGGTTTATTTCAGTCTGATTTGATGCTTCAGTAAATAACACTTTCCCCTGAAATTCAGGAAGGCCGTTTTCTGTATAAGGCATTAGACTTCCAGAAATATTTATAAATAGAGCTTACAGCACATGCCTCGGAGCTAAATGGTGTAAAATCGGTTCCTAAATAACTAGCAAGTGACCTCAGAAAGTGTATTACATAAGTGTTAGCAATTATAAGCATTATATGTGCATACACATGCATGTATCCAACACATGGAAGAAATAAGACTCATTGTGTATAATCATAGCACAACCTAATTTTTATGTATCATTGTTCCTTTATATGTTTCTTTTTCAGGGAATTGTTTCCTTGTCCATACATAAAAATTCATTATCAAACCCATATCCTATTCTTCCTGAATATATACTTAAGTCATAAACTTTTCAAGTTTCTAGAAAAGAAAATGGAGTATGTAAACATAAAACAGGGATAAAAGCTAATATTAAAAATAATTAATTTATAGAAGGAAGAGGGAAAAACATATAATAATAACACATTTAAATCCCTCATATAAAGTGTTTTTCAGACTGGATTAACAAACAAATCATATTGGACTACATACTTTTATGAAATACTAATGCCAAGTGATACAGAAATTTTTTAATAAGTATTAACCATGGTATGTCAGACAGGTAATGGTAAATATATTTAAAAATATCTAAATATATGGCAGAAAGCATTGTATGGCATACAGGCATTTTTTAAAGAAGATGGTACAAAATAAAATAAAACTTTACACTTTTATGTGTAGATAACATAGCATTGAAATGTAAAGAACAAAGATTTTTAGATGAGTAGAAAAAAATGCCTGAGCCTTCCTGTCTTCTTAAAATAGGTGCCAAAGTGCTAAAAATATAAAGCATTAGATCAATGTCTGTTGCATTTTTGGTGCTATTGATAAAAAGGAAATAGAGAAGAAATACATGATAGAGTCCAACTGTCCAAGAGTTTATTGTCTCATGTGAAGAGACAGTTCACATATTTATGCAATAGCTGAGTAACACTGACCTTCTGGCTTTGAATAATTTAAATAAACACTGAGAACTATCAGAGTTCCAGGTAAAATCAGACCAATGTGGGAGGGAGTAGAAAAAAAAAAAAAAAGCATCATGAGGTAGGTAAATGGATTAAAACTTGATCTTGAAGTAGAGAGATGAGTACATATTGGGGGTGAGGGGAATATATTTGAAATAAAGTAGGTTTTTGATTTGGGGTCATAGTTTGTCATTGCGTTTCCTGATTGAATGCAAGAATAACTCAGGTCTGCCTAGACTTAGAAAGATATTATGGTGATTTATTGATAGTCACAGAGATAGTTTTGGATCAGTGGGAATACAACAGTGGAAAGGCTTTATTTTTCTCCTATTACTGTCCCCAACTCCTTTCTTTCTCATCCCTTAAAACAGGAAGATTCTATGGAGATCAGATCAGTCATTAGTCTTATTAAAAAGTCTTATCTAGTCTAATGAAAAACAACTGCATCATTTCGTGTCTCCCATATCAGGCTTAAACCTTGGCTGGGAAAGGCAGTGCAGGATTTCTGCTCTCAACCTCTTTCTTTCCTCCCTCCTCTGGTGCTTTCGGTCACCATGGAGGGAAGAGGAATGAGCAAGTCTCTGATTTAAGTAGCTGCTTCTGTAGCTCCTCACCTGATTAAACTGAATGCTTCTGTTGCCTTTTGTGAGACCAGTATCCAAAATTTTACTATTTTGGCACATGTGTGATTCATTTAAGGGCCTGGTCGGGGGACGTTTCACCCTACAAATCTCTGATGTAGGAGACCTGCAAACTCTTCAACATCCCCCTTTAACTTTTGCTCCTTGAGATAAAGTTTGCAGACTTGTGCTCTGTGGGTCCCTACCTAGGGGGTGTGCAAGGTTTTCTTCCGGCTTCTGGTTGGCACTTCCGGTACCTTTCAGCTCATAAGCTAGTCGGTACAGCCTACAACCTTTTGCTGCTGGGATGTTCCTGTTAAAGCTCCATTCACTTAGGTATGGCACAAGCCCAGCTACCTTTTTGATGACAATGTAACTTGGAGGAAACTGATTTGTTATGTCATGTTGAATGTAGGAATATAGGCATTTCCATTGATATTTTCTCTTCACCTGCCAATTTTGACTGACTCTTTCCATTCTTCTCCAGTAGGCATGGAGAACTGCTCAGAAATTCTATGCAGAAGCAAATGTATAAATGCATAATAAAAAACCGGCGTCGTGACTGAACTCTGTGTAATTTCCTGGCGTGGGGAGCACCCATTTTGCCTTGGAGAACATGAAAACGCACAAAGCTATAGAATCTCCAAATCCAACTCTAATGACTGATAACCTATATGTCTCTCCTTTCCAACTCCCTCATCTCTTATACAGATGGCGCCCATAGACAGTAAAGAGCGATGCTGGGCAGGACGGCAGCAGTGCCAGCCTGGCATCCAATTGCATTCACTTCTCTCTAGAGAAGAAGCTACTTGATGCTTTGTCCTCAAATTGAGGTGCTAGTCAAATTCTAGCAAAAAAGGAAATGTCTTCCTCAGCATTCTCTTAAGTCGTAACACCCAGTCCTCAAATACCTTTTTCATTTTGCTCATTTTGTTCCGCTGTTGTCTCAGATTTATTTCACAGTGATTTACAGGTGTTTTACTTTCATGTGCCTTGGTCCAGTTCTTAAAATCATTAAAAAACATCTTTTAAAACTATACTTTCAAATCTTTATATAATACTGCTTAAGTGGCACTGCTCTTGGTAAAATGTTGGTTCTATATGTGGTTGCATAAATGGAAGCAAAAGTAAGTATCATTCATTCTTATCATGTTAGTGGTATTTAGTTGGTTCAAATGAAATCTGTGGTCAAAATGGAGACAATATCAAGTTTTTATATACTTCCAATTTTATTAATAGCTAAAAAGTTTATTTATGTCTCTTCGATATCAGGAAAAAATGCAAAAAGAAAAAACCCACACAGGCCAGTTTACAGTAGCCTACAAGATGGATCTATTTCCTAAAGAAATTGTATATTTGTGTATATATACCATTTCTCAGGAACACATTGACAGAAAAACCCATCACTGAGTGGTCTGAACCATAACTGATCAGTTGCAGTTTTACATGCAGTAAAATGAATAAAGGAAATTAAATATGATTTATTTTTATCATATTACTCTGCAGTATTTAGTTGGTCCAAATTCAAACTGTAGTCAAAATGTTCTTTTGTTCCAGGGAGAAAAATATTAAACTATGAATCCACTTGGTTAATTTATTTGGCAGCTTAAATATTTTGGTTTATTCAATGGTGCCAATTCTAAATAACCTGATTCTGAAACATAAATGTTTAACAAACCACTTGTAGGACATTAGGAGCCATGTCCAAAATATTTATTTTACTGCCAGGGTCTCAGTTAAATGAATGAATATGCAATCAGTCTATCTACCTACCTATTGACATGGAACAATTAATTATCCTTTTCAATTATGTCTAGCTGTAAGCTTTTGGTTAATAAACAAATGACCTAGAGATGAAGAAACATTTATACATGTCAGAGGTATTAATATTCGTCGTACTGTGGCTGATGCTATCTTCAACTCCTCATGTATTCATCCAATATTTTTTTCATGTCAGAATGTTGTAGCATGGATGCAGTAGAGAGCAGAAAGGCAAAGTCTCTGATTTCATAACATTAATCTTCATAAGGCTGTCCCTAAAAATCATAACTCTGTGGAAACAGACTATAAACAGATAAATATATGATGTGTTAAATACTAATGGAAATAAAGGAGAATGTGATGGATATAGCATACTGGGGTTTGGCCAGAATGTTAATATTTGTCATCTTAATGATCACCAAATAATTGATCTACAATTTTAAACTAAAATTCACTTCACTGATTCAGCATATACTTTATTTCATTAATTCAGCAAATACTGAAAGCCTTGCCCATCAGTGCCAGGCACTAGAAAGACAGTAGAAAGCACGGTAAGACTTGTTTCCTGCTCTCATGGAGGTTACAGGTGAGTGTGCAAGAAAAATAGCAATTCAACAACTGCTTGGATAGGTACAATTTCTAATCCATTTACATGGTGACTCATACCTGTACACCATGTCCTTGAGATGGATAATAGTTGTTCTGTTTGTTTACTGCTATAATGCCTTAATAAACCACCTAAATACATGAGACATTATGAGGACTTAGAAAATAAACAGAACCTTGACTTGTGTTAGTTATCACATTAAAGCTACCATTAATTGCCAACATTCATTGGATCACAGAAAGAGCAAGGGAATTCAGAAAAACATCTAACTCTGCTTAACTGACTATGCTAAAGGCTCTGACTGTGTGGATCACAACACACTGTGGAAAATTCTTAGAGAGATGGGAATACAAGACCACCTTACCTATCTCCTGAGAAACCTGATTGCAGGTCAAGAAGCAACAGTTAGAAATGGACATTGAATGATGGACTGGTTCAAAATTGAGAAAGGAGTACATCAAGGCTGTATATTGTTACCTTGTCTATTTAACTTATATGCAGAGTACATCAAGCAAAATGTTGGGCAGGTTGACTCACAAGCTGGAATCAAGATTGCTGGGACAAACATCAACAACCTGGTATGCAGATGACACCACTCTAATGGCAGAAAGAGAAGAGGAACTAAACAGCCTTTTGATGAAGGTAAAAGAGGAGAATGAAAAAACCAGCTTAAAACTTTACATTCAAAAAACTAAGATCATGGCATCCAGTCCCATCACTTCCTGGCAAACAGAGGGGGAAACAGTGGAAAACAGTGACTGCATTTTCTTGGACTCCAAATCACTGTAGACAGTAATTGCAGCCATAAAATTAAAAGACACTTGCCCCTTGGAGGAAAAGCTATGACCCATCTGGACATCATATTAAAAAGCAGAAACATCACTGCCAACAAAGATCTATACAGTTAAAGCAATGTTTTTTCCAGTAGTCATGTATGGATGTGAGAGTTGAACCATGAAGAAGGCTGAGCACCAAAGAATTAATGCTTTCAAATTATGGTACTAGAGAAGACTCTTGAAAGTTTTTTGGACAGCAGGGAGATCAAACCAGTCAATCCTAAAGGAGATCAACCCTGAATATTCATTGGAAGGACTGATGCTAAAGCTGAAGCTCCAATATTTTGGCTGCCTGACGAGAAGAGCCAACTCATTGGAAGAGATCCTGATGCTGGGAAAGATTGAAGGCAAGAAGAGAAGGGGGTGACAGAGGATGAGATGGTTGCATGGCAGCACCAACTCAATGGACATGAGTTTGAGCAGACTCTGGGAGATAATGAAAGACAGGGAAGTCTTGCATGCTGCAGTCCATGGGGTCACAAACAGTCAGACTCAATTTAGCGACTGAACAACAGCAACAACCACAATTACACAGCTCTATTCTTCAACTCTTCACTGGGTTTTAGTGATTGGAACCTTACTTCTTAGAATCGGCTAAAATCAGATACAGTCATTTTAAAAAATATGCATTAGAATATATATTCCTTATAAACTATAAAATCTGGTTTAATTTTTCAAAACAAAAATATAGCAGAACAAAGGAAAAATAAAAGATTTTTAAAAATCAAGACATATTATGACAACCCATAGCTTATCTCGAGTTGTGACATACCTAAAATAGACATTGTGTTTCTAATAAAATGGTGATTTTGGAGAATTTACTTACTAATAAAAACTTATTTTACTCTATGGATTTCTCTTTCATTTTATTGGCTAAAATATTTATTAGTGTCTACAGCTTTCAGTAAATATTCACATTTTAGCAGGTAAACCTATATTGAATTTGAGAAAAGAAAGGGTAAAGGGTCAAAGTTATGGGTTTAATCATTTCACAGTGCAGATGATGGAAACATTTTCAAGTTATTGTTACTTAGGATGAATACAATTGTCTGAATATTTATGTCCTGCCCAGTACCAATGTCCTACCAGCTACAGTTTTACAGTTATATTTCTTCACATGCTGATCTCAACCAGTATTACCAATATTATTTTGATTCTGTTGTTTTATTATGCACACACACACTTTTTAAATACAATTATAGTAAACAGTTACAACCACAAGATTTTCTGGTTTTGTAGCTTGTCATTGTCTCTTAGGTTCCACAGTTTTGTTTGCTCATATTTTGCTAAATTGTATCCTTCTGTAATTCATTTCAGTTGAATTTATGGGTAATAAAATTTCTGAGATTTTGCAAATGTAAATGAATGCCAGTATTTCACTGTTATATACAAGTGTATAATTCTACAAATAATTCTAAGATAAAAATTGTTTTCCTTTCACCTTTACAAATTTTAGTACGGTGTACCTTTTTTAAGCAAACAAAAGTATGATATGAATTGAATTCTTGTTTATTTTCTGTTTATTTTTCCTTGTCTAGAACCATTTATGATTTTCTTTTAATCAACGAATGTTAATATTTCATCACATGTATCTGGTTGTAGTCTTTATCTGTTCAACAAATTATTTTTTCAGTATAAGAATAAAATTTAGTTTAGGTCTATATCTTCTACTTCTATTTTGTATGCATTTTTACTTGTCAATCAGTTATTTTCTTCTTAATTATTTGCTATGTGAAAATTGAAAGATCAGAATTTCTTGTTTATCTTTCCTTTTGTTTTTTTTTTTTTTCAGTTATATTCTGAGATGCTCTTAATCTTTTAATTTACCAATTCTGTCTTTATCTGTGATCATTTTGTTATTCAGCCAATTGACTGAGATTTGTAATTCAAAAATCACATTTTTGTAGATTCCTTACTCTGAATGCTGAAACACTTAATATCTGAAGAGATAATTTTTATTTGTTTTAATTGTATTTTGCCTGGTCTGTTAAATTGCTGTCTTTGGGTTTGAGTTCTCCTTCTTGCTGAGCTGTGCTGATAGCATTGCTCAGATTTTACATGAATCTTGATTGTCTATTTGCCTTTACATATGAGATGTCCTATTAGTGATCTGTGAATTGTAGAGGTGTCTTGTGATTGTGGGACAGATAGAAATGACTCCAGGATGGGTGCTCCTCTTCTAAGCATTGTGGCTCCTGATTCTCTAGCTTTTGCCAATCACCCAAGGAATCTCCTCTTAGTGTTTAATACAACTATAGAGGTACAAATTAAAAAAAAAAATTTCTAGTCTAGTGGTTAGCCATGAATTAGCCAATTAATGTCTAGTGGTTTGCCATGAATTCATGTCAAAGTGCAGCTTGGATGTTTATCATTTTAAACCCTATTTACTCATTAGTTTTATAAAATTTTCTAATTTATACCTGGACTATTGAGATTATAGATTGTTGAAATGATTGCTGTATTTTTTATGAGGAAAACAGTTTCTTTAAATTCAATATAGAGTTAACAGTATATTAATGAGTTTCAGTAGATTTTTCCCCTTAGAGTAACGAATGTATGCCTCCAAATTTCAAAGAGCAACACTTTTATTATGTTTTTAAATTAAAAGGATGCATTTTTTTTTACTTAAGGTAGCAAAAAGAACGTATTTTTAATTATACACATTTAAACTATTCACTCAATTTATAAAAAAATTGAACATTGTACCAGAGATTATGTTTTTAATGTTAAATAAATCTGAGCCTCTTTGGATAATTTTAGAAAATATTCAGAAAATTATATACAAAATATTATGTTATTATCTCTATATGGGAAGATCATGGATAATTTTTTTCTTTTCCTTTGTTTTGTTATTTTCTAAATTTTCTCAAATAGCAGCATATTACTTTTAATGCTAACAAAAATATTTTTAAGTACTTGCCCATAAACTGTAAGTTTTTAGAACTCCTTAGCAATTATTATATTTCTCCATAAAGCATGAAGCAATTAAACAGTGCCACTCTAAAACCTCAGGTCAAGTTTGATATCTTAGCTGCTTTGACAGGATTAGCACATTAAATAGACATCATAGTGAATTCAGCTGAAAGTGCATAGCTTTAATCACTTCTCTTTTCTTAGTCTGCTGCTGCTGCTGCGTCACTTCAGTCGTGTCCGACTCTATGCGACCCCACAGATGGCAGCCCATTGGGCTCCGCCATCCCTGGGATTCTCCAGGCAAGAACACTGGAGTGGGCTGCCATTTCCTTCTCCAGTGCATGAAAGTGAAAAGTGAAAGTGAAGTCGCTCAGTCGTGTCTGACTCAGCGACCCCATGGACTGCAGCCCACCAGGCTCCTCCGTCCATGGGAGTTTCCAGGCAAGAGTACTGGAGTGGGGTGCCATCGCCTTCTCCGTTTCTTAGTCTATATCTGTCTTTTTCTTTGGCCATAATTGTAAGTTGATAAATCCCCAGTGCTAGCTGGCTTTGTATTGGGGTCTGAATCACTAAGTAGTGAGAGAGGTGATGAATAACTTTCATCAGGGTTCACTCACCAAGTACTTCAGGTTTTCCCTGTGCTGGTGCATCTCTGGGTCTCCTGTGCTACCAGCACAAAGACCCTTGGTCTTTTATTCAAATATGTTTCTTCTACAAAAGAACTACCACCCCTTCTCTAACTTCATGTAAGGAATCCAGTCTTCTTTAAGAGTGATTCTGTAGTTTCAGAAAGGCTAAGAGATCTCACAATGGTAGCATTGACCACAACTTTCTTTGATAAATTTCTAAAAACATCCAAATTAAAAAATCTTATTAAATAGTTTAATGTTAGTGTCTTACTCATCTTTCCTTTCCAAATCCAATACATAATCGAGTGCAAATGCCTACTCTGAAATATCATGTAAACCCATTTCATCTTTTCTGTTCCTAATGATGCTGCTTTTGCTCAGATCTATATCAAATTTCACTCACCTCCACTCTTTCATTGGTTTCGTCAATAATTCTTTTAATTGTAGTATCACCCTTTCTTAATTTGTATTTTATAGAAGTTGTATCCTTCTAAACTACAATATGATTTTGGTTTGTGATCTCAATATAAGTTATATGACTCATAGAAGTGAAGAAGTGAAGTTGCTCAGTCATGTCCAACTCTTTGCAGTCCCATGGACTGTAGCCCTACTAGGCTCCTCCATCCATGGAATTTTCCAGGGAAGAGTACTGGAGTGGGGTGCCGTTTCCTTCTCCAGGGGATCTTCCTGACCCAGGGATCGAACCCAGGTCTCCAGCATTGCAGGCAGACGCTTTACCATCTGAGCTACCAGAGAAGCCCCTGTATGACTCATATAACTTCATTTCATGTGGAATAAAATCCTAACTACTTGGAAGAACAGTCAATAGTCCACACAAATTCACATCAACTTCACATCAACATCCTCGCCTCAATTCCACCTCGCATTCTACCCTAGCTTGATATATTCTATATGGCAACTCCAGAGTACAGTGGGTCTCCCTAATAGTCCTTAAACATCTTGACTACTGGGCATATACCCTGAGAAAATGATAATTCATAAAGATACATGTACTCCAATGCTCATTACTAAAGCATGAGCTATTTACAATTTACAATAACCAGGGAGAAACCTAAATGTCCATTGACAGATGAATGGAAAAAGAAGATGTGGTACATATAACATATACACAGTGGAATATTACTTAAGCATAAAAAGGAATGAAATTGTGTCATCTTATAGCAATGTGGATGGACCTAAAGTCTATCATACAGAGTGAAGGAAGTCAGAAAAAAAAAAACAAACAAATGTATATGAAATTTAGAAAAATGGTACCAATGAACCTATTTGCAGGGCAGGAATAGAGATGCAGACATAGAGAATGGACACGTGGACATGGTGGGGAAGTGGAGGGTGGAACAAATTCGAGAGGCTAGCACTGACATACGTTCACTCCCTAGCTAAGATAGCTAGCTAGTGGGAACTCCCTGTACAGCACAGGGAGCTTAGCTCTGTGCTCTTGATGACTGAAAGGGTGGGATGGGGGGTGGGGTATTTTCATAGCTATTTGTAAGGTCTCCTCAGAATGCCATTTTGCTTTTTGTATTTCTTTTTCTTGGGGATGATCTTGATCCCTATCTCCTGTACAGTGTCATGAACTTCCATCCATAGTTCCTCAGGCACTCTGCCTATCAGATCTAGTCCCTTAAATCTATTTCTCAGTTTCACTGTATAATTGTAAGGGATTTTATTTAGGTCATACCTGAATGGTCTAGTGGTTTTCTCTAGTTTCTTCAATTTAAGTCTGAATTTGGCAATAAGAAGTTCATGATCTGAGCTACAGTCAGCTCCCAGTCTTGTTTTTGCTGACTGTATAGAGCTTCTCCATCTTTGGCTGCACAGTGCACTGTACACTTCCTTTCTTCACAGAGACAAATTTTGAAATTGCACAAGGCAAGAAACTAGATAGATGATCCAAAATCTTTTGAAGGACAAGAATGGTTGCTAAAGTCTTCTGGGATTGTGTATAAAGCAATCTAGGTGAATTCAATCTAGTGTGAATCAAAAATAAATTGAGTCTTATTAAAACTGAAACCAGCTTTATTTAATTCAGTTCCTGCTAGATTGAGGTGGCCTCCTCTCAGACTCCACTGAACATTACAACCTGTCTCTTATACACATCTGGTGGGGTGGGGTGGGAGACGCAATAGGGAAGGGGTATATGTATACATATAGCTGATTCACTTTGTTGTACAGCAGAAACTAATACAACATTGTAAAGCAATTATACTCCAATTTAAAAAGTGTAATAAAGATGTTTTCAAAGGCAATTTTACTGTTCAACCACAAGGAAAGTATGCTAAATTATGAAAAGATGGCAACTAATATTTTTTTCTAATGTGTAGAAAGACAAAACTTTTTAACAACCATTTCTTGTGTTAAGTAAACTGTCTTAACACACAGAGACTCAACCCTTATTCAAAAGAAACCATCTAGACTACCATTTGTAGCTATGACTGAATAGCCAGTAACAGAAAAATTATCCATCTTGGAACAGTTATTAATACAAACTATACTTTTAATATCTATTCTTTAGGGACATCAGGAAACAACCAACTTAAAACTCATGAGGGCAAGGTCCTCAAAAGAGGGAAATGCATTGAGGCAAGGCCATCATTTATATTGATTTTTCCCTCAAGGAATTTATTGATTTTCCACATGAGCTGAATAAAAAGATCAAGGCTAAAAAACATAACAAATCTTATGGCAGTATTGCATTGTTATAGGCTAAAAGCTATAGCATGATTTCAAGGAGAAATGACCTCAGAAAAGCCCTAGACTTTCTGTTGAGACTCATGTAAGGCTATGCTATGGGATAAGGGCAAATCTCAGTATTCACAAACACTAAGACTTAGCCATAAGTCAACTCAATCTCTGAATGGAACAAGGTCATTGGTCCTACTATAACTTCTTTTTGGAAGCAAATTTAGAATATAACATCATCCACAGCCTCTTCAACTTTTTCATAAATAATGTCTACCATAGAACTTCAAGTACCACACATGCCAGGGATAAAAAACTTACCAAAATTTAGAGTACAAATAATAGAAAACACCTGTTAGATAATGTAAATATTGCTTTAAAATTATTATGATTAATATGACCATGAAATATATGATGAATTAGGTAATTTCACCAAAAACTAGCAAATAGAAACCTAGAACTATAATACACACAATCAGATTATTAATTAGGAATCTTGTGAATCAGCAATCTTACCCAGTATCAAGCTTTTTTAAGCGATGCCAAGGATACCATCAAAAGGCATAAGAGAGAGTTGGTAGTCCAGTGGTTAAGACTTCATATCCACTTCAGGGGCACAGATTCAATTACTGGCCTGGGAAAAGATCTGCCAAACAGCCAAAAAAAAAAGGGGGGGGGGTGGAAGATGAAGATTCTGGAACATCAATAATGACTCTCACAGATCCTTTATTCCTTTATCAGACATGAGCCTCCAGTTCATGGTGCCTCTAAATACTGTTCATAGGTGCCCTCACACAATAGCTGTTGCTGCTGCTGCTGCTGCTGCTAAGTCGCTTCAGTTGTATCTGACTCTGTGTGACCCCATAGACGGCAGCCCACCAGGCTCTGCCACCCCTGGATTCTCCAGGCAAGAACACTGGAGTGGGTTGCCATTTCCTTCTCCAATGCATGAAAGTGAAAAGTGAAAGTGAAGCCACTGAGTCGTGTCCAACTCTCAGCGACCCCATGGACTGCAGCCTACCAGGCTCCTCCGTCCATGGGATTTTCCAGGCAAGAGTACTGGAGTGGGGTGCCATTGCCTTCTCCGTCATACAATAGAGAGCATATCAAATCAGACTATTTTCATTTAGTACCCCCAGAGAGTTGTGTAACTTATGTGTCATCCTCCAGGAAGCCATTTTTCATGTTTTGGATTCTATTTTGCACAGATTATTCTTAGCTGGAGAGAGCTAGGTAGGGAATTTTAGAGAGAAAGTCACTTCTATCTAGTAAATACCATTAGTCATTTTACCTATATACCTAGTTTACAAGGTTAAAATATGTTACCTTACCTGCTTCTTTTTTCCTTTTTCAGAGGTATTCCCCCAGTAAAAGGAGGGAAAGAATCATAAGTCAGATGCTTTACCCCTTCCTCTCTATATCTAATAATAACAACTGAAATAAAAATAATACATGCTAAAATTTAACACTAAATAGACAAAGAAGAGAGATGGATTAAAAGTCTGGAGAACTGTAGAATTTATCAGTATATCACATGAATCAGACTAAAAATCAGAGAGAAGAAAGAAAACACAAGAGAAGAATGTACAGTACATGGCGGGTACACAGAGAAATTCAGAAATATATTTTATTGGAGTCTCGGAAACAGAGAAAACGATAAAGAATGAACAGAATCAACCTTTGAAGAGGTATTGGTGGCTTCTATTGGTAGAATGTAATCAATGTAACATCTGCAATTCTTATAAACAACTCAAGATCTTAAAAACTTGAAACAATAAGGACTAAAATGATAGAAATTTCAGAGAGTTGAGGAATATTTAGAAGTAGGCCGTGGAACAAGTGTTCTCTTTGACTAGGGGCATTTACTAATGGTAGTTACAGGCAGAGGTCTGAGGACAGAATACTAGACAAGGAAAAGGCAAATAATAGATTTTAATGACTGCATGGGGCTGGAGTGACCAAATCAAAAGTGGGAGGGTCCTCAAACATGTAGCCTACCTACCTCTCTCAGTTCACTTCAGTTCAGTCGCTCAGTCATGTCTGACTTTTTGCGACACCATGGACTGCAGCAAGCCAGACATTCCTGTCCATCATCAACTCCCAGAGTTTACTCAAACTCATGTCCATCAAGTCGGTGATGCCATCAAACCATCTCAACCTCTGTTGTCCCCTTCTCCTCCCACCGTCAATCTTTCCCAGCATCAGGGTCTTTTCCAATGAGTCAGTTCTTTCCATCAGGTGGGCAAAGTATTGGAGTTTTCAGCTTCAAAATCAGACCTTCCAATGAATATTCAGAACTGATTTCCTTTGGAATGGGGAATTTGGAACTCCTTGCAGGCCAAGGGACTCTCAAGAGTCTTCAACACCACAGTTAAAAAGCATCAATTCTTCAGCGCTCATATTTCTTTACAGTCCAACTCTCATATCCATACATGACTACTGGAAAAACCATAGCCTTGACTAGACAGACCTCTATTGGCAAAGTAACGTCTCTGCTTTTTAATATGCTGTCTAGGTTGGTCATACAGAAGGCAATGGCAACCCACTCCAGTACTCTTGCCTGGAAAATCCCATGGACGGAGGAGCCTGGTAGGCTGCAATCCATAGGGTAGCTAAGAGTCCGGCATGACTGAGTGAATTCACTTTCAGTTTTCACTTTTCACTTTCATGCATTGGAGAAGGAAATGGCAAGCCACTCCAGTGTTCTTGCCTGGAGAATCCCAGGGACGATGGAGCCTGGTGGGCTGCCATCTATGGGGTCGCACAGAGTCGGACACGACTGACACGACTTAGCAGCAGCAGCACCAGCAGGTTGGTCATAACGTTTCTTCCAAGGAGTATCATTTAATTTCATGATTGCAGTCACCATCTGCAGTGATTTTGGAGCCCCCCCAAAAAATAAATAAATAAAGTCTGCCACTGGTTCCACTGTTTCCCTGACTATTTGCCATGCAGTGATGGGACCAGACGCCATGATCTTAGTTTTCTGAATGTTGAGCTTTAAGCCAACATTTTCACACTCCTCATTCACTTTCATCAAGAGGCTCTTCAGTTCTTCTTCACTTTCTGCTATAAGGGTGGTGTCATCTATATCTGAAGTTATTGATATTTCTCCTGGCAATCTTGATTCTAGCTTGTGCTTCATCCAGCCCAGCATTTCTCATGATGTACTCTGCATATAAATTAAATAAGCAGGGTGACGATACACAGCCTTGATGTATTCCTTTTCCTAATTGGAACCAGTCTGTTGTTCCATGTACAATTCTAACTGTTGCTTCTTAATCTGCATGCAGATTTCTGAAGAGGCAGGTCAGGTGGTCTGGTATTCCCATTTCTTGAAGAATTTTCCACAGTTTATTTTGATCCACACAGTCAAAGGCTTTAGCAAAGTCAAGAAAGCAGAAATAGATGTTTTTTTGGAACTCTCTTGCTTTTCTGATGATCCAACGGATGTTGGCAATTTGATCTCTGGTTCCTCTGCCTTTTCTAAAACCGACTTGAACATCTGGACTTTCAGAGTTCACGTATTGTTGAAGCCTGGCTTGGAGAATTTTGAGCATTACTTTACTAGCGTGTGAGATGAGTGCAATTGCATTGTAGTTTGAGCATTCTCTGGCATTGACTTCTTTGGGGATTGGAATGAAAACTGACCTTTTCCAGTCCTGTGGCCACTGCTGAGTTTTCTAAATTTGCTGACATATTGAGTGAGCACTTTCACAGCATCATCTTTTAGGATTTGAAAGAGCTCAACTGAATTGCATCACCTCCCCTAACTTTGCAGTGATGCTTTCTAAGGCCCACTTGACTTCACATTCTAGGATGTCTGGCTCTAGGTGAGTGATCACACCATCATGATTATCTGAGTCACAAATATCTTTTTGTATAGTTCTTCTGTGTAATCTTGCCACCTCTTCTTAATATTTTCTGCTTCTGTTGATGCTGCCAAGTCACTTCAGTCGTGTCCGACTCTGTGCGACCCCATAGACAGCAGCCCACCAGGCTCCCCCGTCCCTGGGATTCTCCAGGCAAGAACACTGGAGTGGGTTGCCATTTCCTTCTCCAATGCAAGAAAGTGAAAAGTGAAAGTGAAGTCGCTCAGTCATGTCCGACCCTCAGTGACCCCATGGACTGTAACCTTCCAGGCTCCTCCGTCTATGGGATTTTCCAGGCAAGAGTACTGGAGTGGGGTGCTCTGCTTCTGTTAGGTCCATACAATTTCTCTCCTTTATTGAGCCCATCTTTGCATGAAATGTTCCCTTGGTATCTCTAATTTTCTTGAAGAGATCTCTAGTCTTTCCCATTAGATTATTTTCCTTTATTTCTTTGCACTGATCCCTGAAGAAGGCTTTCTTATCTTTCCTTGCTATTCTTTGGAACTCTGCATTCAAATGGGTATATCTTTCTTTTTCTCCTTTGCTTTTCCTTTCTCTTCTTTTCATAGCTATTTGTAAGGTCTCCTCAGAATGCCATTTTGCTTTTTGTATTTCTTTTTCTTGGGGATGATCTTGATCCCTATCTCCTGTACAGTGTCATGAACTTCCATCCATAGTTCCTCAGGCACTCTGCCTATCAGATCTAGTCCCTTAAATCTATTTCTCAGTTTCACTGTATAATTGTAAGGGATTTTATTTAGGTCATACCTGAATGGTCTAGTGGTTTTCTCTAGTTTCTTCAATTTAAGTCTGAATTTGGCAATAAGAAGTTCATGATCTGAGCTACAGTCAGCTCCCAGTCTTGTTTTTGCTGACTGTATAGAGCTTCTCCATCTTTGGCTGCACAGTGCACTGTACACTTCCTTTCTTCACAGAGACAAATTTTGAAATTGCACAAGGCAAGAAACTAGATAGATGATCCAAAATCTTTTGAAGGACAAGAATGGTTGCTAAAGTCTTCTGGGATTGTGTATAAAGCAATCTAGGTGAATTCAATCTAGTGTGAATCAAAAATAAATTGAGTCTTATTAAAACTGAAACCAGCTTTATTTAATTCAGTTCCTGCTAGATTGAGGTGGCCTCCTCTCAGACTCCACTGAACATTACAACATCACACCTCTATATTTTTAGTGGAGGAGAAAATCAGTTCTCTCCAATGGAAAATTTCATCATCTGAAACCTCTACCATGCTTGCATATACAATTTCAGAATACACTGAAGAAATTAGACTTGTGAGATGAGGCAAGTGGCTATGCAATCATGAAGATAAACAACCAGGCCGCTTACAGCCATCCTGTACCCACACAACCATTCTGCTTTCCACTTTCAGTACAGCATTCCAAAAATTACATGAGATAGTTAAAACATTTTTTAAAATATAGGCTTTGTCTATATAGGCTTTGTTAGATGATTTTGCTCAACTGTAAGCTAAATGTAAGTGCTCCTAGCACATTTAAATCATCTAGGCTAAACTCTAGTGTTTGGTAGGTTAGGTGTTTGAAATGCATTTTCAGTTTATGATATTTTCAGTGTAGGAGGCTTTTTCAGGATGAAACTCCACTGTAAGTACAGGATATGTAATTATGCTGGATCTCTAAAGTAGCAGTTCTCAAAGGAGAGCCTTTCCAAGGTCCATGCAGTGACAACTATTTTCAAACACTAACATGTAATTTGATTTTTTGCTCTCATTTTTCACTTCAGTTCAGTCGTTAAGTCGTGTCCAACTCTGCGACCCCATGAATCGCAGTATGCCAGGCCTCCCTGTCCATCACCAACTCCCGGAGTTCACTCAGACTCACATCCATCGAGTCAGGGACGCCATCCAGCCATCTCATCCTCTGTCATCCCCTTCTCCTCCTGCCCCAAATCCCTCCCAGCATCACAGTCTTTCCCAATGAGTCAACTCTTCGCATGAGGTGCCCAAAGTACTGGAGTTTCAGCTTTAGCATCATTCCTTCCAAAGAAATTCCAGGGTTGATCTCCTTCAGAATGGACTGGTCGGATCTCCTTGCAGTCCAAGGGACTCTCAAGAGTCTTCTCCAACACCACAGTTTAAAAGCATCAATTCTTCAGCAATCAGCTTTCTTCACAGTCCAACACTCACATCCATACATGACCACTAGAAAAACCATAGCCTTGACTAGATGGATCTTTGTTGGCAAAGTAATGTCTCTGTTTTTATTATGCTCTCTAACTTGTTCATAACTTTCCTTCCAAGGAGTAAGCGTCTTTTAATTTCATGGTTTCAGTCACTATCTGCAATGACTGCAGATTTTGGAGTCCAAAAAATAAAGTCTGACACTGTATCCACTGTTACCCCACCTATTTCCCATAAATTGATGGGACTAGATGCCATGATATTAGTTTTCTGAATATTGAGTTGTAAGCCAACCATTTCAGTCTCCTCTTTCACTTTCATCAAGAGGCTTTTTAGTTCCTCTTCACTTTCTGCCATAAGGGTGGTGTCATCTGCATATCTGAGGTTATTGATATTTCTCCTGGCAATCTTGATTCCAGCTTGTACTTCTTCCAGCCTAGTGTTTTTCATGATGTACTCTGCATATAAGTTACATAAGCAGGGTGATAATATACAGCTTTGACATACTCCTTTTTCTATTTGGAATCAGTCTGTTGTTCCATGTCCAGTTCTAACTGCTGCTTCCTGACCTGCATACAGGTTTCTCAAGAGGCAGGTCAGGTGATCTTGTATTCCCATCTCTTTCAGAATTTTCCACAGTTTATGTGATCCACACAGTCAAAGGCTTTGGCATAGTCAATAAAGCAGAAATAGATGTTTTTCTGGAACTCTCTCGCTCTTTTGATGATCCAGTGGATGTTGGCAGTTTGATCTCTGGTTCCTCTGCCTTTTCTAAGACCAGCTTGAACATCTGGAAGTTCACAGTTCATGTATTGCTAAAGCCTGGCTTAGAGAATTTTGAGCATTACTTTTCCAAGGTTACATGACATGTGACAGCATTCTCGCCCTGATAAATGTATAAGTATTTATGTATTCTGTTGTTTAAAACTGTGTCAATTTTAACTAGTATTTTGGTAAAAATCAAAATATATAGCCCACCTTATCAAAAGATCTTTGGTATTCTAAATAATTTTTAAGAATGTAAGGTGAGGTGAGGTGAAGTCGCTCAGTCGTGTCTGACTCTTTGCGACCCCGTGGACTGTAACCTACTAGGCTTCTCTGCCCATGGGATTCTCCAGGCAAGAATACTGGAGTGGGTTTCCATTTCCTTCTCCAGGGGATCTTCCCGACCCAGGGATCGAACCCGGGTCTCCCGCATCAGAGGCAGACGCTTTAACCTCTGAGCCACCAGGGAAGCCCTAAGAATGTAAAGGGATCCTGAAATACATTTATGACTAAGATTTAGGGTTAAATCACTAAATGAATCTAAAATAAAAATAACTAACAATAATAAAAAGGAATAATGATAAGCTTAAAAATATTGATCACTCAATGAGAAGGCAAAAATAAGAAAAAAAGAACAAATGTTTTATAGAAAATAGTAAGATTCTTTGAACCTAAATATATTGGTCATTACAGTAGAAGTTTTATAGCCCATAAACTTAAGTATAAGTGAAAGGAAAAAAGCAGTACCAAAAGTATGATTCCACTTATGGAAATAAAAAACAAAGAATCTATTGTGTGGAAGTTAGAATAACTAGTGCCTTTGGGGTGTGTAATAATTAGGAGTATGGAATATCTACAGTGCTGATGATATTAAATTTCCTTATTCCTAGTGGTGGTTTATGTAGGTATGTATACTGTGTAAAATTTCAACAAACTGCACACTTTGTTCTAGACACTTTTCTGTATCTTAATTATTTGTACATAAAATAGTTTATTTCAAGAAAATAGTAACTCTTATTCAGTGTACTGGTGGCTGCTTGGCACTGGAGTGGTGAGTGGCCAAGAGGAGATATCCACGTCCAAGGTAAGGAGCAATGGCTGCACTTTGCTGGAGCAGATGTGAAGAGATACCCCACTCCCAAGGTAAGAGAAATCCCAGTAAAACAGTAGGCTCTGAGAGAGGGCATCAGAGGGCAGACAGACTGAAACCACAATCACAGACAACTAGCCAATCTGATCACACGGACCACAGCCTTGTCTAACTCAATAAAACTAAGCCATGCCCTGTAGGGTCACCCAAGACAGACAAGTCATGGTGGAGACTGACACAATGTGGTCCACTGGAGAAGGGAAGGGCAAACCACTTCAGTATTCTTGCCTTGAGAACCCCATGAGCACTATGAAAAGGCAAAAAGATAGGACACTGAAAGATGAACTCCCCAGGTTGGTAGGTGCCCAAAATGCTACTGGAGACCAGTGGAGAAATAACTTCAGAAAGAAAGAAGGGATGGAGCCAAAGCAAAAACAACATCCAGTTGTGGATGGGACTGGTGATGGAAGTAAAGTCTGATTCTGTAAAGAACAATATTGCATAGGAACCTGGAATCAAGTCAAATTGGAAGTGGTCAAATAGGAGATGGCAAGACTGAACATTGACATTCTAGGAATCAGCGAACTAAAATGGACTGGAATGGGTGAATTTAACTCAGATGACCATTGTATCTACTACTGTGGGCAGGAATCCCTTAGAAGAAATGGAGTAGCCCTCATAGTCAACAAGAGTGAAAATGCAGTACTTGGATGCAATCTCAAAAATGACAGAATTATCTCTGTTCATTTCCATGGCAAACCATTCAATATCACAGTAATCCAAGGCTATGCCCTGACCAGTACCGCTAAGAAGCTGAAGTTGAACAGTTCTAAGAAGACCTACAAGATCTTTTAGAACTAATACCCCAAAAAGATATCCTTTTAATTATAGGGGACTGGAATTCAAAAGTAGGAAATCAAGAAACATCTGGAGTAACAGGCAAATTTGGCCTTGGAGTACATAATGAAGCAGGGCAAAAGCTAACAGAGTTTTGCCAAGAGAACGCACTGGTCATAGCAAACACCCTCTTCCAAGAACACAAGAGAAGATTCTACACATGGACATCACCAGATGTTCAACACTGAAATCAGATTGATTATATTCTTTGCAGCCAAAGATGGAGAAGCTCTATACAGTCAGCAAAGACAAGACCGGGAGCTGACTGTGGCTCAGATCATGAACACCTTACTGCCAAATTCAGACTTAAATTGAAGAAAGTGGAAAAAAATAGACCATTCAGTTATGACCTAAATCAAATCCCTTATGATTATATAGTGGAAGTGAGAAAAGATTTAAGAGACTAGATCTGATAGAGTGCCTGATGAATTAAGGACAGAGGTTCATGACATTGTACAGGAGATCATGAGCAAGACCATCTCCAAGAAAAAAAAAATGCAAAAAAGCAAAATGACTGTCTGAGGAAGCCTTACAAATAGTTGTGAAAAGAAGAGAAGTGAAAAGCAAAGGAGAAAAGGAAAAATATACCCATTTGAATACAGAGTTCCAAAGAGTAGCAAGGAGACATAAGAAAGCCTTCTTCAGTGCAAAGATATAGAGGAAAACAATAGAATGGGAAAGACTGGAGATCTCTTCAGGAAAATTAGAGATACCAAGGGAACATCTCATGCAAAGATGGGCTCAATAAAGGACAGAAATGGTATGGACCTATAAGAAGCAGAAGATATTAAGAAGAGGTGGCAAGAATACACAGAACTGTACAAAAAAGATCTTCATGACCCAGATACTCATGATGGTGTGAACACTCACCGAGAGCCAGACATCCTAGAATGTGAAGTCAAGCAGGCCTTAGGAAGCATCACTACAAACAAAGCTAGTGGAGGTCATGGAATCCCAGTTGAGCTATTTCAAATCCTAAAAGATGATGTTGGAAAAAGTGCTCACTCAATATGCCAGCAAATTTGGAAAACTCAGCAGTGGCCACGGGACTGGAAAAGGTCAGTTTCATTCCAATCCCAAAGAAAGGCAATGCCAAAGAATGCTCAAACTACTGCACAATTGCACTCATCTCACACGCTAGCAAAGTAATCTTCAAAACTCTCTAAGCCAGGCTTCAGCAATACATGAACCATGAACTTCCAGATGCTCAAGCTGGTTTTAGGAAAGGGAGTGGAACCAGAGATCAATTTGCCAACATCCACTGGATCACTGAAAAAGCAAGAGTATTCCAGAAAATATCTACTTCTGCTTTATTGATTATGCCAAAGCCTTTAACTATGTGGATCACAATAAACTGTGGAAAATTCTTTGAGAGATGGGAATACCAGACCACCTGACCTGCCTCTTCAGAAACTTATATGCAAGTCAGGAAGCAACAGTCAGAACTGGACATGGAACAAGAGACTGGTTCCAAAAAAGAAAAGGAGTATGTTAAGACTGTATATTGTCACCCTGCTTATTTAATTTATATGCAGAGTACATTGTGAGAAACGCTGGACTGGAAGAAACACAAGCTGGAATCAAGATTGCCAGGAGAAATATCAGTAACCTCAGATATAGATGACACCACCCTTATGGCAGAAAGTGAAGAAGAACTAAAGAACATCTTGATGAAAGTGAAAGAGGAGAGTGAAAATGTTGGCTTAAAGCTCAACATTCAGAAAACTAAGATCATGACATCTGGTCTCATCACTTTATGGGAAATAGATGGGGAAACAATGGCAGACTTTATTATGTTTTTTGCCTCAAATCACTGCAGATGGTGACTGAAGCCATGAAATTAAAGGACAATTACTCCTGGAAGGAAAGTTATGAGCAACCTAGATAGCATATTAAAAAGCAGAGACATTACTTTGCCGACTAAGGTCCGTCTAGTCAAGGCTATGGTTTTTCCAGTAGTCATGTATGGATGTGAGAGTTTGACTATAAAGAAAGGTGAGCGCCGAAGAATTAACACTCTTGAACTGTGGCGTTGGAGAAGACCCTTGAGAGTCCCTTGGACTGCAAGGAGATCCAATCAGTCCATCCTAAAAGAGATCATTCCTGGGTGTTCATGAGAAGGACTGATGTTGAAGCGAAAACTCCAATACTGTGGCCACTTGATGCAAAAAGCTGACTCATTTCAAAAGACCCCTATGCTGGGAAAGTTGAGGGCAGAGGAGAATAGGACAACAGAGAATAAGATGCTTAGAAGGCATCTCGAACTCAATGGACAAGAGTTTGGGTAAACTCCCGGGAGTTAGTGATGGACAGGGAGGCCTGGCATGCTGCAGTCCATGGAGTCACAGTCAGTGACTGAGATGAACTTATCTAAAACTTGCCCGTAGCTGAATCTCTGTGTAGGACAAAGTTATGCCACTTGAGGTATTGCTTCAATATACCACTTAGGAATTTCTATGTACCTGGGGTTGGAAAAAAAATACTTAGAAAATTAATTTCTTTTTGTTATATTTTCTTTAAACTTCAGTTTTACTTGATCAGATTTAATCTTCAGCCCTGTCACTGTGCTGTGTAACATAGAACTCAAAACAGCTTATCTTCTGATTGAGTTCTCAAGGCATATTTGCACATAGATTGTCTCCTAGTTAGTTCAATTTTATATACATATATTTATTTTTTTAATATAAGATAATTGCTTTACCATATTTTATTGGTTTCTGACATACACATGAATCAGCCATTTAGGTGTACATATGTCCCCTCCCTCTTAACCTCCGTCCCATCTCCCACCCCTTCCTACCCGTCTAGTTACAGAGTCCTGGTTAAAGTTCCCTGACTCATAAAACAAATTCCCACAGGTTATTTATTTTACCTATGGTACTGTATATGTTTCCACGCTACTCTCTCTATTTTTTCCCTCCACCCAAAATCTCTTTGCTGCCTACAACTCCAAGGTATATCAGTGGTCACTTAGCTATAAGCTATATGATTTTATATGAGGAAACTGAGGCCCAGAAAGGTTAAGACAGTTATTTAAGGCCCCATAGATAGTCATTTCCCCAGTGACTCTTCTGATCTAGTTGATTCAGTTTCCCCTCCCTATCCTGTGATTACATCATTCCTGTACCACTGGAAAGGTATCCATTATGTAATGGTTTCATTTATTAAATGTTTTCTTATAGATATTTTATCTGCTTCAACTACTTCATCTATCCTTTTGAATCAGTGATTGTTATCTTTCCTTTTTTTTAATCCTGGGGACACATCACTTTAATTAACTAATAATTAGGAAACATATTCATTCATGGATATACACATTCAGTCATTCAACAAAAATATTCACTGAGTACACACTATGAATCAAGCAGATAAGAAGGTCTCTCCCTTTATACAGCTTAAATCTCAATGTACATTAATCACTTGATTAATTGCAAGAAAATAAGATATTATATATAGTATGTTGTATGGTGATATATGTTCTGGAGGAAAAATAGCCCATGGATTAACCTTCAAATACAGCAGTTTTCATGCTGCTTGAAATCTCTGGGTTGACTGTGGGACTCCTTTTGGAACCACTGGAGGGAAAGGCAGTTCAAACAGCCAACCTCCCCAACCTGGCTTCATTCACATCACTTACTTTTATCTCTTTTATATAAAATGTTGCCACATAAATTTTCATTTGAACAAAGCATGCCATAGATGAAAATGGATTCAATAGATTTTTTTGGTTCTGAAACATTTTAGGTTTTCAAAGGGATAAATGATTATTTCTGGTTATACACCACTATAGATTATTTATCACTAAAACTCATTTTTTGTATGGTACATTTCTGCTCCATAATTATAGAGTGGATATAAGCAAGTAAGTTTATGGTATTGGAGAAGGACAGCTTAATCCTCATTTACTTGACTCTAATAACTGTTGAGTGACCTTCCTAAAGATAATAGAGAACTCTGTGTGCATTTGTCTGTATATAAGAAATAGAATCATTAGGTGATTAGGAGAATTACTATATTTCAGTGATGATTTACTTTTGTGAAATCCTGGTTAGTCATGTGGAAGCAGGTTAGTATTCTCAGGCTGAACCCAATACCCACTCATTAGTAAATGATAGCTCATTTCAATCAACTTCTTTGTCACTAATCTGGAGGTCCTGCCATAAAAGATATGCAAGGCACTCAAAGATTACTTGAAAGAGAGCAGATGTGTTTGCAAAAGGGAAGCTATCAGGCTTGAACAGCAACCAGCGACATAAGAGAAGATCCTTTTTAAGCTAGGACTAATTGAATCAGAGCTGAGAACAGCTCCCATGATTGATGAAAATGATGTCAATGATGGTGTTACAAAGGTCATTAAGTGCCCAAAGTGTTCTAGGAGTCACGTGGTACATGCTGCATTGAAAGACAGTACTATTACTTTACGAATTTTTACCTTCCAAAACTAGATAAGAAAGATAACAAAATACACATATATAGGTTCATTAAAAAAGATACTCAAATATCTTCTTAGTTTGTAAAGATTAAATGGCTAGAAGTAGGATAATGAAAAAGAGGACAGGTAAATGAAAAATATTGGGTGTATACCTGGTAAACACATTTGGGAAATGGAAAGGGATAGTAATGCAAGTAGAGATAACAAAAACCTAAAGCCAATCTATGTGTACAACAGTATTATATATCTTAAATAATCAGTTCAGCCCATGCATCACTGTCTTTCATTTGAATAAAGTAAACTTTTATAAGGGTTTTGAGTGAGTACTAGGAGAAACATCAGCATTTTTGCTCATTTCATTAGTTTTTTGGAGGAGGTAAATTGCTATTATTTTTCAAAAAATGTTAACATAATCTATAGTTTGATTCTTAAGTTTTAAAAGAAACTTTGTATATGAAATGAGCACCGATACAAAGAAGAGGTTTTTATTTGGAATATATTTTTTACATAGTATGAAGTATTAATTTGAAGTACAGAAGTAATAATTATCTAAAATTCAATGTGAAAAATATTCTCCTTGTTTCTGACTTTAAAAAACTTTAATTCCTAATAATATTCTATTTCTGTCAGTCCTAAGAGCACTGAACTGAATCAGGAAATATGTCTGAACAATTTCAAAAGTTTAACAACTGAGGGCTCAGGAGACAGGAAGACGGGGGAACAGGACATGATAAAGGAATGAAATTTAGCGACCTTGTTATTTGGGTTTGTACTCCAAAGGGATATAGACAGAAGCCAGATAGGTGATTTAAAATTCAAGAAATACTCAGAAAGGTATTGCTAAAAAGGCATTTGAGAGCTATAACTCTGTTGATTTCCAAATTATTTGATCAATTCTGTGTCTGTGCAATGATTGAACTTTCTTGAGAGCAGTTAATGTTCCTCAGGTGAGGGTCCCAGACCAGCAATATTAGCATCACCTGGGGACTTGTTAGAAATGCAAATTCTTAGGCCCATTTCTGGAACCAATGAATCTACAACTCTGAAAGATTGAGGCCCAGCAATCTGTGTTTTCACAAACCCTCAAATTGATGCTGATGCATACTTAAATACATACTTAAATTTGGTGGGCTTCCCTGGTGGCTCAAAAGGTAAAGCCTATGCCTGCAATGCTGGAGACCTGGGTTCTATCCCTGGGTTGGGAAGACCCCCTGGAGAAGGAAATGGCAACCCACTCCAGTACTCTCGCCTGGAAAATTACATGGATGGAGAAGCCTGGTATGCTACAGTCCATGGGGTCACAGAGACAGACAGAACTGAGTGACTTCACTAACTAATGAATACTTAAATTTGAGGACTGCTCTATAACAGACTGTGGACTAAAACTAATTTGTTTAGTCACTAAGTCCTATCTGACTCTTTTGAACCCCATGGACCGCAGCCAGGCTCATCTGTCCATGGGATTTGCCAGACAAGAATACCGGAGTGGGTTGTTGTTTCCTTCTCCAGGGATCTTCCCAACCCAGGGAACAAACCGGAGTCTCCTGTATTTCAAGTTGATTTTTTTTTTTTTTAAATTGCTGAGCCACCAGGGAAGCCAGCAGCTAAATTTAGGCACACAAAAAAATCTCTTGAAGAAACAACTTCCTCAGAAATCTCTAAATTGATTCACATCAATCTGAAAAAATACCTCAGACCAATTCTGAATCCCCATAAGGTCTTATGATTCAATCAACTACATATTCACCCTGCTATTCAGGTTTCCTGGAAAATTGACTTACTCACTCTTTTTGTTCTATTTTCCATACTATAATCAAGACCTTAAAGGTAGGCCTGCTAATTTTAAGCTCTTTAATACACACACCTCCAAGTTTGATGGGGGAGGGAGTGGTTAAGGAGATACAATAATTTAGTAAGACACACAGCGATATATTTTGGGGGAATGTGACACAACCTGTTTGAGCTTTGCAATATTAGAATTGCATTGCAGAACCTTGTTTTTCAATTTCTGTCAATTACCCATTCAGTACAATGAAACCCAGTGCTGTGTCAGTGAAATATAATGTTCAAGTCAAGCAATAATTTATTGGAATTCTTTCTCCATTTATTTTATGAGACATTGCATTTTTTGTGAGAGTATTTGTTAACATAATAACTCCTTTCACATCTCTTGGGCAATGCGATGTGATGGGAAATAATGGCAAGGTGGGAATTTTAGCTTTTTTTTTTTTAGATTTTAATGATGTGTATGTAATTTTATGAAGGAAGGTCAGAACTTAGTAGTGTATTCTTGCTTTCACCAGCTCTTCTGTAGTCTGAGTCAGGGAGATTGGGTTAAAACTATTTCAGTACTTTGAGTCAAGTGAACTATTTGAAGTTATATTCCCTTTTGTCCTGTACAATCTAGGATGAGTCACAGATATGATGGCAGGACTACCACCACACTGACAATACCGGTGACAGAGAATTGAGAATACAGAGTACAGTCAAAAGTTTAGTGAAGGTGCAGAATCTAAGCTAATTTTTAGCATACATTTATAACTTGTCTAAAACAAATATATTAATAGATAACTGTGCTATAGTTTCATTGAGTTTTGGAATTAAATATTAAGTATCTAATGAGTTAAACTTTGACTTTCCTGGTGGCTCAGACGGTAAAGCGTCTGTCTACAATGCGGGAGACCCGGCTTCGATCCCTGGGTTGGGGAGATCCCCTGGAAAAGGAAATGGCAATCCACTCCAGTACTATTGCCTGGAAAATCCCATGGACAGAGGAGCCTGGTAGGCTACAGTCCATGGGGTCGCAAAGAGTCGGACATGATTGAGCAACTTCACTTTCACTCAATGAGTTAAATCTAAGTAGTTAATTAAATCTCATCCTAATAGTGAAGGCTCTGGAGGAATGGTGAGTAGTGTACTCTGAAATTATTGTTTTGGCAAAAAAAAAGCCATTAATATACAGAAAAAAAATACCATGCTGAAATTAATTTGGAAGAATCTTGACAAAGTTCAGAAATTCAGTTTGAATACTGAAGTTTAGACATTGAAAGTACTCATTTCAGATTATGCTAAGCAATGAAATCTCACAGAAAGGAAAAATAGAAATGGCCATCTTAAAAGTTCCTTTGAATATAGGAAAGCCTCTTTTCCCCCAAAGTTCTGTTTCTTCTTGATTTAACTGTGATTAGATTAATTAGCAATCTAGCACCCACCGAAGCTTTGTTCTTCCATTAATCACATTTTCCCGATCTTGCAACTATACAGTCATAGTAGTGGCCTTGCCACATTAGATGCTGCTGCTGCTAAGTCGCTTCGGTCGTGTCCAACTCTGTGTGACCCCATAGATGGCAGCCCATCAGGCTCCCCCGTCCTTGGGATTCTCCAAGCAAGAATACTGGAGTGGGTTGCCATTTCCTTCTCCAATGCATGAAAGTGAAAAGTGAAAGTGAAGTAGCATGAAAGTGAGATCTCTTCATTTTCTTGTCTCTGGGACTGTGCATCATTGTAAATCATTTAGGCTAGTGTTTTAGATGAATCTCTACCAATATTCATTAAACATTTAAACAATGTTTGAATGTCACAGGGATATGTGAAAATCAAATTGTATTTTTTATTTATTTATTTTTTCAAATTGTATTTTTTAAAAGGACCATGCAGATTTTGTTTTATAGAAGAAAATCCTGTGTGTGTGTGTATATATATATATATGACTACTAAATATTTATTTCAAGTGATAAATAGCTTCTAAAGAATAACCATACCCTTGCTGCTGCTGCTGCTGCTAAGTCGCTTCAGTCGTGTCCGACTCTGTGCGACCCCACAGATGGCAGCCCACTGGGCTCCACCATCCCTGGGATTCTCCAGGCAAGAACACTGGAGTGGGTTGCCATTTCCTTCTCCAGTGCATGAAAGTGAAAAGTGAAAGTGAAGTCGCTCAGTCATGTCTGACTCAGCGACCCCATGGACTGCAGCCTACAGGCTCCTCCGTCCATGGGAGCTTCCAGGCAAGAGTACTGGAGTGGGATGCCATTGCCTTCTCCGAACCATACCCTTACCCTCTAAGAAAAATAAAATAATGAAGTTATTATGTGACCAAAAAGTGAAAGACAGCATAGAACATCCAATTTACAGAGCATTTTAGTTTATGAGTTTGGGTTCTAATTATATCTTTTCAGTTGCATCTCAGTTCAATTAATACATAATGATTCAATCAATATATAATCACTATTTAACCAATAACCACTAAGTACATAAATAGGCTTATCGTAAATGATAAAATTACAATAGTATGCCCCTTAGAAGCTTGTAATTCAAATAAAAATGTCATATGCATTGATTAATTAGCATTATAACTAAGGAAGGAAAATTGCTTTTTAAAGAATTTTACTTGAGTACTAAATATATTTTAATCCATAATGGTTGGCCCTTATGAGTTATTCACTAACTTATGCCAGAGTTCATAACAAATATTGAGTGAGAGTGAATTAAACCATGATAATAGTTATGTGAAAGGAAATTAAATATTTATAGAGTCCCTAGATTTTGCAGACACTGGACTATGAGCATTCCCATAGATATTATTTAATCCCTAAACACTAATTTTTTTAGATAACTGCTGAGCCCACTCAACTGGATAAAGGGCTCCTCTGACAGGGAAAGTTCTCCATAACCCTGACTTAAATTACTTTACAAGCTTTTTACCCCTAGCTGCTGCATTCAGTGGAATTGTCTCACAACACAGTTACTACTATCTTCACGATTGAGCATACACAATTTTCCCTCCTTGAATCATGAATCTCCCTTTTCCTCTGCACTACTAAAAGTACCTTCTAGCCCCTCAAAGACCACTGCATGCAACTTTTATCCCAATTATTTTCTACAAATTCACAATGTCAGTATTTCTGCAGAGTGCATGGAGGTGATTTTTTTCACCACTTAGATTTAATTATCTAATACCAAATGGAAAAGATGGAACAAAATTATTTTTTATTCTGTACTCAATATCAGTCTTTAAAAAGTCATAGAATTTACTTTCTTAGAGTAATTTTAGGTTTACAAAAAAGTAAGCAGATGGTACATAGAGTTCTCATATACCACCTCTTCACCTTTCAGTTTTTCCTATTGTTAATATCTTGCATTAGTGAAGTACAACTGTTGCAAATGATGAAACAACATATATCTATTATAATATTATATTAATATATTAATTATTATTAATCACATTATACATATATTATATAACATAATTATATTATACAACATTTTTATATCATGTAATATATAATTATATAATATATTATTAAATATAATAAGTCATATTTATATTTAATAAATATATTATTAAATATAAATATGTGTTATGTTATATAATATATTCATAAATATATATTATATATTTATATATTATATATGTAATTTATATACAAATAAATATTATAAATATTATATTATATATTATATAATTATAATTACACATTACATAATATAATATATAATATTATATTAATATTAATATTATTCATATACATGAATATTATTAGTGTTCTGGTGGCTCAGAGGTTAAAGCGTCTGCCTCCAATGCAGGAGACCCAGGTTCGATCCCTGGGTCGGGAAGATCCCCTGGAGAAGGAAATGGCAACCCACTCCAGTATTCTTGCCTGGAGAATCCCATGGATGGAGAAGTCTAGTAGGTTACAGTCCACTGGGTCACAAAGAGTCGGATACGACTGAGCGAATTCACCTCATGTTATTTTTAATATATAAAGTCCAGAGTTACAGTAGAATTCTTGTATTATGTTATACACATAGTGCTATAGATTTTGACAAATGTATAGTATTGTGCATCCACCATTATGGTATCACACAGAATAGTATTACTGCTCTATAAATCCTCTGTGTTCTATATATTCATGCTTTCCCTTATACAAATTCCTGATGTTCTTATATAGTCTCTCTATATAATTTTGCCTTTCCAGATAGCTATGTAGTTGGAACTGTACAGTATGTAGCCTTTTCACATTAAATTCTTTAATTTTCATATGCATTTAAGATTTCTTCTAATAATTTTAGAGTTTCACATTCACATTTAGGTGTATGATACATTTTGAGCTACATGTTGGTCAAAGATGTAAGATCTGTGTTTAGGGGTTTCTTTGAATGCAGATAGTGGGTGTTCAGTTAATCTAGCATCTCTTGTTTAAGACTATTAATTCTCCATCAAATTGACACTATTTCTTTGTCAAAAAACAGCTGACTATATTTGGTGGTTTTCTGTCCAGACTCTCTATTGTTTTCCATTGATATATCTACTTGTCAACCTATATCACAGTATCTTGATTACAGTAGCTTAATAGTAAGTCTTGAGGACTGAACATCTCACTCCTTCGACTTTTGCCTTTCCATACAGTCTTTAGATTCAGTTGGTCACTGTTCACAAAATCAACTGCTGTTAGCTTAATTGTGATGGCAGTATATCAGTCTATCAAACTGGAAAAAAATGAAGTTTTAACAATACAGTATTGAGTCTTCCAAAACATAAACTTGGAATATCTCTCCATTTATTTAGATTTTCTTTGACTTCTTTCATCAGACATTTACAGCTTTTCACAAATATAACTTGAACATATTTTGTTAGACAAATATCTAAACATTTAATGCCAGTGTAAATGGTGTTGTTTCTTTATTTTCAAATTCTAACTGTCCATTTTCAAATTCTAACTGTTCATTGCTAGTACATAGGTAAGCAATTGTCTTTTTTACATTAATCTTATATACTACAACCATGCTATATCCACTTATTCAGGAGTTTTTTTGTTAATAACTTTTGTATTTTCTACATTGACAATCATGTCACCTGTGAAAAGTTTTATTTCATGTAATTCAATCTTTATAGCCTTTATTTCTTTTATTGTCTTACTGCATTAATTAGATCATTCAATATGATGCTGAATGGGTTTGGTGAGAGGAAAAATCCTTGTCTTGGTCCCAGTCTTAGGGAAAAAGCACATTCACATTGTTTCTCATCGTTAAGTATAATGTTAGCTGAAGTTTCTTCTTTGTACTGTTTTTGTAATTGAAATGTTCTTTATCATGTTGAAATTTGGCCAACGCTTTTCTGTACCTATTAAGTGCTATCATAAGACTAATGTTTTTTTGTCTACTGATGTGATGGGTTACATTATTTTTTAATTAATGCATTTTTGAATGTTGGATAAGTTTTAGATTTCTGATGAATTCTAGCTAACATTTTGAGGAGAGATTATATAAATTCTCTACAATCTCTACCTGAAGATAGATGCAAAGGGAATTCTTCTTAACTCATTCTGAGGACAGCATTTCCATCTTCTTAGTCTCAGAGTCTCAAAACCAAGCACTCTTCAAATCTCCCCTCATTTTCCTGCTTCAGCACTTCATGAAGCACATTAACAAAGTCACTCACTCTTCGTAAAGTCAGCAGTCTTTTACTTCTATCTCCAAATGTCACTGCTTGCATTGCCTTTTCCCATTCTCATTTCTTCTGTGATGTTCAGCCTTCTCAAAACTTTTCCAATGCCTACTTGGAAGTCTTCCTCAGCTCCTTGCCTCCTCCAGTGATTCTTTTAGTATCAGTGTAAAAATGCCTTACTGCACAATGCCAATCACGCCACTTCCTCTCTTAAAAACTCCCATAAAATAGGAATAAAAGTCAGACTGTTTGCCTGATAGCCATGTCTTTTTACAATCTAGGTATGAGTTCTGTCTCTAAACACTGTTAATTCCTCTGTCTAGAGAGTCACGCCCCAGCCATTCATTGAAATCTGTTTAATCAATATTACCTTTTCTAGGAACCTTTCTCACAATGAATGTTTGCATGAATGAATGAATGAATGACAGCAGTGGAAAGTAATATCTCTTTCCTCAAAAGACCTTTTTTTTCTCTTATGGCACATCTTCCCTTCTACTGTAATTACGATTTAAAAACTACATTATTTCCTCTAGTAGTCTGTGAGAGTCTTTAGAGAGGTTAATTTCTGCCATCGCCAGTTACCATGAATCATCAGAATATCCAGGGTTATTGTCAGAGCACAGTTTAAGTGTAAGTGTTTTGTGTGCTGACGAGCCTTTTCAACACTACTTTAAGTATAGTGCAAGGTCAAAGCCTCTCTTAGGGGATTTCTCTCCCTCTTCCCTGACCAACATAATTAAGAAAGCAATCCTCCTCTCCCCCTCAATCCTGGTTACTTTCTATTCCATGCCCGTACCTTATTTCTCTCATAGACCTATCACCCCATCATTTAATTTGTTTCCTTGTTTAATTTCTTTTTATTCCACTCTAAACTAAAAGCCCTTTGAAAATATTGCCATGTGTTCTATTCTTGCACTTAGGAGTGTCTGACATATAGGTGGCAGGCATTAATTATTGGATGGATGAATAATTGAATGAATATCTGCTTATGTGGTTTTTCCAGTGGTCATGTATGGATGTGAGAGTTGGACTGTGAAGAAAGCTGAGCACCGAAGAATTGATGCTTTTGAACTGTGGTGTTGGAGAAGACTCTTGAGAGTCCCTTGGACTGCAAGGAGATCCAACCAGTCCATTCTGAAGGAGATCAGTCCCTGGTGTTCATTGGAAGGACTGATGATGGAGCTGAAACTCCAGTACTTTGGCCACCTCATGCGAAGAGTTGACTCATTGGAAAAGACCCTGATGCTGGGAGGGATTAGGGACAGGAGGAGAAGGGGATGACAGAGGATGAGATGGCTGGATGGCATCGCCAACTCGATGGACATGAGTGTGAGTGAGCTCCGGGAGTTGGTGATGGACAGGGAGGCCTGGCGTGCTGTGATTCATGGGGTCGCAAAGAGTTGGACACGACTGAGTGACTGAAATGCACTGAATTAGGAATTAGAAGATAATAAAAATAAATGATGGAGAAGGCAATCTCTTAGACATGGTGAATGAAAGATGGTCTTGTAATGAGGTATAGGTAGACTGAAGAGCTGCATTTACTGCATTAAGGAAGGTAAATAGCCTCTAAACACAACACACTGCAGTGCTAAGTATTTTCTAGGATGGCAGAAAGCCCTAGATGTGGCATGCTGTGGCATGGTATTCTTCATTTTGCCTGCTGGTATCATTACTTCCTAGCTTAAGACACAACGTGAGCTGGTATTGTTAAATAAAGTCCAGCTGAGGCAAACTGATAGGAGGTGAACTGGCAAAGAAGATGACAACAGTAACTGAGAATAAGGGATCTCAGGTACATAAGCGAAAGGGTTTGGAGGCTGTTTAGCTCCCAGAAAGGGATTTATTACTAAAATAATAAAGTGATTCCACTACCAGAATTGCTATTCCACAAGGAAAGCATATACAATGCTAGACAACTTTTATTATCTAACTGAATCTAAACTGCTTAGTATCATTTCCTTAAACTCCATATCCCAGTTAACCAGTGGTCCTTAAATTTTGGTAGCATAAAAAGGAGCTTGTGAAAAATAAATACACATGTATGTGAATATGTGTGTGCTTATGCATATGAATAGGTATATACAGAGTAACTATACAGTTAAGATAGAAAAATAGATAATTTAAATCACAATAAGTTATGTACAGTCAATTCTCATTATTTCTGATAGTCACATTCTATAAAGGCACAACAAACATTAAATTAGTGAATATTGAATTATTACTCCTAGGGAAATACAGAATTTGGCTCCTGTGGACTTCCAGTCATGTTTTCCTGAGCTGATAATATATAACCTTGTTTTGTGTGAGTTTCTGTTTGTGCATGCTCAGTCACTCACCTATGTTCAACTCTTTCTGACCCCATGGATGGCCTGCCAGGCTCCTCTGTCCATGGGATTTTCCAGGCAAGAATACTGGAGTGGGTTGCCATTTCCTTCTACAACCCAGAGATCTAACTGTCTCTTGCATCTTCTGCATCTGCAGTCAGATTCTTTCCCACTGAGTCACTTGGGAAGACCATGTTTCTCTTTAAAGACATCTTATTTCATATGTATTGTTGGTTCTTTAACCTTGAACTCATGTTCAGCAACACTGTAACTCATACCTAAATGAATCTTATCTGACACATATATTTCCTTCATAAGGCTCATCACAGTTTTCTTATTCTTGGGAACACTAGACAGAGCTACAACATTATATTTGGAACCCATTTTAAAAAGCAAAATCACAAAAGAAAACAAAAATGGTGAAGAAGATGTCGTTAAGTAATCTGTGACATGAATACGTTTACAACATGAGAACCAAAAGAAGAAAGCAGAGTTAGGCCTTGTTTGGTCTCAGCTGGGAATGTATGTGTTCATGGGGCCAACCCAAGTTTTTCTCCATCCTGTGCAGATGGTGCCCATGAATGATCATAAATGCATCGTGAATATTGGATTGGGGCTTACAAATAACCTTTACTGAGTAGGTGATTTCACAAAACAAAATCTACAAATAATAAGGATATGTATGTGTGGAGGCAGTGGAAGTTGAGGGAGGGGGCTTCCCTGGTGGCTCATGTGTCTGGAATGTAGTTTCACTCCTGGGTCAGGAAGATCCCCTAGAGAAGGAAATGGCTACTCCACCCCCATTCTTGCCTGGAGAATCCCATGGATAGAGGAGCCTGGCCGGCTACAGTCAATAGGATCAAAGAGAGTTGGACACAACTGAAATTGTGTGTGTGTGTCTTTGAATTCTGGGACAGAAGGAATAAAAGATGCATTTGAGAGTTGGCATACAAATAAAATAAGCAGCAGTAAAGTACTTTCCCTTTAAAATTCTGTTATTGATGAATTAAATAAGTCTTGCTTTCAATTTACTTAGATATATAACTGGTTTAAGAGAAATGGACAAACTGTAACTGCAAAGCATATGAAATTAAAATTACCTCCAAAATTTCTCTTTACCTCCAGGAATGAAAAATAAGTGGAAATGGTAATAATAACACACATTTTTATCTCTAGCACTGCCAAGAACCTATCCATCCATTGTCAGTCTTTGTCAATTTTATTTTAAGTTCTTTTGTCACTGAATTTCTACTTTTTTAATACTTTGGATAGACTGTTATGACACATATTTCTAACTCAAGATGGTAATTTTAGAAGCTGGACCAGAGTTGTGAGTTTTAATAAGTCATAAGGCAAGGACTAAGAAAAAGAACCCAAAATCTGTTCATAACGTAGATAGTGAAGTAAAAGCAAAGTGAAGTCGCTCAGTCATGTCTGACTCTTTGTGACCCCGTGGACTGTACCCTACCAGGCTCCTCAATCCACGGAATTCTCCAGGCAAGAATACCAGAGTGGCTTGCCATTTCCTTCTCCAGGGGATCTTCCCGACCCAGGGATTGAACCTGGGTCTCCCACATTACAGGCAGACACTTTACGGTCGGAGCCACCAGGGAAGACAAAGCCTTGACCTAGTCTTTGATTTGCGTGCGTGGTAGAAGTGAATCCTTTTAGCAGTATAGTGAGAAAAAGTATGGAAGAAAAGAAGAGAGGCATCACTTACTTCACCATTGCACATTAACTTCAAAATCATTTAGAAAAATAAAATGATACTCTGAAGTCATATTAAAAATGAAAAAAAAAAAAAAAACTTTGGAAGGAGCTTTGGCAATTTCTTACAAAACTAAACATACTCTTACCAATCTTGCAATTATGTTGCTTGTAATTTACCCAAAGGATTTGAAAGCATATGTCTACACAAAAATCTGCATGGATGTTTATAGGAATTACTCATAATTGAGTAAATTGGGAAGCAACCAAGATGTCCTTCAGTAGGTGAGTGTATAAACAGTGGTTCATCTCGATGATGGAATATAACTCAGTGCTAAAAAAGAAATTAACTATCAAGTCACAAAGACATAGAAGAAACTTAAATTTAAATGCATATTTTTAGGTGAAAGATGCCAACCTGAAAGGCTACGTATTGTATGATTCCAAACATATTAAATTCTGGAAAAGGCAAAAATATGAATAAAGCAAAAAAATTGGTGATTGTCAAAGTTGGTTGAGGGAAAGGTATAAATGGGCCAAGCATGGAGGATTTTTACATTAGTAAAACACTTCATATGATATCATAATGATGTGTAAATAAAGTCACTCAGTCGTGTCCGACTCTTTGCAACCCTGTGGATTGCAGCCCACCAGGCTCCTCAGTCCATGGGATTCTCCAGGCAAGAATACTGGAGTGGGTTGCCATTTCCTTCTCCAGGGGATGCTTCCCACCCAGGGATTGAACCTGGGTCTCCCGCATTGGAGGCAGACGCTTTAACCTCTGAGCCACCAGGGAAGCCTACCTTATGTCACTATATATTTGTCTAATGCTATAGAATGTAAGACATCAGGAGTGAATCATAATGTAAACTATGAACTTTGGGTGATTATGATGTGTCAATGTAGATTCATAAACTGTAATGAATGTACCACACTGGGGGGGATGCTGATAATGAAGGAGGCGATGCTATCTGGGGGGGGGCAATGGGTATAACAGGAATCTCTGGAACCTGCCACTCAGTTTTTCTGTGAACTTAAGACTGCTCTTAAAAAGTCTCTAAAAATACTTTTAATTTTAAAAAAATGAAAGAATAATAAAATTGAGTGCTTCCAAATAAAGACATGTTTGCCCTAGGAAATTAAACTATTTCATCAGGAATTAGGGGTCATGTTTTTCTAGTGAGTTTACATAGATTCTCTAAACAGAAATTAATTAATCAAGGAATTTAATTAATGCCTCAAGTGGACAAATTCAGTTAAGTAATCTTCTTTAATAATATATCCCACTTAGAGACTCAATCTCTGTTGCCATCCTACAGTGATCTACACTTTGTAAGGATCAGTAGACATCAGAAATAAAATGGTCCACTCAGGGCTGAGTTGTAATTATCAATTGAACTAATCATTCTAAATTGAAAGCTGTGCAAAAACTACACAACACAGGAGATGGTAGGAAAAAGTAAACATTATCAGACAAAGATGTAATATTACAATGCTTTGGTTCCTAATATGAATTAAATACATAAAGTAATTCTGCAGAAAGAACAAAGTCCAAAGCAGACACAAACTAATGAAAATCTTATTTGGTATATATCTAATTAAAAAAAAAAAACAACACTTAAAACACATACCTGTGCACATATATTACTCTTTTGTCAACTTTAGGAATCTTCAAAGAGTCATGAGAGGGAGGGAGCTGTATTTAAAAAATAAAATTTGGAATAAATAAAAGAATTGTAACAATACTAAAGCCTTACATTTAAAAAGATAAATTTAGGAAAAAAAATTGAAATAAAATTTGAAGCATGGTAAAAACTTACCAAGGTTAAAAAGAAGACTTCATTTGATAATTACAGCTTAATTTTAAAACAATATATTAATGATGTGCATTGATCATTTATGTCAGGCATTATTCTAGGTACTTTACAAATAAATATTCCTTAAAAGGCATCAAATGTATGTCAGTTTTATAGATAAGGAAACTGAGGTATATAGAGGTTAATTAACATGCCCATGGTCCCAGGGTAGGTAACTGTCAGAGTCAGTGACTGAGTTCTAGAGCTCACTCTTTTACTGTTGTAGCCACACATTCAGGAAGAAAAACTCACTCAGAAGGACAATGCAGAGAGTGGAGTGCAGTTTATTACACTGGCAGCCTTCAATACTTAGGCCCAAGGCAGAGTCCCCTCTTAGCCAAGAACTCCGACCAACTTTTGTGAAAACCTTGTATACTTTAAGTGTACTGCTCAAGCCCATATCCCCAAATTCCTTAAACCTAGCCTGGAAAGTGTTAAAGGGAGACACAAAGAGGTTACAGCCATGATTCATAATCAGAAGGGTCAACTGGTTATACATTGCAGCCTACACCAATGGGTGGCATAAAGATTACAAAGGTGATTGACTATTTTGGGGATTATTACATTGTTTTTGGTGATAGGAAACTTTGGTATGGAATCTGGTGTTTATCAGTCCAGGAGACCGGCTTGGCCATAGGTATGTTATCCCCATGGCTACTAAGCACATGGTCCAAAGCTCACTGAAAGTGCAAGAGTTTCAGTGGAGTTGCCTTCTTTTTCAAGATGGAGTCAGCTCAGCCTGTTCCTTTCCTCCCTCATTACCACTACCAGGACTACAAAAATTTTCTCTGATGCACCAGGGAGCAAAAATGTTTTCTCTTAACACTCTTAGCCAGGACATTCTACACTCAGTCTATGAACATCTAACTAACCCTTTCAATGTCTTGGCATTCTTTCTTATTCTCCCCATTTCCTCCTCTACCCCTTCCTTTATCCCTCTAACTCTTTAATCCTGATGACTTTCCAGCTTTTTTCCCCATCTTGTATAAGTGATTACCAGGAACTAGAGATCTCTTCAAGAAAATCAGAGATACCAAGGGAACATTTCATGCAAAGATGGGCTCGATAAAGGACAGAAATGGTATGGACCTAACAGAAGTAGAAGATATTAAGAAGAGGTGGCAAGAATACACAGAAGAACTGTACAAAAAAGATTGTCACGACCCGGATAACCACGATGGTGTGATCACTCATCTAGAGCCAGACATCCTGGAATGTGAAGTCAAGTGTGCCTTAGAAAGCATCACTATGAACAAAGCTAGTGGAGGTGATGGAATTCCCGTTGAGCTGTTTCAAATCCTGAAAGATGATGCTGTAAAAGTGCTGCACTCAATATGCCAGCAAATTTTGAAAACTCAGCAGTGGCCACAGGACTGGAAAAGGTCAGTTTTCATTCCAATCCCAAAGAAAGGCAATGCCAAAGAACACTCAAACTACTGCACAATTGCATTCATCTCACGTGCTAGTAAAGTAATGCTCAAAATTCTCCAAGCCAGGCTTCAGCAATAAGTGAACTGTGAACTTCCTGATGTTCAAGCTGGTTTTAGAAAAGGCAGAGGAACCAGAGACCAAATTGCCAACATCCACTGGATCATCAAAAGAGCAAGAGAGTTCCAGAAAAACATATATTTCTGCTTTCTTGACTATGCCAAAGCCTTTGACTGTGTGGATCACAATAAACTGTGGAAAATTCTAAAAGAGATGGGAATACCAGACCACCTAACCTGCCTCTTGAGAAATCTGTATGCAGGTCAGGAAGCAACAGTTAGAACTGGACATGGAACAACAGACTGGTTCCAAATAGGAAAAGGAGTACGTCAAGGCTGTATATTGTCACCCTAGGCATCTGGTCCCATCACTTCATGGCAGATAGATGGGGAAACAGTGGAAACAGTGTCAGACTTTATTTTGGGGGGCTCCAAAATCACTGCAGATGGTGACTGCAGCCATGAAATTAAAAGATGCTTACCCCTTGGAAGAAAAGTTACGACCAACCTAGATAACATATTCAAAAGCAAAGGCATTACTTTGCCGACTAAGGTCCGTCTAGTCAAGGCTATGGTTTTTCCTGTGGTCATGTATGGATGTGAGAGTTGGACTGTGAAGGAGGGTGAGCAACGAAGAATTGATGCTTTTGAAGTGTGGTGTTGGAGAAGACTTTTGGGAGTCCCTTGGACTGCAAGGAGATCCAACAAGTCCATTCTGAAGGAAATCAACCCTGGGATTTCTTTGGAAGGAATGATGCTAAAGCTGAAACTCCAGTACTTTGGCCACCTCATGCAAAGAGTTGACTCATTGGAAAAGACTCTGATGCTGGGAGGGATTGGGGGCAGGAGGAGAAGGGGATGACAGAGGATGAGATGGCTGGATGGCATCACTTACTCAAAGGATGTGAGTCTGAGTGAACTCCGGGAGTTGGTGATGGACAGGGAGGCCTGGCGTGGTGCAATTCATGGGGTCGCAAAGAGTCGGACACGACTGAACGACTGAACTGAACTGAAAATGCATTTTAGGCTTCTCCAGTGGCTCAGTAAAAAGAATTTGCCTGCAATGCAGAAGACATGGGTTCAATCACCCCTGGGTCCAGAAGATCCCCTGAAGAAGGAAATGGCAACCCACTCCAGTATTCTTGCCAGGGAAATCCCATGGACAGAGGAAACTGGCAGGTGGCAGTCCACGAGGTCACAAAAGAGTCAAACAGGACTTAGCAAATTAAACAATAAAACAAATGCACTTTAGTCCCAAAATTAAGTGATTTTGTGGGTCCATATTGTAATATGCAATCTTTAAAAACCTATCAGGTACTTAATTCAGTTTCTTATTTTTCCTTAATAGGAGAGCTGATCACTTAGCAGCCTTTGGTAGGAAAAGTTTCCATGGTCTTGTCTTAGATATATGGTAGTTACACATTAGATTAAATGAGAGCAAGAAGCAATAGATAATTAGCACCAATCTAGAGCCCACTATTAAAGTTACTCATTTAATAAAACAAATTGAAAACTGGTATCATTTAGGCCAAATTTGGCTGAAAGAACTATTTTGTTTAGCCCACAGTGCATTTTACACTTTTTAAAATTAGTTAGAAATGTTTACAAATCATAACATTACAAAAGGAAATCTGAATTTCTGGTTTATCCTAAATAACTAAATCTGACAGTGTAGCCTTGATTTTTCAAGGCAATAATCAAATGATGCTGAGTAACAATTTATATTTCCTTTAGACAAGCTTAGGATTCTACATTTTTTGTTTGTTTGTTTCTACACATATTCCAGTTCACTCATTTATACCTTCTGGCCCTTCTAGGCAGCTGATAATACAAACCCTGGCTCTTAAAATATTCATAAGCTGCACTACCACCCCTTAGGGTGGAAGAGAAATTAAGAATTTTCTAATTTGGTTTGTAACTGTAAACTTTTTTTTTTTTTTTTTTTACCAATTATTTCTAACTGGTTCTAAAACTGACCTAGTTTGGAAATTCACTAATCCTTTTTTAAAGACCAAAAATTTAAATACATGAGATATATATATTAATATTTAGGAACTGATTCAGTGTTCACTTGGGAATACTGAAATTGACAATCTTACAAAAACAGGAAAATCCAGAGGTCAGCCTAGAAGACACTGTGACTATGTCAAATCCAGAAGAGACATTCCTCTTAAGACATTCCTCTTAAGGAATATTGTTCTGAATAAAGTGAGCCAGTGAAGGACAATAATAATGAATTTTCAAGTTTTTCCATAGGGATAGAATTCTATTTGTTTACCCCAAAAGTGTTTGTCTAAAAAACATGGTAGAACAGCAGCTGTCATATTTTTGAATGAGTAGAACTTAGAGGTGATAGCCCACATGATTAGAAGGGAGGCTAATATTTTAATTAGATACTATGGTAGAGATCCATAAAAATAGCAACAGTTATGAGATTGCTTTTATTTATATTTTGGATAGAATGATTAAGATAACCTCAATTCACCTATCTTTGCACAGGGAGATATTTAGGTGTTGTTAAAAAGATGCTCAAACCACTTACTTGGCACACCATCACAGAATTTGGAATTACATAATTAAGATGTGAAACATGATCAACTGCTAATTTTATATTATTGGAAAAATTACACAAAACTTTGAGTCACAGCTGCTTCATAAGTAATACTAGAGAAAAATCTAAACTAATACATATATTTTTTGTAAGTGTTGACTAAAAAATTAGACTAAGAAATTTAGTCACAATCCAAAAGTAGAGAACTATTTTATTTGGTGGAAATGTTAAGGACGCCAACCCCGGGAGGCAGCATATCAGTAGCCCAGATAAAACTGCTCTGAGGAGGCAGGAAAGGGAATCAGACTATATACAAGTCTGCAACAAAGCAGGCAGGCAATCTGAACATCAAAGATTATGATTTAGTAAGGAAAACCAGATACCAGGTTAAGGAATTTAGTGTTCTTCTATGTATAGGAAGATGCAAGCCTCTGAGCTCACTAAATTCATTCCTTTCATATGCAACTCAGCTTTTTGGGGCCAAATCCTGTTTCTTGATTGTTTATATCCTTAATTTCTTGTTCATCTTAAGGCAAATTTGGTAAACAGCTGCTTCTTGCATCTCCTGAGCTCCTCAGCTATCATCTGGTGGCAGCATCTGCCGGATCGCAGGCATTGTGTTCTCTTTGGGGAGCCTTCATTCACATCTGGAAGCCCGAAACTGCTGATCGCTGTGACATTTCTTGCCCACCGATATGGCAGGAAATATTTCATTTCACATAAGCATTTGCTAAGAAAATGAACACCAATCTCTGAACACAGTACCCAGACTATATAAGGAAATTTACTGTATTTTTCAATATATACTCCATTTGTGCCTTTGTATATGTATGTGTGCCTTCTGTGGTTCTCGCAGCGCTGAGACAGGTAAGCTGCAAAGGACTGAAATGAGCAGAGAGGCAGAGAGTTTGCTCTCAACTTTCATTAAAGTTATCTATTAGGGTTTTGAAAGAAAAATATTCAAAAACTTCAGTCATGGCCACTTGGAGAAGTTACTGGGGTCTTTAGAACTTGTCATACAAAACAAAATTAAACAATTTTAATTTGATATTTCCAATTCACCATGCATTCTTCTGTGAATCTTTAGAGAAACTACTGACCTCAGCAGGCTACTTGCCCAAGGAATGGCATGGCAATTTTAGGTAGTTAAAATAGTAAAATGGCAACCCAGTCCACTGTTCTTGCCTGGAGAACTCCAGAGACAGGGGAGCCTGGTGGGCTTCCATCTATGGGGTCGCATAGAGTCAGACATGACTGAAGCGACTTAGCAGCAGCAGCAGAATAGTAAAAAAGGAGTCCAGAATGGCGATGGCTAAAAGACAAAGAAGGGAAAAGCTCACGAAAATAGAACAAAGGAAGGTCTGAGGACTGGAGTGAGAACCTCGGGTGAAGCAACAGCCCTTCTGGTTAGCCCAGTTTACACAGGGCAGGCTCAGGGAGAGGAGAAAAACCTGAACTCTATTCTCAACTGAACCCTACCTGCAGCCTAATCCCCTGGACAGGTTTGGAGCACTTTAAGGAAGTCAGAGTTGGTTCCACCTTGAGGCAAGGGGCCTGACATTTGTATTCTTGGGTTAGTGGTCTTTAACTGTGGGTTTTGGAGGGAGGAAGGACAACGAACAATTAGTTGTACCCACAGTACCCACAGTACCCAAGTACCCACAGCACCTGGGGGATGGGGGCACTGACTGTAGGGATTTGAGCAGGGCAGAGATAATGGACTCTCAAGAAGTCATAGTTGGAAACAGTTCATTGACAAAAATAAGTTCATCTTACATCTTCTTTCTGATACGTAAAAAATGGAATATTTCCTGCCATATTAGTAAACAAGGATGTCACAGTCATCAGGGATTGCAGTCCTCCAACGTGATAAGGTGACCCCTGAGGGAACACAGGAAGGAAAAGAATACCTGCCATCTAGCAATCATCAGACTACAACCACTCCCTAAGATGAGCCCCCAAGCAAACAGGATGTGAAAAATCCGGGATACTGGCCCCAGATAGCTGAGGTCTATATTAAAGGGATGGTTTCGTGAGACCAGACTCTTGCATCTTTCCACACATAAAAAAGCGCTAAATTCCTCAACTCTGGTAGTCTGGTCTTCTTTAATTAACAACAATCTCTTAATGTATAGACTACCTGCCCTTTGTTGCAAACTTCTGTATAACCTGACTCCTCTCCTCACCTCCCCAGGGGTTACTTGAAATGCTGGTTCCTGGGTTTGGAGTTCTAAAAATGTATGCCTAATAAAATATATCTCAAATTTTAAGCTGTGAGTAGTTTTTCAGTCAACAAACATGGATTAAAAATATCCCAATGGGAATTTACACTGGAGTATGCAAAATATTACACTTTTAATTACGGTTAGGAAATCAGAAAATAAATGCTGCAAAGCTCGAAATTTGAAGCCATAGGAGAAACCTTTGTAAATTAGGAAGCACTACTTTTTTAAGATGGAAGAAACCAAGACTCAAATGGTTTAAATATTCTAAAATTGCAGAGATGATATTAGTAGAGCCAAGAGTTGAGCCCAAATTCTATGACTCTAAAATGAGTTTTCATTATCTGTAGACTATAGGTTTCCTTTACAATAACATACTGAAAAATTAGCTTTTAAATTGGCTAAATAGAAATAATGATTTTTTTAGCTAAGATCATTATTGCAGACTATGGAAAAAAATCATAGCTGATTCATCTTATTTTGTTTTTCAAAATGGAATTTCAGAACCTATACTAACTGTTTTAAAGAATGTTGAAACTCCACATTTGAAATAATAGTTTAATTTTTGTTTATGTTCTACATTTATTAAAAACAAAACTTTATATTGTAACTTCAGTGCCCATTTAGGTCATCAGCTTGGTCTTGCTAATTATAAACAAGCCAATTGTTATGAAAGAAAGAATGTGATATAATATACATATTTTCTCTTGTGAAGAGAATCATCTTCTGGATAGTTAGACTACAAATTGACTTGGCAAGACAGAAAGTCAATGAAGGGCAATAAATAGACCCCATGGAAACATTTGCCTTAAACAGCCCAGTCTAAAATGCTCATTTTTTCAGATAATGTGAAGATTGGATTAGCCTAGTTAGGAGTTACATTTTCTAAATGAAATTCTGCAGTTGAAATGCCAAGGATTGGTTTTCTGTTTTCTGTTTGTTTATCATGCTATCATCCTTTTGAGAAAAACAAGCAGACTATTCTCTATTTTCTGGATATATTATATGAAGAAGAAACCATTTCCATAGGGAACTAAATTTTTCCCTGACTCATAGTATCATTACATGCTGGCAGAGTATTAAAAAGTAATTTAAGAATAAAAGATACAAATTATTGGCTCGTTGCTACCCTGCTTATTGAATAATATTGAATGTATTTCCCATTGAAATTTCAGAATCCTTACGTGGAAAGATCTATGGAGAAATAGCTCAACTAACCAAACCAAAAAGATGAACACACCAAGTGCTCACCAACACTCACATGCATTGAAGCTACAGTCAAGTGAGTGTAAAGATAGTGAGTATACACTTCACTTACTATCTTTTAACTCACTGTATTTAGGGAGTAAATATCTGCAGGTATAGAGTGTTATTGATGCCGAAAATTCCCTGCTTATTCTGAAAAGCAATAATCAGTTTAGTGACTTAGGGTCAGGTGAAGATGAAAAGGGGTTTTGATACGAGTCTGTTGCTTTGAGGTAATCAGCAAATTGAGTGTCACTATAAAATGGAAACAGGAGGAAATGCTGATCTCTTTTCTTTCCATATCCCAACACTATATTTCAGAAAAGAAATAAACGTGGAATAGTATAAGCCCCATTTTATGCTGATTTTTCAAATTTTATAAGTTGGATTCTAGATTCTGAGGTCAGCTCAGTTCAGTTACTCAGACGTGTCTGACTCTTTGTGACCCCATGAATCGCAGCACGCCAGGCCTCCCTGTCCATCACCAACTCCTGGAGTTCACTCAGACTCATGCCCATCGAGTCAGTGATGCCATCCAGCCATCTCATCCTCTGTTGTCCCCTTCTCCTCCTGTACCCAATCCCTCCCAGCATCAGAGTCTTTTCCAATGAGTCAGGTCTTCGCATGAGGTGGCCGAAGTATTGCAGTTTCAGCTTAATATCATTCCTTCCAAAGAAATCCCAGGGCAGATCTCCTTCAGAAAGGACCAGTTGGATCTCCTTGCAGTCCAAGGGACTCTTAAGAGTCTTCTCCAACACCACAGTTCAAAAGCATCAATTCTTCTGCACTCAGCTTTCTTCACAGTCCAACTCTCACATCCATATGTGACTACTGAAAAAACCATAGCCTTGACTAGATGGACCTTTGTTGGCAAAGTAATGTCTCTGCTTTTCAATATGCTATCTAAACTGGTCGTAACTTTCCTTCCAAGGAGTAAGTGTCTTTTAATTTCATGGCTGCAGTCACTATCTGCAGTGATTTTGGAGCCCAAAAAAATAAAGTCTGACACTGTTTCCACTGTTTCCCCATCTATTTCCTATGAAGTGATGGGACCAGATGCCATGATCTTCGTTTTCTGAAGGCTGAGCTTTAAGCCAACTTTTTCCTCTCCTCTTTCACTTTCATCAAGAGGCATTTTAGTTCCTCTTCAGTTTCTGCCATAAGGGTGGTGTCATCTGCATATCTGAGGTTATTGATATTTCTCCCAGCAATCTTGATTCCAGCTTATGTTTCTTCCAGCCCAGGTTTCTCATGATGTACTCTGCATAGAAGTTAAATAAGCAGGGTGACAATATACAGCCTTGACGTAGTCCTTTTCCTATTTGGAACCAGTCTGTTATTCCTTGCCCAGTTGTAACTGTTGCTTCCTGACCTGCATATAGGTTTCTCAAGAGGCAGGTCAGGTGATCTGGTATTCCCATCTCTTTCAGAATTTTCCACAGTCTATTGTGATCCACACAGTCAAAGGCTTTGGCATAGTCAATAAAGCAGAAATAGATGTTTTTCTGAAACTCTCTTCCCTTTTCCATGATCCAGTGGATGTTGCCAATTTGAACTCTGGTTCCTCTGCCTTTTCTAAAACCAGCTTGAACGTCTGGAAGTTCACGGTTCACGTGTTGCTGAAGCCTGGCTTGGAGGATTTTGAGCATTACTTTAGTAGCGTGTGAGATGAGTTCAATTGTGCGGTAGTTTGAGCATTCTTTGGCATTGCCTTTCTTTGGGATTGGAATGAAAGCTGACTTTTTCCAGGCCTGTGGCCACTGCTGAGTTTTCCAGATTTGCTGGCATATTGAGTGCAGGGCTTTCACAGCATCATCTTTTAGGATTTGAAATAGCTCAACTGGAAGTCCATCACCTCCACTAGCTTTGTTCATACTGATGCTTTCTAAGGCCCATATGACTTCACATTCCAGGATGTCTGGCTCTAGGTGAGTGATCACACCATTATGATTATCTGGGCAAATTGGAAGTGGTCAAACAAGAGATGGCAAGATTGAACATCAACATTCTAGGAATCAGCAAACTAAAATGGACTGAAATGGGTGAATTTAACTCAGATGACCATTATATCTACTACTGCAGGCAGGAATCCCTCAGAAGAAATGGAGTAGCCATCATGGCCAACAAAAGAGTCCAAAATGCAGTACTTGGATGCAATCCCAAAAATGACAGAATGATCTCTGTTTGTTTCCAAGGCAAACCATTCAATATCATAGTAATCCAAGTCTATGCCCCAACCAGTAACACTGAAGAAGCTGAAGTTGAAGGTTCTATAAAGACCTACAAGACCTTTTAGAACTAACACCAACGGGAGACAGGGATCAAGACCATCCCCATGGAAAAGAAATGCAAAAAAGTGAAATGGCTGTCTGGGGAGGCCTTACAAATAGCTGTGAAAAGAAGAGAGGCGAAAAGCAAAGGAGAAAAGGAAAGATACAAGCATCTGAATGCAGAGTTCCAAAGAATATGAAGAAGAGATAGGAAAGCCTTCAAAAGTGATCAATGCAAAGAAATAGAGGAAAACAACAGAACAGGAAAGACTAGAAATCTCTTCAAGAAAATGAGAGATACCAAGGGAACATTTCATGCAAAGATGGGCTCGATAAAGGACAGAAATGGTATAGACCTAACAGAAGCAGAAGATATTAAGAAGAGGTAGCAAGAATGCACAGAAGAGCTACACAAAAAGATCTTCACAACCAAGATAATCACGATGGTATGATCACTCATCTACAGCCAGACATCCTCTGAGGTCAGTCCTCTGTTTTAAAGAAACTATGATCAATATTGTAAAATAATCTTCCCAAGGGAAAAAAACACCAACATTTTTTTATAAGGCAAAATGACATCATGATACTTTTGATAATTTCTGGATAGAAATTGTATTTATTGGACTACCCTGGGCAAAATAACAAGAGAAGATGAGTTGGCAACAACAGGATTCCATGTTGTCAGCCTTCTATCTTCATGCCACATCTAGGCCACATTTAGACTTTCAGAGTCCAGTTCCAAAGCTGCCTTTTATATGAAGTTTTCCCTCATCTCTTCACTCTGAGATAATCTCTTATCACAATGAGTTTTCTTATTCTGGGCCACCTCTTTGGCTATATCACCAATTTCTTAAAATCTAAGGTAATGTCAATTTATCTTTATTACCCAGCAGCCACGCCAGTAGGTAATAATTACCAAAAAAAAAAAAAAAAAAAGAATTTTGTAGAAGCAAACCAAATTATGGAAAAAAGTAAAGCTCTAATTTGACAAATTAATAATATATACTCCGTCTTTCACAGCATGTTAAAGACCAGGAGATAACGTGATAATGGCCAAGGTAGTGGTAAGTACATAAGGGTCTAAAGAACACAGTATCGTGGTTGCCTTCTCATCATCATCACCACACCACTGAGTCAGAATCCCAGATATATTACAGAAGAAACAAAGCTGCCCTGAGAAGTGAAGTGGAAAGAATTAATTATTACTGAAATGTCATTTGACTGTCAAGAGACACTGCTATTTAATCATTTCCTACATGTATCCCCTATCATGAGGTACAGTAAAGGGATTTCCTTAATGTAACTTCAAGGGAAACACTTATAGTTTCAGACTAATGCAATTTTACAGTTCTAGGCTATTTCACAGAGTACAGCAGCTATTTCTCAAACTAATTAATAGAGCAGACTATTTTACAGTCAAATCAGAATTGAACCATGAAAGAGCAGTCCAAAATTTTAGTTTCAGCTTATTAACTAATACAGTATAAGGTTTCTGGATTTTACTCCCTCAATCCTTCAGTTCATTCTTCTTACATCATTTTCAGTGTTTAACCTGCCTAAGGTTCTCAGTTAATGGCTAATTGAAAAGGAATCTATATGTATGATGCCTGATGTGGAAACACTGGAAAGAGAAAAGAGGAACACATAATTTCTACTTTCCAGGAACCTGAGAATACAAGAGGACACAGATCCAACAAACATGTAAACACACATAAATAAATATATGTCTCCACACAAATTTAAGTACAAGCATAGATTAGATGTTTTAGGAACATTGTTGACTGATGATATTTCAGGGAAGGTGTTGGCTGAAAAAATTGCACAGTCTAAAAGTTGAGAATTCTGTTTTATTTAGCAGACTAACTGCTAAAAGACAGTTTCTCAGATAGCTCCAAGGGACTGTTCCAAAGAAGTAAGGGAGGAGCTCAGATATACAGTTTTTGCAACAAACTAAGTAGTCAAAAGTTATGACCAACCTAGATAGCATATTCAAAAGCAGAGACATTACTTTGCCAACTAAGGTCTGTCTAGTCAAGGCTACGGTTTTTCCTGTGGTCATGTATGGATGTGAGAGTTGGTCTGTGAAGAAAGCTGAGCACTGAAGAATTGATGCTCTTGAACTGAGGTGTTGGAGAAGACCCTTGAGAGTCCCCTGGACTGCAAGGAGATCCAACCAGTCCATTCTGAAGGAGGTCAACCCTGGGATTTCTTTGGAAGGAATGATGCTGAAGCTGAAACTCCAGTAGTTGACTCATTGGAAAAGACTCTGATGCTGGGAGGGATTGGGGGCAGGAGGAGAAGGAGATGACAGATGATGAGATGGCTGGATGGCATCACCGACTCAATGGACGTGAGTCTGAGTGAACTCCAGGAGTTGGTGATGGACAGGGAGGCCTGGCATGCTGTGATTCATGGGGTCGCGAAGAGTCGGACACGACTGAGTGACTGAACTGAACTGATCTGAGGTAGCCAAAGCATCAAAAGATTATTAAAGAAAAAACAAACATCTAAAGATAATAAATTTAGCACTTTTCTAAGTTTGGGAAGATACAAGAGTCTGGGCTTCCTGGCTGTCTAGGGCCAGTATTCTGTCTTTTTCTTTTTTCCATGTTGAATTCCCTCAGGGTATACAGTTGGGTGTGGCTGCAGTGACTGATGCTCGGAATGTCATTACATCCTTTGATTAGATGGCAGGTGACATTTTTCATCCATGAAAGTATAATACAAATGCCAGAGAATCAGGAATGCAGAAGTTAAAGAGTTTGGCTCAATTTATTTAAAACAGTAGAATGAATAGTGTAAACCATGGGCTTTGGGTAATTATGATATGTCAACAAATGTTCATCAGTTGCAATAAATGTACCACTTGGGCAAGGGATGTTGATAACACATGAGGCTATGCATGTGTGGGGGCCAGGGCTTTCTGGGAAATCTCTGTACCTTCCTCTCAATTTTGCTATGAACATAAAACTGTTTTACACCAGCAAAATATTAATAAAAGTGCACAAATGAGTAGAATGTACTGTCAAAAGCTTATCTAAAGGAGAGAGGACTTAAAAGGGATAAAGTAGAGATGGAATTTTGAAGTTACTTAAGTTTGATCACTTAATTTTATCAATATGTAAAGGTAATGAGGATGTGTTTTTTGCATTACAAGAGGATTCTCCTAGTACCAACTTATTCTGTATTTAATCATGGCTTGTTTTTACTGATGTTTTTCAAAGTTTATTGACTCGTCTCCCACAGAGACTACAATAGATAGACTTTCAGGATAAGTTCTATTTTTTTTAAAGATAAAAAATGTGCTCTTTCAAATAACTTTTTCTTAAAACAGAGGCCCAATAATTTACATAGTACCCTTTAGAAATGTTTATTGAGAAGTCAACATGGTAGAGAAGAAAAAGTACTGCTAAAGGAGAAGATGATCTTTCTTCTCATCACTTATTGGTTGAACAACAATGAGACTATAAATTAAATTTTCTGGGCCCCAGAATTCTCTCCTAAAATTAATTAATATATCTCTCTTTTCTTTCTTTTTCTCACAGTTATGTTTATGAAGTTTCACGTAACATGTGGAACAAGAGATAAAAGAATCAGTCATGGCCTTAAAATTATTTGCTGCATAGAAGGTTAGCAAGTAAACACATTAACAAAGTACAGAAAAGGTTCATTTGAAGTTTTAAGAAGAAAAATTAATCAGTTATTCTGTGTGCTTCAATACAAGTGACCACCGATTGCCATGGATACACACACAACACAGGGTTCCTAAACACATGGCAAGGGGAGACTCATGGAGGAACTCAGGAAGAACTTTGTGGAGAGAGCATTACTTAATATTAAAGGAATGGTAGGGACAAAATAAGCATAGAAGTGAGAGTAGGTGTGAAAAAGACATGAGGGAGATCTGGAATAGTTTTAAACTGAAAATGATCATGGTAATGCTGGAGTTCAAGGTAAGGATGAAAGATAAATGCAAAAAAAATAAGGGTAGAGAGTTAGGGGAAGGCTGGATTATGAGGATCAGTGTGTGCTAAATAATTCAGATTTTATATGAATGGCTTATTTATGGGAGGTCTTTGAAGGATTATAAATAGCAGACTGACTTGATCAGTTTGCCTTTCAAGAAAGATCATTCTACCAAGCATGAGGACGATAAACTAGAAAAGGACTGAACTAAAGCCAAGGAAATCAGTAATAAAATATGGAGTAGCCCAATCAACGGATATCAAGGGATATGAGATCATAGAAGGGAGTGAATTATAAGAGATACTGGGAAAACAAAACAGTAAGATTTAGATACTATTACATGTAAGTGTCAACAGAGAAAGGAGAGTCAAGGATGGCTGCCAGCCTCTCATTTGGGCCTTGTATGAGTCAATGATTGACAAGTAACAACCACTAAATCTCTCTGGTGGATAACACTACACAATTATTTCTTGCTTACACACCTGCAGCTGTAGCTTGAGCACAACTGGACTTGACTCTAAATGTTAGGTTGGGTCCAATTATCCAATCTACTTCACATGTCTCTCATCTTCCATAGACTAACACCTACCTAAATCATTTTCTTATCACAAAAAGCAGAAAGTCAGCCCAGTGGCCTTTTAAGCCTTTGTGTCACATATACCAACATTGCGTTGGCCAAACAAAGTCATGTGGTGGAGTGTGAAGTCAAGAAGTGGTAAAACAACTGCATCCACCATGGAGTCAAGGCAAGGGTGTGTGTATACAACAGCAATCCAAGAAAATGAAGAACTGAGGCCAATGATTCAATTTACCACCCAATCCCATGTGGGTGGTGGGTAACTCCTATGATAAAGAACTAAAGAGAAAGAACGTTATTTGAACATAGAAAAAAATGGAATTTGAATTTGGACATATTGCAATGCCTCTAGCACTTCAAATCACTGATGTTTAGCAGGCAGTTTGGGGTATATATATACACACATATATATATATATATGTATATATATATATATATATGGCTGCTGGGAGAATTATATCTGTGTTGGGAATACAGACGGGGAGTTGTCGGCACTGATATTTAGAAGACATTGTGGAGTGAATAATGAAGAGACTCTGGGGGAAAGAAGCACAACATTTAAGGGATGAGCAGCAGCAGAAGATCCATAAAGGAAAATGAAATAAATAGTAGAGAAACAAAACCAAAGAATAAACTGATTTTATGTGTCAAAAGCTACATAGGGGCCCAGGGAGGAAAGGACTGAGAATTCTTAATTGGATTTAAAATTTAAAAGTGCATTAGTAGCCTTATCACAACCATTTACAAAAACATGGTAAATAGAAACCCAGATTCATCTCAAAAAGACTACTTATTACCTCCCAGGTTTCCACATTATCTCCTTTCCTCAACTCTACCATCACTTCTATTTCCCTTCAATACAAAGGCAACTCTGCCTCTTGAACATGTCCTATATGGGTAGCCTATCCTTTCTCCAGGGGAACTTCCTGACCCAGGAATCGAACCAGGGTTTCCTGCATTACAGGTGGATTCTTTATGTACCAGCTGAGCTACCAGGGAAGCCCTATGTTGGTTCAACTCAGCATTTCTTCCTCTTGTACCACTACAGTAACCACCACATCCTACAAAAGGTTCCTAGCAAGTCTCCTGCCTCCACTCTTATCCACGTTGCTATTCATTTTCACATCACAAATAGACAGATCTTTAAAAATAAGATTAAGGTAATCACAGTATATATTTCCCTATATAAAATAACACTCCTACCCCTAATACCCTGGAAGTCCTAGTTTGATCTCAGACAATCTCTTCTATTATTCTCCCTCCAGGTCAGTGTATTTCACCCAAATTGTCTTTATAAATCTCAGTGACCTCAAAGTTGTCCTTACTTAGAATTTTTGAACTAACTGCTGCCTAGTTCTATAGCTGGCTCTTCTGCTAGAAAACCAACTTCTTAAAGTCTGAGATAACATTTACTTGACATTCTCTGTCCACTGATTTCATATTGCTTACTTTCTAATAATTAAAGTTTTAGTTTAAATGAAGCTTTCTTTGAACACTGAAATGAGCTGCTTTATAGTTTTTTTCTGTCATAAAATCCTACCCTAATGTTCAACATTGTACTTGTCAGTATCTGAAATTTTGTTATTGTTATTTTTGTCTCCTAGCATTTGTGCAGATGTATTCAGTTCAGTTCTGTTCAGTTGCTCAGTCATGTCCAACTCTTTGCGACCCCATGAATTGCGGCATGCCAGGCCTCTCTGTCCATCACCAATGCTTGGAGTTCACCCAAACTCATGTCCATCGAGTCGGTGATGCCATCCAGCCATCTCATCCTCTGTCGTCCCCTCCTCCTGCCTCTAATCCCTCCCAGCATCAGAGCCTTTTCCAATGAGTCAACTCTTCACATGAGGTGGCCAAAGTATTGGAGTTTCAGCTTTAGCATCAGTCCTTCCAAAGAACTGGTGGCTCAGAGGTTAAAGTGCCTGCCTGCAATGTAGGAGACCTGGGTTCAATCTCTGGGCTGGGAAGATCCCCTGGAGAAGGAAATGGCAACCCACTCCAGTATTCTTGCCTGGAGAATCCCAATGACGGAGGAGCCTAGTGGGCTACAGTCCACAAGGACAAGACTGAGCAACTTCACTTTCACTTTCCAAAGAACACCCAGGACTGATCTCCTTTAGAATGGACTGGTTGGATCTCCTTGCAGTCCAAGGGACTCTCAAGAGTCTTCAACACCACATTTCAAAAGCATCAATTCTTCAGCGTTCAGCTTTCTTTACAGTCCAACTTTCACATCCATACATGACCACTGGAAAAACATAAGCCTTGAATAGACAGACATTTGTTGGCAAAGTAATGTCTCTGCTTTTCAATATGCTGTCTAGGTTGGAAATAACTTTCCTTCCAAGGAGTAAGCGTCTTTTAATTCCATGGCTGCAGTCACCATCTGCAGTGATTTTGGAGTCCAGAAAAATAAAGTCTGACATTGTTTCCACTGTTTCCCCATCTATTTCCCATGAAGTGATGGAACCAGATGCCATGATCATCATTTTCTGAATGTTGAGCTTTAAGCCAACTTCTTCACTCTCCACTTTCACTTTTATCAAGAGGCTTTTTAGTTCCTCTTCACTTTCTGCCATAAGGGTGGTGTCATCTGCATATCTGAGGTTACTGATATTTCTCCTGGCAATCTTGATTCCCACTTGTGTTTCTTCCTGCCCAGCATTTCTCATGATGTACTCTGCATATAAGTTAAATAAGCAGGGTGACAATATACAGCCTTGATGTAGTCCTTCTCCTATTTGGAACCAGTTTGTTGTTCCTTGTCCAGTTCTAACTGTTGCTTCCTGATCTGTATATAGGTTTCTCAAGAGGCAGGTCAGGTGGTCTGGTATTCCCATCTCTTTAGAATTTTCCACAGTTTATTGTGATTCACACAGTCTAAGGCTTTGGCATAGTCAATAAAGCAGAAATAGATGATTTCTGGAACTCTCTTGCTTTTTCCATGATCCAGCAGATGTTGGCAATTTGATCTCTGGTTCCTCTGCCTTTTCTAAAACCAGCTTGAATATCTGGAAGTTCACAGTTCATGTATTGCTGAAGTCTGGCTTGGAGAATTTTGAGCATTAGTACCCTGTTACAAGTCACTTCCATAACTCTCAGACATGGAACTGGACCTTAGTGGATATTAGCAATTATTGTTGAATAAATGCATAGCATTTTGAAGTAACTGCATGAGTTGAAGAGTAAACATGAGAAAAAGAATTGGAAACTCTGAGGGTAAAATAATTAATTCTAAACCTTGACCAAAGCAAAAAAGAGAGATAATAAGGTACTCAGAGGGAACAAACATTATTTATTTTTACACGTATGTATGCATATGTATTTTATTGCAATGTTTTTAGATTTTTAAATGCTGATGAGAATGGAAGCTGAGAGAGCATATAAAGTAGAAAAAGGAAATAACAAAGGCAATCTGCTCATGAGGAATGGAGATGGTACATTCAGAGTATGAATGAAATTATTAGACACTGACAGAAAATGCAAACTTCTTCCACTTAAATTGGCAAGAAGAATGAAAATGAGTGATTGTTTTTTCTTTGTAAAAACTACTGTATGTACCATTGTATAATCTATTCTTTGCACTTGATATTAATGCATGTTTTCCTTCTCATTTTTACTTATGAAGGGGACTGTATGAAATTTTTTATTTATGAAGAGGATGTACTATACTTATCTGATATATTTCTTTTACTTGAAAGTAGAAAGTTTGTTTCCACTTGTTTATTATTTTAAATCAGATTCAGTTCAGTTCAGTTGCTCAGTCGTGTCAGACTCTTGGCGTCCCTATGAACCATAGCATGCCAGACCTCCCTGTCCATCACCAACTGCCGGAGTACACCCAAGCCCATGTCCATCGAGTCAATGATGCCATCCAACCATCTTATCCTTTGTCGTCCCCTTCTCCTCCTGCCCTCAATCTTTCACAGCATCAGGGTCTTTTCCAGTGAGTCAGCTCTTTGCATCAGGTGGCCAAATTATTGGAGTTTCAGCCTCAACATCAGTCTTTCCAATGAACATCCAGGACTGATCTCCTTTAGGATGGACTGGTTGGATCTCCTTGCAGTCCAAGGGACTCTCAAAAGTCTTCTCCAACACCACAGTTCAAAAGCATCAATTCTTTGGTGCTCAGCTTTCTTTATAGTCCAACTCTCATATCCATACATGACCACTGGAAAAACCATAGCCTTGACTAGACGGACCACTGTTGGCAAAGTAATGTCTCTGATTTTTAATATGCTGTCTAGGTTGGTCATAACTTTCCTTCCAAGAAGTAAATGTCTTTTAATTTCATTTCTGCAATCGCCATCTGCAGTGATTTTGGAGCCCAGAAAATAAAGTCTGACACTGTTTCCACTGTTTCCCCATCTATCTGCTATGAAGTGATGGGACCAGATGCCATGATCTTCGTTTTCTGAGTGTTGAGCTTTAAGCTAACTTTTTCACTCTCCTCTTTCACTTTCATCAAGAGGCTCTTTAGTTCTTCTTTGCTTTCTGCCATAAGGGTGGTGTCATCTGCATATCTGAGGTTATTGATATTTCTCCCAGCAATCTCGATTACAGCTTTTGCTTTCTTCAGCCCAACATTTCTCATGATGTGCTCTGCATATAAGTTAAGCAGGGGGACGATGTACAGCCTTGACATAGTCCTTTTCCTATTTGGAACCTGTCTGTTGTTTCATGTCTAGTTCTAACTGTTGCTTCCTGACTCTTACACAAACCATATATATATATATATTATATATATATATGGAATAAATATATAAATCTTTATGAAAGTTTTAGAATATCTCAATAGAAAAAAACTACAGTTGATGTTCTTAAAGACTTTGAAGTCATGATACATATTGCAAAACTGACCTGCAAAATTGTTTCCAACTTATTACCTTCTAGTCTCATGAACAATAGGTATTATCTACTGAAAGTTTTGACAATTTGATGGATGAAAATTTGGACTTCTTTTAAGGTATGCTTCTCTGATTTCTAGTAGAGATGAAGTTTTTTTGCACAGAATATTTTCTTTATTTCTTTTGTGAGTTGTTTGTTCATTTCAGCTGCCTGATTTTCTACTGGAACATTTGTCTTTTACAATTTCTGATAGTTCTTCATATGTTTACATGTTATTTAAGGGTAACATAAAATTATTGTTTCACAGATTTTAATTTATCATGGTAACATGTATCGTTATATTATATATAACAAGCAGTAATGTATACAATATGGGGTTCCGTGGTTGCTCAGTTGGTAAAGAATCTGCCTGCAGTACACGAGATTCTGGTTTGATCCCTGGGTTGGGAATATCCCCTGGAGGAGAGCATGGCAACCCATTCTAGCATTCTTGCCTGGAGAATCCCCATGGACAGAGAAGCCTGGTGGGCTACAGTCCATGGGGTCGCAAAGAGTCATACATGACTGAGTGACTAAGCACAGCATCACAATGTATACATTGTATTATGCATAATATGAATAGCAGGAATAATTAAACTATAACACTCAATTGAATTTAAAATTCATCAAGGATGTTAAATTGTGCAAAATAAACAAACAGAAAACCTGTGCTTGTTGTGCTAGGTAACCTTCAAAGATGCCCAGGTTCTTACCCTAGAAATTGCAAGTATGTTATGTTACCTGGAAAAAGGGATTTTGCACATACAATTAAGACTACTGAATTTAAAACAGGCCTAAATTAATCATATTAACCCTTAAAAGCAAAACAAGTTTTTTTCTTGTTGGGAATAATAATATGTGGCAGTGAGGATGTCAGAAAGAGTACAGCAGTGAGGGAAATTTGCTGTGCCATTAGTGGTATACTGAGCCTATGTGCAATAATAAGAGAGAGACCTCTGGGAGGGAAGGGATCCATTCCAGCTGACAGCCCACAAGGAACAAGGATTGCAGTTTTCTAAATGCATACATCTGAAGTCGTCCAACAATCTGAGTCTCCCACAGAATCTAAATAAGACTCCAGGCTAGCAACTGCCTTGACTGGCCATGTAAGTCTTAGACCAAAGATAATGCCTAAACCCCTCCAGACTCCTGACCTACAGAATTGAGAGAAAATAAATGTGTATTGCTTTAAATCACTAAGTTTGTAATAATCAGTAACAGCACCAATTGAAAACTAATATAATTTAAAACAACAAAATAAGGTGTATAAATTCAGGTAGACCACTGAATTTTAAAATCTAAAGTTCATCAGATTTGGAATTACTTAATTAAACTGCTCATAAAATGATGAATATATAAGTATGTTATTTGATTAACAGACCCAAGGTGTGATAAAATTTTCCCAATGTCATTGCATCCTACCATTGAATAACTGTATCATTCAACTCAAGAAGCTGCAAAAGATTTTTTCCCATCTCTTCACAGACTTAGAAAACATGATTTAGAATACACACTTCTAATCCAATGATATCTCATATTTGATGGTAGCCTAAAGACATCTTATTGTGTTATCAGAAGTATGTTCAATATGCCTGAATTAATCATTAAAAATGTTTGTGAAAAGTACAAATTGGCAAGAGACAAGAACATAGCCCATCAATGTGGGATTACTTTGAAAAAGGAGGTCCATTCACTTACAGATAATGATTTTAAATTAGAAAATGATGATGTGAGGATGATATTCTTTAACAGGCTTTAATTTGATCATTATTTCTAAGGACCTACCAGTATACTAAACTCTGCATACTGGTTGGATGAGTATGCATTTTTTTTTCCCCACTCTTTGTCTTGTACTTTTCTCTCAGAGCAATTCAGGAGTATATACCAGAGCAATGAATAACAGTCATTTCTTTTTTTTCCTCTTAAAGTCAAGGATCTGAGGACACAAGTTTGACAAATACCATTCATAATTATTTCTAGCAAGTTCAGTCTTAGGAGAAATACTAATGGATCAGGATAGTGATTAATGCAAGTAATTAATACAGGGTGACATTGAATGAAAATGATCTGACAATATCTTATAGCTAAAACATAAAATCACTGGAATGAATGCTTTGAAGAAATATCTTCCAGTTCAAAGAGCTGCTAAAATATTTAAATACAAATATTTCCATGATAATGATACTTAGAGAAAAGCATACAGGAACATTATTTTTATAACATAAACATAAATTTTTGAATTAACATTATTATTTCCTATTCTATAGTAACATGCATCATTTAATCACTAGAACTTAATACTCAACACATATGAGATGTCTGACATATGATTCTTGCATAAATTGATGAATGAATTGCTAAAACTCTCTTGGCATTTTAAGAAATAAATTCTGTAGGTAATAGCCATTAGCAGAAAATACCATGTTGGCCAAGTCTTCCACACTGTTGATTTTTGGACCTACAGCTGGAAAATGAGCCAGAGATGAGAGAATAAGAACAAAAGGAAGATGACCAACAGGAGCAGTATACAACAAGGTCACAGGGTATCTGCCGAATGTCAGAGGTCTGATTCTCACTTCTTTCTCTGCCACTTTATATTTGGTGATCTTGGTCAAGTAATTTAGCTCCTCAAGACTTATTTTCCTCATCTGTAAATAGTGATAATAATATTAAACTTATAAGATTGCTGTGAAGATTAAACGTAATAATATCATCACTGCCTTGCACTTGTCTAACCTAAGGGGCTTCCCTGGTAGTTCAGAAGTTAAAGAATCTGACCATAATTCAGGAAACCAGAGTCTGAGCCCTGGGTCAGGGAGATTGCCTGGAGAAGGGAATGGCAACCCACTCTAGTATCCTTGCCTGGAGAATTCCATGGACAGAGGAGCCTGGTGGGCTACAGTCTATGGGGTTGCAAAGAGTTGGACACGATTGAGCAACTAACACACACTTGTCTAACACATAAGAGTCAAAAATAAATAGTAATTATTATGGATATTTTTAACTAAAGTAGCAAGAGTAGTTTTCAGCTTAGTTATTTTAGAATGAATATTAAGAAGCCACCTTTCATTTCTTTTCCTTGTTAAGCGGAATCCTTTCATTAACTCCTGGATCCTCACTGATTTTCATTATATCTCACTAATAGAAGATGAAACCAACCATCACTGATTGCATTATGATTAACTTCCCTAGTTGTCATTTTCAAACAGTGAAGGATGACATGGCAATGATATCCCTTAATTAGTTAAACATTTCTCATTTATAAACTAGAAAGGATATTCTATTTCATGAATTTAAATGTGTTTTGACCCAATGAAGCTAATTCTCTTGTTCATGGACGTGGGCTATTTAAAACAGCATTTAGTAGGGGGTTATCAGGTCAGGGAGAATTACTTTTCTCAAAGGCAAACCAAGTAGTTATATTAAAAAGGCTATGTCTGCATCTATAGCCTGAATTACTTAGCCAATGGCAAAGTAAAAGAGGGTCATAATCCATAGTGAAAACTGAGGAAATCTCACTAAGGTTAAAACAGTAGATTTTACTAAATTATGCTATTCACCTTCATTCTATTTCCCTCCACACTTTTTATCCCCAGGAATGGTTTAAATAGAATTTCATCCCTCTATTGTTAGAAAGTTCTGCCTCACATTCTGCTTAAAATCTGCTTCCATGGAACATCTGCCTCAGACTCCAAATAGTGAAGGAGTGAAGAAAATATTTTACCTATAAAATTTTAATCATTTTATTCACTCTAACTCATAAGATGTGTTTCATCATCTATAAATATATATGTATATATGCATATGCATATAAATCTATAAGGTGTGTGTGTGTGTGCCTGTATAAAACTTTCAGATGTTTCTTATGTAGAAGGTGTAAAAAATATGGTGTTTGAAAAGAAGAGTTATTCCATGTAGATAACAGATCTCCCACCTAAATGCAGTGACACCTTCCTAGACACAAAATTCAACAGCAATTCATTAAGAGAAAAATAAACTAGAGAGTAACATTTTTAAAAATGTTAATGCATCATCATAATAAATAATGGTTTTCTTTTTATATATACTTTTTTACCAAAATGGAATACATTGTAATGAAATAGCTCCTTGACTTAGGAAGCACTGATTAAACACAGCCTCACTGTAAAGCTGAACTTAGTGTGAATTTATCAGGTTCTGATACGATGTTCCCAGATCCCTTCTAGACCTAGCTTCAGTTTGTTGGAGTTAATTTCCTACAAAAATAGGCAAAACTAAAAGGAACAATAGAATGTGAATCTGTTTGACTCTGTAAGAATTCTGCACTGTTTCCAATTTTTTTGTCTCTAAAAATGTCACATTGTGATATTAGAAGCCTTTTGATTCAAATCTCTCAGATGGTGGTATTCCAATGAACTTACAATGACATTGGAAAATCAGAATTCTCAATTATTAACTGTATATTAAAAACTGTCTACTCTTAACTAGTCCATTATCCCCAGCTTTTCCGCTTGATTTACTTTTCCTTCTGTTCCTCTTTCACCCTTCTTTCCTTTTTTCCTTTTCTTATCCCTCCTTCCTCTCCCCCCTCTCTTCTCCCTCTCTCTAAATAAGACAATCAAAACATAAGCTTTATCTGGGAGATTTATGTTCTTTTAGTATGATAAAGTGGGATTCCTAAAATTCTTACTTAAAAGATTTTTTTTTTTTATAAATCTGCCTCATCTTGTTGAACTTATCTACTGGAAAAATACTATAATTGTCTATCACTTGCTAAAAAGAGACTGTACTAAGCCTGTTTAGAATCAATGCATGCTTAGTCACTTTGGTTGTGGCATGGACAGAGGAGCCTGGAAGGCTACAGTCCATGGGACTTCCCAGGCAAAAATACTGCAGTGGGTAGCCATTTGTTTTCCAGAGGATCGAACCCAGGTTTGATGGTCCTTTGCCATTTGAGCCACTAGGGAAACCCCCTTAGAATCTGTACCAAGTATTTAAATAACTGCTTATATTTATTTGTGACTATAATCTTTTTTTCCATTTCATTAGGCAAAAACCCCTAAATATTAGTTAAGTCACAATACTCCTGTGAAAAAGTACTAATCAGTCATAGAACACATTGTTCTGCATGATATTCTCATAACATCAAGTAATATATTTTAGATTATTTAATACTTAGAAAATACCATAACATTAAAAATTCAAATTTAATCAGTACTCATAAAAATGATAGAAAGTTTGTGGGAGAGTGTTAAAGTTTCACATAAACCTAGTCATCTTGGGATAAATGTACTATAATAAATGATAAATTTTAATGAGTGAAGCAATGCAGTTGGTGTAACATCTAAAAAACAAAGCACAGACTAAACTTATATGGCAATTGATAGCTAATCTAAACCTCAAGGTCATGGGTATCACTAGTCACTGTTCTTTTCATGCATCACCTATCTGATCCTGCTGATGACAAAAGCTCAGATAACTGCTTATAATAAGTTCAGCAGGGCTCTGGTTTGGGCTATAGAGATTGTACAGTATGATTACAGTTTTATTCAGCTAGAGAACTACTTAAAAGTGCAATAGAACAATTTCATGAATTTATTCATGAAGGTCACGGCATTACCAGGGTCTGTGTTCAGATTCTTTGGCCTGTATTATATAGAGATTGAAATGTTATTTTTGCATCACAGAATTAAAATTCTTAAATGAATATACATTCCTCAGTTCAGTTCAGTTCAGTCGCTCAGTCGTGTCTGACTCTTTGCGACCCCATGAATCGCAGCACGGCAGGCCTCCCTGTCCATCACCAACTCCCGGAGTTCACTCAGACTCGCGTCCATCGAGTCAGTGATGCCATCCAGCCATCTCATCCTC